>CM029774.1:22177573-22674896 GCA_017562165.1 Ectropis grisescens
ACTGGAACATAGTAATGTTTGCACATTACTGCTTGGCGGTAGAATAACTGGCAAAAATGTGGTACTTCCCCAGATAGACATACTGCAAAGAGTTCTAGCACCTACTATTTAAGAAGGCTACGTTAAGAACATCAGAATCTTCCACATGTCAAAACATAAATGTATATCTATATATTTGTAAATAGAAAAATACGTAATAATAATAAATGAATACGTAATAATAGATTTTGTTTATATTTGTAAATAGAAAAATACGGACTCGTGTTGTTGTAACATTTACAGCAAAATAAGTTAATTTGAGCACATTTCATCACTATTACATATATTCATGAAACAATAACTTACGCAGTAGAGCTGTAGTTAAAATAAATTGATTGAATTATGAACCACGCACTAGTCAGCGTTCTTAATTGTCTTTACGATACCAATTAAGAAGTTTTACAGCGTGTGGAAGCCATTTATTTTGCTTGTAACAATTAAAATGCCATCAAAATATTATCTGTATTATAAATGTGGAAGCTGTGGGTCATGGGTTCGATCCTCACCCCACAGTGCAAATATTTGTGTGAGGAATACAAATATTTGTACTTTGCCTGGGTGTTTTCTATGTCTAATAAGAATGTATTTAAAAATATGTAAGTACCATATCAGCTATCTGGCTTCCATAGTACAAGCTTTGCTTAGTTTGGGGTCAGATGGTGTTGTGTGTGAAATGTCCATTGTCCACCAATCTTTATGTATTTATTTATCTATAATTTTTCAGGTTTTCTATTGATACTTGCCTCACATGAAACGACATTGAAATATCAGGTACTTCCCTCCACCATATAACTTACATAAATATGTGAAACATCTTGTAATTAATGATACGACTACGTGTTTATTTTCTCGAAGCGGTAGGTCTTAAACATGTTCTATTAACAACTTAAGTCGATTTTTATTAACAAGAATCAAGAATACAACACATATTGTACGGTGAACACGTGGAATCTGCAGATTTGAACTAAATGATTATTGTATTCACATGCCAAACCTCAGTAAATAAGACTCACAAGTAAATAAAATGTTAGACGTTCCTCATAAAACAATTAATTTTAAACCTAGCCTCATACTAACTAAAACTTTTACTATGGCAGACATACAAACTCATTTCATTGTAAATACACACTCTCCATATAGAAACATTAGATACAGAACAAACACCTGTTTATAATTTCACTCAATGTTTGGACTTGAACAATTCACGAGAGACTCTGCGGACAGATTTGATACGGTTTTATGATTTCAATCATTAGCATACAATTTAAAATTAATCCAAAGATGCTGAAAACTGAACGCTCTTACTACTTTTTTGTGTGGTACTTACGCATATGCATCATGTACGTTTTTGAAATACCACAGCTTTCACAACGAAAGAAATGTTAGCGAATGGAAAGCATTACTTTTGTACTTATTTAATAAAAGTTACATGTTCGTTTTTATATTTTTCCGTATACATCTGTAGTTCTGACTCTCTTTGAATGTTGTCTGCGTCGTAAAAATATAACACTCCATTAAAATTATTTTTATGATCGTTGTAACATCGGTGTGTTATTGTTGTTGTTATGGATTTATCAAACCGTGAAACCATTGAGAGAGAAAGTGTGATAAATGTTGGCTAAATACATCGATTTAAGTTAGTAGGTACTTCCCAGAAATTGCGCAAACTAAGGATAACTCTACGAGGAAACGTTTGCATACCAAATGGCAGGAATGGATTCGTTCCCCGCTATTGGGGCACATCTTTAAATATTTTCCCAACTGTATATGTTAGAAAATTTATCATTATCACTTACACAGTGAAGATAAATGCCGGGTGGATATCAAATGCAAATGAAAATACCCCAATCTACCTGGAACTACATAAGGCGTTCTTGATAATACGCCAAAGCTCATTAGTATTACGAATATGAAACGGTAGATAAATTAAAAACTCTCGAAGAAATGTCTCGAAAGACAATTACTCAAAATAATGTACTGACACCACCTAGCATTCTGCGAGAACGGCTGCATAAGCCTCTAAGTAATCGAAATATGCTTGTCTGGAAATAGCGAACAAGTAACATTTAATGCGCAAAGCCCGCACAAAGCTGAACTACCATCGTGCGGAGAAAGTTCTGGGTCAACATTCAGTGCCACTTAATTGCACAACGCCATTGTCAGATCGAAAGCAGAAGCAACAATGGCAGATGCCTGGGAACCAATTACGTGATTGTCACTAATTACGTGAAAAATACGTAATACTCTAATAACTAGGTCTTTGAATAGAATTAGACAACATACCGTAAGTAAAACGCACAATGAATTGTGTTTTTGTGGTAAATTGGACATGAGTTTCTGTTTTGACGTTGAGGTTTTGTTGTCTCTAAGATTTTGTTACCATGCCATGATTATTTTAAATTATTATATTAATTATTTATTATATATCCCTATTAGCGATAAGGCCGCCATCTGTCGCACTAACTTTAAATGAACAGGTTAAAACCTGTTTCAATTTGTAAATTATTGTTATTTTGTATTTTGGTGTGTTCAATAAAGAGTATCTATCTATCTATTTTTTTTAAATTACCTAAATTGTCTCACTGTTGAGCAGAGATCTCCTTTAATTCCCTTTACTCAATCTTTTCCTCAACTTTTGTCGTCTAATCTTTTTTAAACGCTGTACGACTATGCTCTAACATTAAATAGTTACCTCTAAAATTACACTAGAAGTAAGAGAAGTGTAATTTTCTAATTTAATTTACATTGTCATATTACAAATGTACCATTTTTATTTCTCCGCAGATCATGCAGGAATTTAAAAGTAGCTAACTGTTTTTGTCCGGTTGATGTCTTTCTCGTTAACTAGGCACAAATAAAACGTTAACAGGTGCGAAAATAATTATTCAAATCGGCCTGAAACGTAATAAGTACAAAATCAAAAAATCTTTTCAGATTATATTTTAATTATTAGCTGCTCCCGTGGTATAAATCGCGGCTTAACAACTACTAACTTTAACGGGATAAAAAAGTAGCTTATGTGTTAATCTAGGTAATATATGATAAACTTTCGCCTTTATATTAGTGAGATAAACATTCTTTCTTGCTAATTTCGCTAATTTAGGAGGTGCAGATTTGAGTGAGTCTTTATGCTATTTTTTTTATATTGTACGTACTTCTTTTTTTAATTGTTCAGTCGAATGCATTTTATACTATTAACTCTCATCTCCATATTCCTTGGAACGTGTTAGGCCTACGTGTCTGCAAAGCTCTCTCGTCGTTAGCACTTGACTATCACCGGAGTGAAAGCAGTCGGTCAAGTGTAGCGAACCGAACGACTCTCGGACCAGTAATATTTATGTAACAACATAATTATGCTTACGCAGATATGGAATTATTTGGAAATTAGCGATCAGTCTTAAGGTCAATACTGCCTTAGAGCAGCTATTACCATGTGATTCCTGGGCAGATTCGTAGACGAGACTGTTTTCGAAAGACTTAAACATCACTTAGGTAGTATTGTGTAACGAGTATTATTAATTCCGGGATATTTGACTGGCCTTGTTTAGTTGTTAGCAAGTCTGATCGCGAAGCCAGAGTTCGTGAGTTCGAATCCCAGCCAGAACAAATATTTGCATTTCTCGAACAAATATTTGTTCTGGCTGGGATTCGAACTATAAAAATAAGTTAAATGATATAATACTTGGATAATCTTAAATATTTATGATACAAAGAAGCACATATACAGAACAAGTGTCTGAATTCAACAGATAAATATTTGTTATATACGGGAATTCCACGATCTACGGCTCTGCAGGCAGTCTTACTACCAACTGAGCTATAAGTTCAGTCAAATAAAAATGTAGTTGTTTGCAAGAGTATAGTGAATCAGTTTTTAATAACGCACTCCATCATGAACTGTATCGGCACTCAACGTCTGGCGAGATGACGATGGAGTGCTGAAAACCTATTTTCGACGTAAAAAAAACTTTTCTTCTAAATCTGGTAGGTACATTATATAAACGGCACTGTATTAATACTCCATTAATAGGCCCACTATCATAAAATGACGTTACGAAGTGGCTTTTATTTTATGTAATGGTTCGCAAGTCCAGGTAGCTACCGCTTTCCGATTTAATTGCTCAGTGAGAACTTAATAAATTAGTTGTGTAATTAGTAATTATAGCTTTGCGGAAATAATAACAAAGCAGCGACCTAATGGATTAGTTTCTATATGACCCCTTGAGTTAACGAATATTATGTGATTGGATACTTGCACGAAATATTTACCTTTGTTGTAGGATGAAAATGAACACATTTATAATTAACTAGTTGTACCCTGTCATGCTTCGCTGTGGCACATTGTCATCCAAAAATTAGATAACAACAATCCTTGATGCGGATTATATATCACTAGATGCCCGCCACGGCGTCGCCCTTGATACATTTATACACTCATCAGGATCCCGTACATATTCAAACGGTGAAAAAATGACTGAAATCGGTTCAGCCATTCCTGAGAATATCGCTTTCAAACAAAACACCTCTTCAGCTACCTGCTACGCCACCTATCGGAAATTGGTCGTACCAACTCAGAGATTAGCAAAGGCTTTATATTCAAGAGGTATGTAATCTGTGATATTCAATGACGCAATCTTAGACACATGCTGTCATGTGTCATGTCAAAGCACGAAACGTACGAAAACTCCCAAAAAGGAATATTTTTTCCCGATTTTGTTACATTTATGATTCATGCTCCGCTTCTGTTAATAGTAGCGTTATTTTCTATAGCGTATAGCCTTCCTCGATAAATGGACTATCCAATAGAAAAATAATCTTTCAATTCGGGCCAGCACTTCCCGAGATCCTAGCGTTCAAACAAACAAACAAACAAACTCTTCAGCTTTATAATATTAGTATAGATTGTAAAATTTCAGCTCGATCGGTGCAGAACTTTTTTGAGTTTTTGAAGCGTACACAAACCAACATAACATTGTTATATATAGAGATTTACGGGTAACTCACGTGTGATTGAATTATCCAGGCCGACTTAAGTTTCAACTGCATCCAGCGGCCTTTATGAATGTGAGTACACACGCTCGTTTGGGTATCACTTCATACGTGAGTTATTTACGTGTGTTATTTACGCTCATTAACGTGACAATAAAACTATTTTAGGTATTAAATTGGCTATTTGTACGATCGGTATAGAAATTTAAGATTTGCAACGTTTGCGTCCAATAAACGTAAAGATTGAGCTTAAATCACGATGTACAATACGGTGGTATCTCTTAATTCTCAATTGTTGTAAATGTCGTCAAATCACGTGTGATTGTGCAACCGTGGTCTTCAAAATCTGGTATTCAAATCAATTTGCTCATCATTCAGAAGCTTAAGTAAATATGCATATGTCGCAAGGTCGCCTTGCGTCGCTCTGTCGCAATCGTCCCATGATCGCTGAGTACCGCGTGAGAACCCCCGTCTGGTGCGGAGCCCTATTATTGCGGTCGCACGGTCTTGCTGAAACTTGGTGACGCGTTTTCTTTCTTACCGCTTAGGAAACTGTGTAAATGTCGTCAAGTCATTAGGGTTTTTGTGGTGGTCTAGGGGCTAGATCGTGCGATATACAATCGTGAGGTTATAGAGTCGAATCCTGCCTGCAACTTGGAGTATTTTTCCGAGTTTTGATGTACAAGTTGGTTGTATTCACCGACTTTAACGGGAGAAGAAATCATTGTGAGGAAACCGGCATGTTTCTAGAATAATAAATAAATAAATATTAGTGGACATTTCACACACAACGCCATCTAACCCCAAACTAATCAAAGCTTGTACTAAGAATGTTTCGAATGTATGTGTCATCCGTCAACCCGTACTGGGCCAGCGTGGTGGATTATGGGCTTGACTATATCCTTGTCAAAGAAGGCCCCGAGTCCCGATGCACGCAATGGGAACATTCAGTGGTCTGTTTATACATTTGACTTTTCTCCGGATGTTTTTTCTCTCGTTTTATTAAATAGGAAGAATTTCCCATTGCGGGCATTGGGACTCGGAAGTCTTCTTTTTCGTAGGCGTTAAATTTAGTAGCGCCATATCATATTATTATATTAGCGTTTTTTTAGATAATAATTTGCGATCAGTTTTTTTGTAGTTTTTTGCTCGTAGAAAATCAACGACGTTCTCGTCATAAGGTCGCCATGATCAGAAAGGGTCCAACATAGAGAAGTACATATGACAGACAGGTTTGCTTCTCTTATAAAAACTGATGGAATGAATGTGTAATGGATTTTATAAGCTTAATATAAAACTCTTGTATCACACTTTCGAAACCCTATTGTACCTATTTACGAAATGGTAGGACATTAATGCTATTGTCATACTAAAGGGCGTATTATGTACGTGCCTGTATTGTCGCACAATGCCTTGAAAGAGCCGTGATCCATGTTCAAAGATCTCGCTATTCGACAGGTGGTACGAACGAACATTAAGCTCGTCATTATTGTAGGCTTTACGTGTGTAAGTAAATTTAATTTATCAGTTTGCGTCAGGTAATACCTAGCACATTCTGTGGTAGCTTAAAGCTCGGTTCGTTATTGCCATCTGAAGCCATTAGTCCCTTAAACCTTTTGTCGTCAGTCTTATTTTATATTCGTGATCCTTTTTCCTAATTCGTCTATGGGAGAATTACATGTTCTTGTTTTATTTTTTGTTGTGTTTTATTGGATTTTACTTAATTTTCTTAATGTGTAGTGAAGTACCTATGTATACCTTGCAGTAAGAGATTAAAAGAGTTTAATTTTATAACACATAACAATTCATAAATAAAGCATAAGCAGCCTATTTTCCTCAAGGTCATCATTCTTGACGACAATACAGGCCAATTATGGTGTGGCGACATCCCAATAATGGTCTTCGTCGTTGAATTTTGTAGTATATCAAACTCTTACAACTGCACTTGGAAGAATACCCAGAGACGCAGCTGAAATACGACTTCGTAATTCCAAATCAGTTGTACTCGCTACTACGAGTATATAGTACAACACATAGTGGTTGAATTATCTCAAATCATTCGGCGACAAAACACGGCAGTGTTATTTTTATTTACTTAAGTAGATTGCATCTAGAGGTACCCAGTTGCCTCTGACTATAATGAAATAAAGAAATCAAATCGCATAATTAATTAATCTAAACGTTCTCGTGACATACAGTCTTATCCGTCTGACTGTCAGGTTACACAAAAAGGGTATAATTAGCCGACAGTGAACTTATTAAACACACACTTATCATAAAAGTTATCTTGAAGTATTAGTTAACTTCTTATTTTCACTTTTAGCAAATCGTAGCCTGATTAGAAAAAAAGTATCTATTTAAGGGAAGTTACGTTTTGTTACCTTCACCTTCCCGAACCTTCTCCAAACCATAGTTGGGTCTGAAACATTCCAGCTAAAACTGGAGAACCGATTTGCTACCTTGGAAACCACAGATAGCGTTGACCAGAAGCTTGACAGAGTGGTGGATGTCCTACGAGATGAGGGCACTAAGTTCTGCAAAATGCGTAGCAAAGGCAGAAAGTCAAAGCTTTCGACGGAGACTCTGAAACTCATGGAAGAACGACGCAATCCCATGTTAACTTCGTCAGAACAAGGGGCTCTTAATAAGAAAATTACCAAACTTGTACGACGTGACCTCCGATCAGCTAACACGCTCTTGATTGAAAAATCAATTGAGCGAAATCGGGGTCAAAAGTGTTCGTCAAGACATTAGGTAGAAGCCACCTGATGAAGTTAACCACCTCGGCGGGGAAAGTCGTTTCATCTCAGTCGGAAATCCTATCGGAAGTAGAAGACTTTACAGCCAGCTGTACGCATCGCATGCTCCTCATCTCCAACAAAACGAGGACAAAAGCCACTCTGACACGTCACTACACCGAAGACCTGCCTGAAATAAGTCTGGACGAAATTGTGATGGCTCTTGGGCAACTTAGGAACGGAAAAGCCGCGGGTGAGGACGGAATTACTACAGAGCTCTTAAAGTCCGGTGGAACTCCACTTATTAAAGAGCTCCAAGAACTGTTTAATACCGTCCTCTTCACCGGGAGAACTCCACAGGCATGGCACAGAAGTGTGGTTATTCTGTTCTTTAAAAGGAGATAAGACCCTTTTGAAGAACTACAGACCGATATCGCTTCTGAGCCACGTCTATAAGTTGTTCTCAAGAGTAATCACAAATCGGCTCGCCCGAAGACTCGACGAATTTCAACCTCCTGAACAGGCCGGGTTTCGAAGTGGGTATAGCACCATAGACCACATCCACACGGTACGGCAGATTGTACAGAAGACAAAGAAGTATAATCGCCCCCTCTGCTTAGCGTTTGTGGACTATGAGAAGGCCTTTGACTCAATCGAAACCTGGGCTGTTCTGGAGTCCTTACAGCGATGCCAAGTCGATTGGCGATACATCGAAGTGATGAGATGTTTATATGACGCCGCTACAATGGCGGTCCAAATCCAAGACCGGCGGACGAAACATATTCCCCTACATCGAGGCGTGAGACAAGGGATGTAATTTCCCCGAAATTGTTCTCAAACGCATTAGAGGATATGTTTAAGACGCTGGATTGGGTTGGACGTGGCCTAAATATCAATGGCGAGTGCATCTCTCACTTACGATTTGCGGACGACATCGTAATTATGGCAGAATCGCTGGAGGACTTGCAGTGGATGCTGGACAGCTTAGCTAAAGCTTCTCAACGCATCGGCCTCCGGATGAATTTGGATAAAACCAAAGTCATGTGCAACGAGTTCGTTGCTCCGGGACCGATTGCCGTTAGTGGAACCACTCTTGAAATTGTACAGAAATACGTTTATCTAGGGCAGACGCTCGAACTAGGTAGAGGTAATTTTGAGAGTGAGGCTATGAGAAGAATACAGTTGGGCTGGGCAGCATTTGAAAACTTCGTCGAGTCTTCTCGTCACCCATCCCACAAAGTCTCAAGACTAAAATGTACAATCAGTGCGTCCTAACCGTTATGACCTACGGTGCTGAAACGTGGACACTTACAGTCAAAATGGTCCGTAAGCTCAAAGTCGCCCAGCGAGCTATGGAAAGAGCTATGCTTGGAGTTTCTCTGAGGGATTGCATTCGCAATGAAGTAATTCGTCAGAGAACTAAAGTGACCGACATAGCTCACCGTATTAGTAAGCTGAAGTGGCAGTGGGCCGGACACATCTGTCGCAGACCTGATAACCGTTGGGGTAAACGGGTTCTGGAGTGGAGACCGCGAATCGGTAAACGTAGTGTAGGACGCCCTGAGACTAGATGGAGTGACGATATTCGAAAGGCAGCCGGTGGCGGTTGGAGACGGAAGACCGAGGATCGGGCTGAGTGGCGTATCTTGGGAGAGGCCTATGTCCAGCAGTGGACAAGTACAGGCTGATGATGATGATGATGATGACGTTTTGTTAAATTGTATTTATTCAATGGAAATTATATTGCGCAACAAATTTATAGACAAAAAGCTCTTCATAGTCTTATTCTTCATCGTGTCGATGTTGTCCCAAACTGTACATAATAACAAACACTTTCATCTTGCCTCTATTAAAATATTTAGGAGTTTGAAGTTTGTGCTGGATTGTTCTTCGATGTATTGCACTCCTTAGTTTATGTTTAACCTAGTGTTTGGTTGCGACATTAGACCGACGGGTCTTCAGCAATAGATTGTCAGCTTTATCTCTCGTATCTTGCACAGAGGCTGTCGAGGCGTGGTTCTAGGTCGCCGGTCGGTCACTGACCCGCATCTCTCGGCAATATTAATAGAAACCTGTCTTCTAACTATCACTTTTCAGTGTATAAATACATTACCTGTGATTCATTTATCTCCTTATCCCATTCAGCTAATTAGGTTTAGATCTGATATTCTGATAACATTTTACAAATTTTGGGTTAGTCACGATAGAACCTCTAAAACCTGAAAGCCCAGTATCATTCTTAGGACTGTTCAATGGTTTCTCCCAGTTTTTTAAGAAGTAGTGAGCTACTAACTAAGCTGTGCCACTATACATAGTTGGCTGTCGACAGTTGACCAGGAATCTGGTGGTAATACGTTACCGCAAAAATTACCAATGTCAAGTCTAGAAATAAATCTCAACAGTCGAAATTCGTCTGTCAATTAGTCATAGCAGACACAATGCACCTATCTTAACATCTGCGCAAAGACAGCACAAGCATCGCTAAACAAGATCGCTATTGTTGAGAACACGTGGACCGTGTAATGGCCGGATGTTGTCCGAAACAACTTGCTAAATCTACATTCAAACAAACAATGAAGCATCTTCAGTATATCGAATTTGTCTGGTCTGAGGATTGAAAAAGTTAAAAAATCTTGAACATTCTTCTGCTTCAAATTAAAACTAGTTAACGAGATTAGAAAGATATTTGAAATAATAAGTATTGTTCTGTGTTTATACATTCTATCAAAGTAGAGAAAATAATATTCAAAGTACAATATTCCACGGCTCAGATTACCATCAGTCGAGATATTTATTTACGACATAATTTAATATCAGGAAAACCATAAGTAGCGGTTTTAAAAATTAGCTGCCTACTTACAAACAACATCAATTACAAAAATAAATTTGGATATAAATAGATATAAAATGGAACGAACTTTAAAATAGTTGTTGGTAAAAAAAAATGGCACACATGCAGTTATGAAATTAATGGGGAAGATAAAGCCAGCATTTTCAATAGGTAGGTAAGTAAAATTGACAATGCAAACAAATTCTTGGAAAAATTTAGTTACTATTTATTTACTTCCAATTTATTGTTAGAATAAATCAGGTCAAGTGCGAGTCGGACTCGCCCATGAAGGCTTCCGTAGCAGCAAGTAACATAATATAAAAGTTATTGTAGTTCGTTCTTACTTTAAACAGTGTTTTAACAATAATGAATTTATGACGTGTTAAAATAAAACTACTTAGGTACTAGATCTCATTCAAACCAATTTTCGATAAAAGTTTACATGGTAATTAATGTACAAATACAAATACAAATACAAAAATCTTTATTGCTGTTTGCAGGTTAGATAAGATGATACAAAACATTTAAATAATTGACCCATACAAACTGGCCTCTTCTTCTAGAGGCATGCAATATGTCTGGCAACGCAGTTTCCATTGGTCTGAATTTATACAATGATAATAATAGTAATAGTCAGCTGATAAAGTCTTCTTCTTCTTTTTTCATTTTTAACTTTTAATCGGTTGTATATTATATGTCATCTGATTCATCGTCTATTAATTTCTGGCTTCTATCCTGTTGTGCTATGTTAGTGTGATATGATTGGTGAGCACAATTACGCCAACGTCTTGTGCTTCAGCAGGATGCTGTTACATCATAATTATTTTTTTAGTTTTCTCTTTCTCTTATTTTAGAAGTTACAGGGAACACACATTTTACCACTTTGGAAGTCTCTCGCTCAAACTATTCAGTTTAGAAAAAATACATTTATGTCAGAAACCTCAATATCATTTTTGAAGACCTATCCATAGATAACCTACACTAAAAAAAATTTTTTGAGTTTCAGTTCTAAGTATGGGGACACACCCCAAAATGCGTTATTTTTTTCTATTTTTTGTATGAAAATCTTAATGCGGTTCACAGAAACATCTACTTACCAAGTTTCAATAGTAGTTGTTATATTTTTGGAGAAAAGTGGCTGTGACATTCAGACGGACAGACAGACAGACATGACGAATCTATAAGGGTCCCGTATATTTCCATTTGGCTACCCCTAAAAACTAGATATAAGTATTAGTAAATTGTTTTACCTCCATCGTTTGTAACTCTCAAAAAAGCTTACATGTCTGGAAATCTACAAATGTATGTTAATAGCTTTCTTAATGTCTTCCTTCACCTTTCAAAATAAACCTTACGCTCTTGCGCGACGTACATATGTAGGCTCACACACCAACTCACTTGATTTGTATGTAAACTGTCATACAAATTGTATGGCTTTATCCAGCTCATTGTCAAGGTTCTTTTGAATGGTTATTTATTGAATCAACAATGAGAGCTAAAAAGCTGAGAGGTAATGAGTGTGCCAAGGACTGACAGACACGAATTGTATGTCTGAAATACTCGTATATTGTTTGTGGACTATACGATAAAGGAACGTACTTATACTCGTATGGTCGTTTTTTTATCAATAAGTACCTAGTAGGTTTGCAATTGACCATCATCTGGCCTGATGTTAAGCAACGACGTGGTCTACGATGATGAGCGCTTATCTAAAATAAACAGATTCACTCTAGTTTTGAAGACTATCGGATCATATCCACCTGGGAAAACCCACTCAAGCAACTTACTCCACAGTTTTAAATGTTCTTAGTACAAAAGTGGGTAAATAAAACCTTTTCGTTCGAGTCCCTGGAACATCAAACATAAAACGATGTCACTTTTTCGAGATAGGTACAAACAGCGTCCAGAGTCAAACGTATGGAACGACTATATTTATGTAAAACGTACTTTATAATGTATCTACCTAGAATCTTTAGAGGTCTTGTGTCACCCACCGACCCACACTGGGTCAGCATGGTGGATGGCATGGCCTTGGCGTTCTCCTTGCGAGAGAATGCTCCGAGCTAGGCTACCGGGTAAAATTTAGCTGTGCTTTGCTTATATTTCTTATTTTAGTTTTCTGTTCTGCCTTGCAGGCTTAAACACGCACATTTCTTTAAATTCTTTTTTTGATGACGTTGTCTATTTCCTTGTCTCCAGAGACTACTGCGAGCACGGCAGTTCCATCTTCAGTAGCGAGCACCACGCGGCGCCCGTTCCGCATAGCCAGCCGGCGCCGCCCGGGGTCCTCCACCACTACCACCACCACGACCACCGCCAGTCCCACCACCACACCGCAACCCACCACCTTAGCGCTGGAGAGCGAAGAGTCGCTCCAGGATATTGGTGATATCGGTATGTTACTGTAATTTTTGTTTTTGTATTTTGTTTTATTTATTCCTATCACGATCGTACGTTAACCTACTGTACGTTTATAATAAGATATGTACTTACCTATTTATTAATGACTTAACAATTAGGTAATTTAGTTTAACATAAATTTTAAAAATACTATTATTTTGATCAACTTCAAAAAAGGAGGAAGTTCTCAATTCGGTTTTCTTTTGTACTTATATTGTTACGCGATACCGCCAATAAAATTGTGAATCGATTCTGATGATTATTTTTATTTAGTAGGTAGGTATGCTTCAGAATTAGTCCCAAGCAATTTTTATCGAAATTTCTGTAGCGGTTTTTGAAACATCACCAAAAAACTGAAATTTGCTTACCTTTACAACCACTTGCTTACGTTTAGCTAACCTGAACAACGTACCTATTCGTAGGTTTCACAAAACATGTGAAATTTGGTCGAGTAGGTAGTAGGTGTCTGAGTTTAACTTTAAATTGTTTATTATTAAAATATGTATTGCATATCTTCCAACAGACGCAATCGAAGACCCGTCTCTCGAACCAAGAACCGCGAAGAGGCCGTCCAAAACTCCCCGGCGTCCGCTGGTCAACTTGAAAGAAGAACCCAAAGATCAAAACCCTTCAGCAACCAATGAAGAGGAGAGTAAGAGGCAAAGCAAAAAGTACAGTTCTAGTTTCAAACAGAATCAACTTGATGATTTGCTGAAGACAAGAAGTGGAGAAGTCACCACACAGACTGGATCCACCGCTGAAGGTAAAGTTCAAACCATTTAAGATTTTAAACCATACTTGGTTTGGGTTGTGTAGGGACATTTTCTCTTATCTTGTCATCTGTCTTGCGTGTTATCTTTCTTGATTTCTTTTCCAGATTCTTCGTCACTCTCTCCTCCCTTCTAAACGACTCTGTAGTTGACACAAGTTAATAATCGTGTATCAAAATTACGCCTAAAATAGATACATCTTGCTTAGTAAAATATAGATGAATCACCTTCTACTACGTACATAAATATCTAATCTCAAAACTATTGAATTATATGTAGAATAAAATTATCTCATTTTCTCAGAATATGACGCTGAAACAGCACTGGCCATAGCCACACACAAACTCATCACCGCTCCATTGCCAGTCATCACTGACTACGAGGCTGACACCAAGCCCACCAAAGCAAAGACCACACAAAATTACAAAGAAACCACGGACTTCACAAACACTCCCACTAATCAAGAGTATAGTACTGCCACCTTCAGAACGATTCCTACCAGCCAAGATTTCATCCAGACTACCATACGGGATGCTTATAATATCTACGACCTTCCAAGTCTCAGCACGTTCTACGAAGACTCAAAAACAACGGCTGATTTCACATCGAACTCAAGACGACCATACACAGCCACTTACGAACCCAGTACAAACTATGAAAACCTTAAGACCACTGATGATGTTTCAACAACGGATACGAGACAACCAACAGAAGACATCGACGCTGGTAAAATCACGACATTCGTTTCAACCGACTCCTACCCAACCATACAAAGGGAAGCATACACTAACATCCCTACGAGTTACGCACCTCGAATCTCAAGCACAACTTTCGAGGTTCCGAAACAGAGTGATTCATTGAGTAGATATCCCACAACCCCCACTTACCAGACCCTAACTGATCAATACGTACCTACAACCAGAGGATACAGTGAAACCCCTGATCGAACCACGGCCATCTCGACCCCGACAAGTGTCGCTAAAGCATCTCGTGGTTTCTCTTCTCCTAACGTAATAACCCCGGGCTATTCCGGTATTCAAAGGGGCGGAACTAAATTCCTAAACCCTAACGACAAACCTGTAACCCCAGTAGCAGACTCCGATGTTTATTCAACGTCGGGATATAGAAGCTCGAGTCAAGATCCAGCATATTTCACCAGGGATTACTTATTGGAGTCACCTGTTACTAAAACATACGACGGTAAGTTGTGACAATTTGACGATTTAACAGTTGATTTATACTCGTAGTCATGTATCCGTGAGTTCTACAAAATTTGATAATTTCGGTTCGAAATGTTGATCACACCAAAAATATATCTTTCTTGCAAACTAGTGCCTTACTTATTAGGCACTTAGTAGCGGTACTTATTTTTTTATATTTGGTAGATCCAGATTCTCAGTTTTGATGTACAAACTTTTAGAAAATAACTTTGTGCTTTTTTACTCATGAAACATAATCATAATAACAAAATGTACTGTTTCAGATGAATACCAATACCTCTCACCAACCACACCCCAAACAACCGTTCCTCGCAAGGTCTTCCGGAAAAAAATCCAGAGGAAAATCTCCACCACTCTCCGCCCCACCAGCACTACACCCACCTATGTCCCAGAAGTTGCCTCAAGACCATCTAGAATACCTTACACCCAAGACACTCCAGCCCCAAGAACCCTTCCTTCCAGGCCTTCTAGGGTCACTTACGTCCAAGAAGATGTAACTACTCCTACATCGACACGAGTGTCTTATGTCTCAGATAGCACAACCAGAGCCCCTAGACCTTTCAGGGTATCTTACGTCCCAGATGAGACCACTCCGCTATCAAGCCGAGCTTCCTACGTCCCGGAAGTATCAGAGACCCCAGACCTTCCAGAGTCCCCTCCAAGAGGCCGTTTGAGAAGGTTGCTAAAGTGGAGCCCAACAGGACCTACAAGCCGGTCGTAAACTACGACTACTATGACGACAGCGCTGAGAGGGTGGCGCTGAAATACGCAGAAGGAACTAAAGTCGTACTCCACGGAAAAGGTGAGACCTTAAAAGTTTAATTAGAAAATTAATAAACCAAAATAGAACTGACTACAAAGTCTTGATCATCGCCGAAAAATTGCCAGCCTATCGGTTTTTTATCGGATACACTTTGGAGAGTGTGCAACTGATTTGCATGATCTAATACCACCTTGCCCTTTTTTCTATCGGAATGCTCGTAGCTCGAAAAAGCGACATCGTTTCATGGTTGATGTTCCAAAGACACGAACGAAGAGATTTGACTCTACTTTTGTGATAAGAACGTCTAGGCTGTGGAATACGTTGCCTGAGTGGGTTTTCCCCGATGGTTACAATCTTTGTGTCTTCAAATCGAGAGTGAATCGGTTTCTTCTAGGTAAACACGCTCCATCGTAGACCGCATCGTCGCTTAACATCAGGCGAGATGGCGGTCAAGTGTAAACCTATAAAAGTTAAAAAAAAGAAAAAAAGAACGCAGTGATTCCAGCGCTCCATCGCTACATCAAATTAAAAAGATCTTTATCCCTTAACCCAAACATTTAACATGAATATTATAAGTGCGAAAGTTAGTGAGGATGTATGAATAGATGGACGTTTGTTACTCTTTTACGCAAAAACTGGATGTGGAAGAAATTTGGTACGTAGATAAATATAAGCCAGGAATAACACATACGCTATTTTCTATCTCGGGTACTACCTACACGGGTATAACCGCGGCTCGTTACTAGTTTAGAATAAATTGACGTCTGATGAAATCCAGTTTTTTCGGTTCAGTTCATTTGAGTCATGAAGTTAAATTGTTAGGAATTTCAAATAATGAATCTGAAAAATATCAGATCTACATTTTCCATACCAGTAAGCGACACCATTATTTCCATACTACATTCCTTTATTATAATTTTTTATTTTCTTTCATTCTCAAGGTTCCATCGAATGTCTCGACGTGGGCAACTTCCCCCATCCGTCGTCCTGCAAGAAGTTCATATCGTGCGCCCGCATGGAGTTCGGTTCCCTGCTGGGATGGGAGTACGTCTGCCCCAAGGGGCTTAGCTTCGACCCCGTTGGAGGCATTTGCAACTGGTCAGCGGGACTGGGCTGCGACGAAAAGGACGAATAATCCCCTCTAAGGCAGGGCATTAGAATAATTGGCGTTCAATTTATAAGCGACCTCCAAAAATCGACACCCCAATGCAAATAGCGTAAATAAAGTGAGATAATGCAATACAATGAACGTAGAAATGAGAAAAAGAATGATAATGATAGGAGTCATAGGAAAAAGTCGTCTGTACGTAAGCCACTAACCGCCGTATTTCGAAAGGCTCAAGGTTTTCGCAAGCAAAAAAAACTGACATATTTTTAGCAAAGATATACCTACCTACTTACTTAGAAATGTTCGATATTTTTGACGTTAAACAAACACGATGAGACATGATTGAGCTTATGTTTTGTAATACGGCAGTAAGAGAATACGTTGATTAGCCACTAATAAAATACTGTTGCTTTTTCGTACAGATGCAGAGTACGGACAATTTTCTGACACTGAAAAAAATTGTTATAAATATATATACATAATAATTATCAAAGTACATCAATTATTTAAATTATGTAATTGTGATATCTATACGTAAATGTACTCGCAATCACTTAAAATAAAATGCGACTGAACATCAAAACCTATTAAATTATATTTTAATCTTAGCTTACTACATATCGTAGTTACCAAGGAGTGCTGAAAATGTTTAGGTACTTCTACTTTCTAGACTTCTTGATAGAAAAAAATATTCTAAGTCAATTAAGATGTTTGTTAATTTAATTTTCTTCCTTACTATATACGGTCACTGCCAACGTATACTCTTTAGAATAATATTTCCTTTTTTTGTTTGATTTTGTAATTTTTTCCATTTGTTTTTTTTTTGACGAAAATGTAAAAAAATGTGCCTTATTTTACAATTTTAGCGGTAAGTTCGTGGATGTACTCATTAAGATTAAAGAATAAAATATTTAAAAAATACAAGTTTAATTTATTTTTCCCCCTAAGGAAAGAAGGTTATTATTGTGGAGTATAAATAAAATAAGTCAATTTAAAAAATAAAATACTACATTTTCTTAACAAAAAATATAATCAAAGTGTTCTTTTACTAATATTAACATATCCGATGCCCACACACGTCATCTTGACCTTCTGCGCCCTGGCACCCTGCTCCTCATCCCCCGAGTCCTCTTCATCATCAGAACCTGACCGTTCGATTTCAAGTTTGAACATCACTCCGAAAAACTCTTTCAGATGTTGGAGAAATGTGATTGTGTAGTCTGAAAGAGGTCCCACCTGAATCAATGAAAAATAAAATTAATATAACTACGAGTACCAAAACATGCTAAATTTACTAAGCCAAATCATAGGATCACTTTAGAAGATGCAGATACATAATAAGCATATCTCAGAAACCACTTAAATAACAGATAAAGTATTATTGTTCCATAGTCATTCCTATGTCTACATAGAAATTACTATGGAACACATACTAGAAGATGGAATGACCCTAGATTGTATAATTATCTGCCTGTCAGGATTGAAGACTAATTCAGAAATAAAGTTAGTTTCAAATTAATTTTAAAGAAGCCACTTTAGAAGAGAATGAAATAAGTAATAAATCTAACTTATTTTGTCTATGAGTAGATTTTAACCTCAACCTGACCTGTCGGTATATATATTTGTATATATATATTTATACACACATATTTTATTTGTTTCTTACTTTTGTATACCTTGTTATATAGATAAACAACTAAAAATATTAATAGGTATATAAAAGTAAGAAACAAATAAAATGTGACTAGAAAGTGTTGTCACAACAAACTGTCGTCCAGTTTGGCCGAGTACTAATCAATAACCGTAAGGAAATTTTTGTGTGATATAATAAAAAAACTGTCTTTAGAAAATTCTTCACCGTTAGAAATGTATATTAAATACTCTGAACTGTCATAGGCTAAATTAAATTAGATGTTCAACTCAAGCAAAACCAGGTGAAGTCACTAATTATATCGTCGATTAAAATCAAGCAAGATGGCGGTAAAGTGCAAGGTACAAGCCTATCATTGTTATAAAAATCATAAATATGAACCCTTAGATTTTTGAACATTTTAGCATTTGATGGCTCACTTAACGTAGTTCTTTGTTAAAACCGTAGATGGTGCTGTAATAAAAGAAAAAAAACGGAAAGCGTTAGATGACGATGACGCAAGTTTCATGATTTTTGTTCACCCTGAAAGTGCTCAATGCAACCAAAGAACAAACAAGTTTTAAAATATCACTAAATAAAAAATTACAATTATTACATAATTACAAATTACACTAAATAAAAAATTAGCACTTACAACGCAGACGCTAACTTCCTTCTGTCCGAGCGCCATCCAAAGCGCCAACAACCACTGGAAGGCGCTGTCGACGGCGCCGCCGCGGTAGATCTCGTCCAGTAGTCTCTGCGCGCACTCGCGGCCTAGGTCTTCCGGTAGCGTCGTCTCTCCCGAACCGGCTTCTAATGATTTCTAAACAAACCATCAAATATTCGTATTAATTTATTTGGTAAAACCAATTTACACGTCACAGAAAAAAAACTATTTTTATTTTACTAAATTTCAATTGTAAATATTCATTAATTCATAAAACGACTGCTCGACAAGCCAGCGCTGAAGCCGGGGCTTAAAACTATTGTGGCTGGGGGCTGGGGGGGATAGACTTCGGTAGCTTGCTATATGTATACTGTCATGATACAACTAATATGTACCAATGAGTATGTGAGAAAAATAAATAAGATTAATAATCAACCAAAGAAGCATTGTTATAGTGTTTGAGACAGTCAACATGAATGTAAATTCCCCACAACTGATTCTCCCTCTGGCTAGTAGCATAGTCATGGTTATTTATGTATCATAATTTACAATGAGTAGTTACATCCCCTAATCTGTACTAATAATCTATATTAATAATTTCGTCAAGGGGTACGGTAGACTTGATCGAAACTTTATATGAATAACAGAACATAAAAAAATATTGATTTTGAGTCGACAACATATGTCCACAAAATTCGGATTATGGAGAAATTTCGTTATTCTGATGGCACTGACAAACAAACCGCTGTCGCCATCTTTGGTGTGAAGCACGTTTATTTCCATCAATCAACACATTGCGTGCGTCCGTCGCGCCAAAAAAGTATCCATCACAAAAAACTGTGTGTGACGTATGTGACTACGTAAAACTTATAAACTTATATTTAGTATCAGCATTGCACCCGTGCGAAGCCGAGGCGGGTCGCTAGTAATATTATAAAGCTGAAGAGTTTATTTGTTTGAACACGCTAATCTCAGGAACTACTAGACTGATTTAAAAAATTCTTTCACCGTTGGAAATCTACGTGATCCCCGAGTGCTATAGACTGTATATGTACCACGGGCGAAGCCGGAGCGGACCATTAGTTCAGATTATAAAATTATTTGATTTGTTTCATTCACCTTTCATTTGTTACATAAAATTATAATTAATGAAGTAACCATGTCGAATTAAAATTAATTTACATTAAGACTAAACAGTGCAATTAATTCAGTTAATATACAGCGTGGCGCTTTGGTGCCGACATTAAATGAAACCACCTATAATATATCATATTTTGACCTATTCTGTCAAATTAAATTTCAATTATCGTTATTATTTACTGAGTTATTCGCAATTTTCCAAAATACCATAATAGAGCAGGCTGTATCTAAATATTCCTGCGCAGAGGTCATTACACCGCAGCCCACAGTCCATCCGATTTATCAATTAAAAATCAGGCGAAAAGCAAATACTAAAGAAACGAGATAGGTGATGTCCTGCAACACACGTGCAAAGGTACGCACGTTGTGAATGAAATGCAGACGAAAGAGAAATAATGCACACGCCTATTAACTAATGTTAAATGTAGTCTTTCTCTTTCTCTAATTTTTCACTAGTTTTGTGCTAGCCGCCGGGATGCGAAGTTGACCGTGTTGTCCCTGACACATTTCTCTAAATGGCGCGCTAAAACTTTTACTGTAAATCCTTAACTAGGGAATTTTGTAATCTAATTATTCGGGAAAAAGACGCGTACATGTTATTTTTGTTCGTTCTTTTAGTGTAATTTATTTTTAGAGTCAGTGTCAATAGGATTAGGTTGCTTTTCGTTTTGTTCTTGTGTGACTCTGATTGTGTTGTGAATAGTTATTTAATTAGTGACGTCGAACGTACAGTGTTTTCTGAGTGTACCTATGCACATGTGATTTTAGTCTGATAAGTCCTACAATAGGATTTTGAAAATCGACCCAGAACATGTTTTCGACCGTTTAAAGCTTGTAAGTATACTAGCAACAATAATTCGATTTTAAACAAAATTACCTTTTCTCTCAAAGGGTTTTATTGGTTAGATTGTTTACGAAATTTAAATCGTATTGCGAGAAGTTGTTTTATTTTATTTCTTAAGAAAGTTGTAGGTACCAACCAATTCAGCAGCTTTCACGCTAAATGCTCTTTGTTATTACCAAGTGCTGTTTTAGTCCCGCGTTCAAATCCTACGCACACCACTGTCTTATCGAAGTCATGTGCGTAATGCTGCTAACTTAAAAACGGTGAAGAAAAACATCGTGAACAAAAACCGACATGTACCTAGAATCTTTCGAGGTCATGTTTATGTTAACCACCAACCCGCACTTGGCCAACGTGGTGGATTATGGCCTTGATTTTTCCGTGCGAGAGAAATCCCCGAGTCCCAGCAGTGGGAACATTTGGTGGGCTTCAAAAAGCAATCATTTTGTACTGTTTCGCCAAAGTTACAATAGATACCTACCAACGCATTTACCTATTTACCTTATGTTATTTTATTAGCTTTATTATTTGGTAGGTATTCGATTTATTAGTGATGAACAGGCATAAAGTTGACGGGGAATCCCGTCCCCGTTCCAAATTATCGCGCATTTGTAAGTATCTACCCCTCGACCGGGGCGGCGTTGCCGCGCCGTGCGCCACGCGCCGCGCGCCGCTTGCAGATAGGTACTTTCGTGCGACGTTGCCAGCTTGTTTTACGAAAAGCGAACGTAAATCACGCACACATCTGACGTTGAATGAATCTAGTGCACAGAATGATTTTCATTCTATCGCATGATACAGTTATTTAGTTTGTTAGAGAATATTTTTTTTTCAAATAAGCGAATATTAATTTTTCACACCTTTTGTATGATTACTGGTCAGTAACCCTACCCGTGTGTTCATTTAATGTCGGCACCAAAGCGCCACGCTGTATAATACTATCTACACGCGCGTTCCTACGCTGTCTGTCAAGAATTGATTGTCCTCAGAAACCTTCTTTGGCTCATTCGCAACATTTTGAGTAGTGTCCGACCGAAAGTTCGGTTTCGGTTTCGGCCAAAAATCAAGTTTCGGCCACAGTTTCGGTTTCGGCCAAAATCGGCCGAAACTTTTGCCGAAACCGAAACTTAACAAATTCAAGCACGTTCACGATCGCCTAACTTTGTTTTCTGCGGCAACGCTTTGACGGACGCTGTCGGCCCTTTTCGGGAATTATCGTGCGCCGTTCGGATAGTTCTGTAGCAACCAGCGATGCCAACCGTACGAGGTTCCTCGTACAAATACGAGATTTGTAGTCTTTCGTACGAGGTACGAGGACACTATTAATTAACCTCGTACAAATAAGTACGAGATTATAATATTGCTATTATAAAATAGTGAAAACTAGAGCCATCTATCAGAACTTGTAAGGACTTACAAACTTCTTACTGATTTCTTATCTATCCGGTTAACAGGAAAATCCCCGACTAATAAAACATTTCATTTTTCACTTTTTTATATTCAATAAATGATTACAACAATCTTAATATATTGTGTTTCCATTTCATGCCCTAATTAAGGCAAAATAATAGGTAAAATGCATCAAATTTCAGTATTTTAATAAATTATATACTTGACCACGTGAGTTTCGGTTTCGGTTTCAGTTTCGGCCGAAACTGAAGCCACTGCCGAACATTCGGTTTCGGTTTCGGTTTCGGCCGGAAAATCAGTTTCGGTCGGACACTAATTTTGAGATCATCACATGATCAAATGCATAATTATAATGTTTGTATAGTATGGGGCTTAATCACGATATAAATCATTGTTAGATTACCTCGACGTTTCGGCAGCGTAACAACCGCCGTGGTCACGAGAAGACTAGACATTATGTATTCAAATTGCGAAAGTATAAAAACAATATAAATGCATATCTTATACGTATGTCCTACAGACAAACATTAAAAAACAGAAAAAACAACAGAAAGAAAGAACAAAACGTAATCAAATGTCAGTTGAAGTATTTTTACATGCAAATATTCTCACAAAGTTTCGCGTTTATAATATTGTAGGATTGTATGCTTACGGCTTCAGCGCAGTAGAAGGTCTTCTCGTCTGTCTCGGCCAGCAGACTGACGCCGAAGCCGGGACTCTTGCCGGCGTTGGCGCCGCGGCACTGATCCGTGTTGATGTATACGTCCGGCAGAAACTTCAGCATCACCTGTTTGGAGAATACGAACACTCTTTACCCAAACATAAGTTCAAAGTTTGCTTGATCTATTATAATACCACCATGCTCTTTTTTCTATCGGACTGAACCAAAATTTTCATTACGAAAAAAAACCCGATATTGTTGAATGCTTGACGTTATCGAAGTTTGAAGTTGCAAGAATGTCTGTCTTTTCGCGTGTTGTACTCGTCCAGGTAGTTTCTTACATACTGCGCAGCTGCAGCGCGCGTATACGGTAGGTACCTGTAGTTACGTAAAACATTGACTGCACCACATGTTCAAAAGTTTTCCATAAACGATCGTACTAAACGTATTCAAGAAACTCACCCCTTTAGCAGCTTCAACAACCCTGTTCGCCATTGTGGGCGACACCCTCAGAGCGTATACGACCCCTCGTATGCGCTTCACGAGCCCCCACTTGGTCCACTGCAGCGGCCGCAGGTGCCGCTTGCTGGGACACTTGAACACCACCTCACCGCCGCCGAGAGGGGGCGCGCCTGCAATACAATTTAATGAATATAAAAGATGCAGTTTACTGAGGTTAATAGGATTACAAAAAAAATCTTTAAATAACACTTATTTTTGTATGATTAAATTGTTTTAAATAAGCTCTATAAATATGCAAAGAATCGTCACTATAACTTAGCTTAGAGATACAATATCTTAGATCTCTGGGTAACAAGTACAGTGCAGTGCTAGGTAATGATTTGGGCTTTCCATGTTCCAATAGCTGCGTGTCACTCGTCTGTTATGTGGCAGGCATGTTGCTTATCACCAGGCACATGTACAGCTTGTCTCGTCCCTCCTTATTTAAAAAAACCACTAACAGATCAGCTCTGTGTTTACACAAACTAATTGAAGTCACTTTTGACCTTTTTGTCTCTTGCCTCACAAACTATTTCTCTCAAATTTCATAAAATTACCTCAAACCAAAGAGTACTAAAGTACGTAAAGAGTTAGATTTTCTGCATGGTTCCTTTGTGTCAATTGTAAGCAGATGACGTGCATACTTGGTATGGCAACATGTTGTGCCGCGACAAAAGTATGACACTTCCACAAGAGCAACAACGCAAGAAAGGTGCTACCCGTGCTTTCGGTGTAAAGCGTTTGTGCCAACTCTAAGCGTAGTATATATAAACTCTTTGCCTCAAACAGTTATTTAGATAACAACATCCAAAATTGATCATATTATCACTGACTGAGTTTATAGATCATATTGAATGTTGAACTTGGCTCACATCACATCTATTTTTTGATGGGATATATGCTACATTCCGGCACAAGATCTATAATTTTAAGATAATATTTTTATGGTTATTAAGACTAACATTAGTAACAAGTGGAGAATCTAACCTCTTCTCACAACTTTAAGTTCCAATCCATCATCCACTAGAATAAACTTGAGTAGAACAGGCAGCGCTGCTGTCTTGATCTTGTCCACGGACACATCGAGGTCGCTGTGTGTCACTCCTTGTAGCACCACATTCAATGGCTCTTTGCAGAAGGGACCCAATGCTAACAGGATCTCTAGATAGTAACCTGGAATGGAAGTATACAAATCAGTATTAAATATAAACAAACAAACAATCTAATTCCAACCTTTTCAGTACAACATTTAAAGATAGGTTAATAACTCTTTAATAGCTAATTTTTTTTAATTAATATGTGTAGTTAAAAATAGCAATTACTTTGAAAAGCTACCATACTCTACAACAGTAATTTTAATTGAAAGCTTAAATTCTAATCTGTTCATATAGTTTACTTTAGTTTTTTCTCTTAGATTTGTTTTGCTTTGGCATGTTCTAAGTCTTAAGATCAAAATCAGATAGGAAATTGGGTGGTAAGATGTTATTTCATAACTTTCTTATAAATAGTAAAATAATTAGATACCTACAGTTCAAAATAGTTTGGGGATGGTGGATTTATTTTATGTTTTTATCATTTTAAGCAATAAAAGAATTTGAGTTTGTGTTCAGTTTTTAATGAGTAACAAATGACAAATAACCAGATGGTCCATCATCTGCAACATTGTTTTTACCAACCCAGAGAGGTGCTTCCATAGAGCTGCTTAAAATGTTTCTTTTTGTTTGTTCGCAGAAAAACTTTTGCAGGTAAGTTATTCCACAAACTGCAAGGCCAGGCCAGAAAGTAACAAAAAACTTAAATAGTGTGATTTACAAGATGTAAGTATGAGTTCCCTGATGATGTTGAGCTATTTGGTGCTGGGATTACACTGCTAGGATACGAAAAAAAGCTCATCTGACCATTCCCCACAAAACTAGTAAATATAAAACACTAACAACAAACCTAAACCCCTTCGAAGATAGCTCCTCAACAATTCTGCCTATGATAAAAATGCACTTGCATAAAACACTTCAAAATAAAATTTTACACATAGATTCTAAGAGAATATTGCAACAGATTAATAAAGGATTCGTAAAACTAACCTATACCCCTCTGTGTACAACAACTGTGCGTGACGTGCCCTCCAGTCAATATACCAGGCTGGAAGAACACCGACGTGCCCGTCTCACTGAGCTCTACTCGGGAGCCATTCGTCACTTTATCCAACAGGCGGATCAGGTTCACTTCGTACTCCCGAAGACCAGGGTCATCATGCTTGCTCCGAATCTCTTCAATCTTGATAGAACGACCACTGAGTGTTGAAAGGAGCAATCTCTGACGAAAGAAGTTGCTGCCCTTGTAGACCAAAACATCGTTATGGATTGTTGCAGGCATTTTCAGTAATAATTAAGATTTAATTTAAAGTCCACACTACATGTAAACAATGAAACATGTTTATAATTTGACAAGTACAAAGTAATGGTTTGAAATTGACAATTCGCACTTGTTAGACATCATTTTGCTCTAAATTATTTTTGCACAGACTGATTTTGTTTGACTTGGTCTTGTGTGTTGTTTGACTGTTTACCATTGGAAACTGACGATTTCCGATTTCTAGCCCAAAAATATCGACTGGAAAAAGGGTGCGAGAAACTGGAAAAGTTGGACTAAAGATCAGTAGAACCAAAACAGAGTACCTTTTCTGTGATTTCGGTGGTTCTTCCAACAGTTTTCCTGTTGCCTTAAACGACGTACCTCGTACCTTTACCAGCTTGTACGTATTTCAAATATCTTGGGTCTCTCATCCAGAACGATGGCAACATAGAACGGGACGTTAAAAACAGGATTAATGCGGCATGGATGAAATGGCGACAGGTCACAGCAACAACGTGTGACCCACGCATGCCCCTTAAACTTAAGGGTCTATCTACAAAACGGTTAAGGGTAAATCTACAAAACGGTTATAAGACCTGTCGTCATGTATGGATCTGAATGTTGGGCAACCAAAGGATCGGATGAAAGACGATTGCATGTAGCGGAAATGCGAATGCTGAGATGGATGTGTGGAAAGGATAGGATTAGAAATGAATATATTAGGGGAAGTTTGAAAGTAGCACCCGTGACAGAGAGGTTAACAAGCACTAGGTTATTGTGGTTTGGGCATGTTATGCGTAGGAATGAAGATCACATATCCAACAGAGTTTTGAATATGAATGTAGATGGATGCCATGGGAGAGGTCGACCAAAAAAAGTGTGGATGGATTTTGTGAAAGACGATATGAGTAGGAAAGGAGTGAGCTTAGATCTGACGAATGACAGAGATGAATGGAGGAAACGTACATGTTGTACCGACCCCACCTAAAGTGGGATAAGGGTAGGCGAATGATGATGTAATGATGTCATTATTATTATTTTTGTCCAATATTTCTATGTATTACGTATTCTTAATTTTTATGTCTAAAGTATTTAACAACGTGTACATAATGTATTATTTTGAAACTTTTCCCACATTATTTTGTTTCAAAATTATTTTAGTTTCTACTATATATATTTGCCTACATAAAATTTAAATGTCCTATTCAGCGGGTAGCTGGTAGAAAATGCGGCCTAGCATTAAGCTTTCCGTTTGTACAATATTTGTGTTACTGTGCAATAAATATTAAATAAATAAATAAATGTAGTACTATTTATATTTACAGTATTAAATATATATATATCTATGGGTAATAGGTACAACAATTTTAGCTAATGTAGTAGGTACTAGGTAAGTAAAGCAGTATTTTTTCCAGTGATCGTATTCTAGATACAGTAGACATTACCGGGAATGGTGGTGATTATAGTCTGGCTAACGAAACTAGATACTGGATTTTTTTTTGCAAACTTTTTACATGTGTAACGGGCCATGTACGACCTCGTTAACAGAATTCAAATCAAACTTCTTTAAAGTATTGTGTTTCAATTTTATTTTTAAAATATTCCAATTATGGGATTCTTTTGTTTTTGGATGTCAGAAAATTAGGGACGTCACTCGGTCACTCTTGGGGACTCGGGAAAACGCTCTCGAAAAAGAAACTCGAAAAAAAATGAATTTTCAAGTATAAATTCTCAAGAAAATATCCTTTAACTCGTGTGTTAAAAGTGCTACTAAATTCCGTAACCCATATTGAGATCCTGTTGTAATTTGGAGCTAAAATGAGGCATCGTGTAAAATAGACGAGGAAAGAAGGAAAGATCCTTCATATGTGAGTGCTAACTTTTATATATTTTGCAGCATTTTCTAGACCCAGGAATCCTGAGTCGAGTCCGGGCGTGTCTTATGTCTTGGAAGATAGTCACGTATTTTACGGAGAAGCTACAGAGCTCTGGTTCTAGTCCAGGCATGTCAACGTATTTCTGAAGGAAGTCAATGAAGTGCTCTTTAAAAAATAAAAAAAATAGTTTCTAGTCCGTCTCTAAATTTCATATGTGCAGCATCGGAGTGAAGAGATATAGCCATGAATATCTGATGCAGAATGACGCTTTAGTTCAAATGAGGCTTTAAAGTCAATTCATATAATTGGTTAATTTTGTATAGAAATCAAACAGTAAAAAGAAACGAGTCTATTATGATTCACATTGAATCCTGATGTTTTCCTAAGTGTTTTAAGATGACAGCGGTTATTCAAAATAGGTATTAAATTTTGTACAGAATATTGTAATCACTGATTAATTAAGTTGTATGTTAGTTTATTCCTTGGGGTTTATAAAACTCTTAGTTCTTCAACTCTAATAGAATGAGTATTTTGGTCTGTCAGACTTGGAAGACGGTCTGAGAGCCAAGCATAGCCGAGCTCGTTAGTTTCCTGTTACTTAGAACGGACAGGATTCTGACACTGTGACTTTCCTTCCGAACTTGCAGGGCAATATCCTGATTTTATTACTATCTAGGTAGTTGTAGATTAGATTATAATCCCCAAAGAATACCTTTTTTTTGGGTAAAGTGTAGTCACTTACCCCGATTTGAGGTTTTCTTTGTTATTTTATTTCCTCAAGTCTAGGGCCTTGCGAAAATAACGGTCACAAACTTTGCAAGAGACGTGAGCATCCTCTCGGAGTCCGTCTATGCTGTTTAAGCCAAAAATAATAAACCAAACTAAAATTCATATACTTGTTTTTCATTTGTAGTAAAAAGTAGTTAGCTATATAATTCTGTAGGTAGGCAGGTTTCAGTATCAATTAACTTATCATGAACTTTCTGATTTGAACTCACAAAACTTCTCTTACAGATACCTAAATTTTGCGACCGATTGTTCTGTCGTTAGCTAATATTCATGTTTAACTGTAGAGTTTATTTGCAGTTTCACATATTAATGCTCTTGTTTTGTGAATTTGATCGAGATTTCAAATAACTTCAGATACCCTTAACTATTCTTTCTTTGTAGGTAAAATTACTTCTAACTTTACAGTTCTATAAATTCGGAGACCTGTAGACTAATGAAATATCTTTCTTTAGATTGTTATCTTTTGATTCAGCCAAGTTTTCAGTAAGATCTAAATTTAGTATATTTCTATATTCGAGAGTTTAAATTAGTACTGTGGATTAATAAGGAAGCGATGTTATATTTGATATAATGAATTTCTTTCTAGACCTTGGTTGATTCTAGAGTTCACAAACTGCATCCTAAACATTTAGGCAAGCTAAAATCTACATCGATAACGAGCTGGAAGTTCTGCTGCTGCTGCTACTACATACTTCTAACTGTAGGTATATCTAGGGTTTTCTCTAACTGTATTTTAGTAGGTAAATTATATAAGTTTTCTTTCTTAATTCTTTATTTCTTAGGCATATATAGGTAAACCGGTCTTTTCATAGAGCTATGGGTATGGCGGCTACAACGAAGGTCCTTTAGGTTCCATTAGATGATCACTTCGGCCAATCTAACAATCTTCTATCAACAAACTTAATAATCTTTTAAATTCAAATCCTTAACTATATCCAATTTACATAATTCTTTCCTTTAAAAGCCTTCAGCTTAATTCAATATGTTATGGCCTTCAGCCAGAGTAGTTCTTTAAATTACTCATTTTATTTTGATGTGGTGCCGCAAACCAGGATTAAAAAAGGTAAATTATATATTATGAATGGAGGGGTTTCAGTTTGCAATCCGCGGAAAAGTTTACAGCGGCGATACTTTACACATGACAACACTTCAGTGTTCCTACCATCGGGTACCTATGTACCCTACGAATTGGGATATTTTAAACAGAAAGTACTTGACACTTGATTCCAAAAAGACATTGATTTAATCATTGTATGAAATAAGTTTTAAAAATTCGTATGAATGATCTAAAATTGTATTCATCAAAAATAAGTACGACGTATGTACGCGTTGGCGATTATTTCAGGAGCAACACTAAGCCTTAAGTTGGCCTAGTTAATAGATTCATTAATTACGTTATTTAATATAGAGAAAAACTTGTGCAATTTCATTTTTAAGAAAATAATTTTCGGCTATAATCCGAAAGATTTGGTAGAATCAGAATCAGTGTACGGTATCCCTCATCTCTGACGCAACAAAATGGTGTGTTTGTGACGTTTCGTAGTGGCTGGCTTGTATTTATTTTTGGCGAGATTTTCAGTTTAGGGATGCCATGCTGATATATTTTAAATTTGCCGCGCTTTGTCAGTATTAACTTTCTTTAGCCAGACTCTAACACATATCACATAACACACTGTTGCCAGATTGGGGGAATTCCCTCCAAATTTGGGAGGTTTTAATATGAAAAATTTGGGGGGACAAAATGTTTGGGGGGATGTACGGGGGGGGGGGAATTGTTTGTGGGGGGAAATTGGAGATTTTTCATTGCCGAGTTTGCAGTTTTTTTAGCGTATATGGCACTTCTCCAAGTGAACTTAATACAAAAATTGAATCGGCTTTTCTTATGGGAAACACTTTATGGAGTAATAGAAACTATTTCTGAAATAGCGTTATATTGTGTTTTAATAGTTAGGAAAAGTTTATCAATTTTGGGGTTTTTTTTCTTGAAAACCGGTGTTTTGGGGAAATTTCAGGAACATTTTGGAGAGAAATTGAAGTGGTCGTCAGCGTAACATTGTGTTTTAGGGGTAAACGAATATATAATTTACTTTGGGGGTTTTTTTCAAGAAAACCCGCTATTTGGGGGATTCCGAGCACATTTTGGGGGAAAATTGAGATGGACTTCTGATAACACTGATAACACACGAGGTCCCTCACCGTCACCGCAGCACCGCACAACGGCACCGTACCAAATCTTGTGTGGTCGCAGTTCACGATAAGTTTTGGTACTGTAAATTCAATAGGCAGAACACCAAGACCAAAAACAACGCATAGTTGCTTATCCATAAAAAAAACCAACCCTTGCTTGTTTTGTTTCAAAGTTTCAATTCAAACCACTTTTAGACTTTAGCAAAGGTTATGTTTTCGTATTGTTTTAATTATTTTTGTTAGATTTCAAATAGGTACCATAAAAATGAAGGTTGCCGTTGGGGACGTTGCCCTCCCAGGTGACCATTGTGTCGAAATAGCAACAATTGGAGAAAAGGGTCGAGTTCTTCTGGGTCCTGGTCTTCGAAAAGAAGTGGATGGAGTTTTCACTACCAAAGCCGGAGTTCTCAGGAAACGTCCACCACACACATTTTGGGTAGATAACTATCAGAAACGCTATATAGCAGCCCGAGGAGAAAATGTCATTGGAGTTGTTATTCAGAAACTAGGAGACATTTTTAGAGTCGACATTGGGTGTAATGCAACAGCGTCCCTGTCATATCTATCGTTCGAAGGGGCCACTAAAAAAAATAGACCGAAAGTCGCAATCGGAGATGTTGTTTACGCCAAAATGCTAGTAGCGAGTAAGGATATGGAACCTGAGCTTGTGTGTGTGGATTCTCATGGCAAGAAGGGTCGCTTGGGTATTTTGGAAGATGGTTTTATGTTCAAATGTTCTATAAACCTCGTCAGAAGAGTACTGAATCCGCAATGTCAGCTCATCCAGTCATTAAAGAATGAATTGCCGTTTGAACTGGCAGCAGGAATGAATGGGAGAATATGGATTAAAGCTCAGACAATGCGAGAGACTATAGCTGTTGGGAATGCTATCCTAGCATCAGAATACGCAAGTAATGAAGAAATTAAGTTTATGTGTAAGAATGTTGCCAGCATTTTAGCTGGTCATATATCATAACTAAGAAATAGATTAATTTTAATCAAAAATGTGTTTTATTTCTTGGATGGAGAAATTTTGAGTTGGTTTGGTCACAGATTTACCTATTGGTAAGTGAAGAAGTTAGTGGTATAGGTGAGGCACATTGGGCGGAATCATAGTATGATGCAACCGTCAACATTAATACCTCAAAAATTAATACTTATGAAAAATTCAGAACTTGTAACTATTTGACACCTTAGCAACATCTAGCTGCTGTAACATGGTGAGGAACTCATATATATACCCATAGGATTATTCATGATAATGACCCAAATCTTTTGGGACATACTGATCACATGGTGGTGTATGGATATAAATTACAATTTAATAATGGTTGTATAGGTATAAATGACTTAAATACATTTCTTCAATACTTTCAGCAGAGGCTCTAAAATGCCTACACAAAATGACAGACATTAGTTTCATATCCACACTGGGCATTCATAAAGAAGAAACTTTATCTACAGATCACTTTAAAAAGGCTTCTGTGTATAAAATGTGATCTTAATAAGATATTTTGGGAGTGGGAAGATAAACCAAAAAACACAAAAACAGTGATTGAAAATTTATTTTGGCAAATGTAACTAACCTATTCATCCGGAAATTTCAAATACATTTTGTAAAACCTACAGCTGACTGGGAACCAAACTGTAAACTATTGAATAAATATGAATACATCCCTCGCCACAACTCTATATACAGATTTAGGTCACACACCACTCAGCAAGTTCAACCTTTAACAATAGAAGTTGATTGACCAGAATATCTTCCTTTATAATAATAATTTAGTAAATTAAACAAGATTCAAAAACAGTAGACTTAAACATATTTTTTTTTTACTTTTATAATGATAATTTCTCAGCTTTCTCACATTCAAGTTACAATAACAATTTTTTCCATTTTTGAGTCTAGAAATATTTATGCTAGAACTGATATAGGTAAATGAAAGGATTTTTTAGATGGTGTGTTCAAAACACTTGTAAATCTTATATTTATAATCTTATAAATATATCCTGTAATAAGTGTCCCCATTACATGACTACCTCATAAATTACTCAAAATAAATTAAGTGACAAGACTTGTAATTTTCAAAACCAATGTTAGTTGATTGAAATTGCAAACATTAAACAAGACTTTACAATGTATTTTTAACTCAAGGCATTAACAATGTATTTTTTTTAAATGGTATTGAATACCAGGAAATAATTAAAATGAAGCCTATGTTTTAACTTCATCTTATAAATGAATTGGCATTATTACCTGGTGGGAATATAATGATAGATAAATATTAATAATAGATATTGGACTTAAGCAAAGTGGCACTAGGGAAATATGCAATGTGTAAAGCTATTTTGTTAACACATATAATTTCTAGACCCAAAATTCATACAATTGGTGAAATCTGTCTAACTCTAATGATAAGCCTCAAAAACACTATCAGAAAGTGGTAACTTTAAAAAGATTACACAAAAAAATGTACTTACAGTTGAATAGCAACTATCAAAGTCTTTAAACTTCAACAACCTACCAAAAGGAATGTCTGTTCTTATTTACATAAACAATTTTTACGTCTGCTGCATCCCAATGAGTGCAAATGATTTCATAATTGTGGTAAAAAAATACACCAGTAGTTTATATTTATTGGTTGTATTAAAGTTTGATGTTTAATGTAAATCTGCATTCAAAGTAAAATATTGGCAATGATTCTAGAATTTAATAAATATTATTATAGAGGGTGCCACAAGGTGTTTTGCTCTGGTTTTTCGGTGAACAGAAATATGAGACAACACTCGTTCATCACCACAACTGTGGTTCCGGCTCACCTATAGGCTTATTCAGCAATGAGCATGGGTTATTGCATCACACACTTTAAAAGACACCACCTCTCTTATTTAGCTCCATCAGATGGCCAATTATGGGCATTGTACTTTAGAATGAGAGATATTGTGTTCCAATAAGGTGTGACTGTAATTGTTAAGACAACGTCATTGAGATGCATATGGAGAACAAAGTACAATTAAAATCTGTTTAAAAATTTGAACCTATAGTCCTACATGTTCAATATCATTTATTGCAAATAATTATTAATCATTTTAAGTGTAATGCAAAAATATTGAGAGAACTTATCTATCAGGTATTTGAATAATTAAGTTTATTAGTCTATTAGGACTTGATGCACTGGACTTGAGGTTATTAACTAATATGCCCCATTGTTTAAATTTGTTATCCTAATCTAGGCCATAATTGTTTAAGGACTACACATTTTAATTAATGAAAGGTGATATGACACTTGACACATTGGATTCTAATGTTAAATTAGTAAATGTTGTTAATGTTAGTTTGTATGAAACACTTTTAAAAGTCTAGGTTATAATATAACTGGTACTTGTGGACTACTTTGTTTCAATAGATATAATAGAAAACTTAAAAGAGAGCTTGTAAACTTGTATGAGCTTAATACAAATAGATTTTTCATAGAAATATAGATAGTGAGAAGTTTGAGAATAGAGTTCAGTATACATAATACACAGTTAATAGATCAAGTATCGAGGACCCAAGTCCAGTGCATGTAACGCTTCAATCACAACATAAATTCGTAACACTGTACAATAATTATTTATACGTCGCCGTATCAGCAAAGCAGTCATCTCTTCACAATCGTTTTACTCATAAATACGAAAATATAATTTAATCTATATAGATTAATCAGAGATCAAGGTTTACTTACAGTAGTTTTGATTATATACACAATTTACACATTTTTTTTAAATTTATATAATTTTTACATTAATTGGATAAACCCGTGTTATAGAAATATAACTTGTCTGCTGTTTTTGACAATAATACAACAACTTTTGCTCTATTTAACTTTATACAAAAATAAATGTAGAAAAGTTTATTGCTTATTTGATATAATCATTTTAGTTTTAACTTAGCAACTAACATAGTACTCGATGTCAAATCGTTCCCTCACATCGGTTTCATAAATTTCGAGTTATAATTTCGTTAATAATATATCGCAGAGTTCCTTCAACAGTTGTTTGGCTCATTGCCCTTTGTCCCAGGCATTCACACATCAGGTTATAACTGCAGGGCACACTACAAAATATTCATTTCGTAGTAGAAAAATGTTGCAATTGAACAACCTGCTGTAACACTTTTACTAGTATTTACATTATTTGTTGAAATACCGAGAACTTTAAAGCATAACATGATGTTTCAGAATAGCAACACCATTTTGATTGATTTACAGTACCTCATCTTTTACCTCCACTGCCTAACAAAACTGTTAATGCAATTTTTTTTTTTTTTAAATGGCTTTCATTAACAATTTTTTTAGGTACTCTTTCTAGGATCATGATACACTTAGGCACTGCACATCTGATATAGTGACATTTATAGAAATGTCTCCCATGCATCATATGTTTGACAGCCAGAAAGAAAGTCGATGAGTGAACCTCTGGGATAATATAGATCAGTTGAGACAGTTAACATGATGCAACATCAGATGCTATGTTCCGCTCTACCTTTGGGATATCTAACTTCGTTTGATACAGTCCAGAGGATGGGCGACAAGATGGCATGTTCCATGCCACTCCTAATGGTATCACAAGTCTGTTTCAATGACATGTGTTACACTAGAACTCCTCGAGACTATAACAATTTCGTGTCGCTAGTGAGGCCAGAGGAAATGTTACAAGTGTCCTTGATGATGTCACAAGTGTCCTCGACGATGTCACAAGTGACCTCGACGATGTCACAAGTGTCCTCGACAATGTCACAAGTGTCCTCGACAATGTCACAGGCGTCCTCGATGATGTCACAAGTGTCCTCGACAATGTCACAAGTGACCTCGACAATGTCACAGGCGTCCTCGATGATGTCACAAGTGTCCTCGACAATGTCACAGGCGTCCTCGATGATGTCACAAGTGTCTTCAATGTGACACGTGTCCTCGCGGATGCCGCAGGTACGTTTCCCAGTGACGGGGCCGCTACTCGGGCACGGGCACGAGCCGCGGCTGCAGTGCCGACTCTCAGAAGACGGAGTCGGCGGAGCGCGACAGGTGCACGGGGTGCGAGGGCGAGCGCGCGAGCCGCTTGCGGGGCAGCTTCTGGAGCGTCGTCAGCAGGCGCGGGAAGTCGGGCCGCTCGCTCGCGCGGAACGACCAGCATTGCATCAGGATGTCCTGCGACCAACCAACCTTGTTACGGACCTACTTTTTAAATGTCGTGGCGAGACGAGCAGGACATGTGCCTGATGGTAAGCAACACGCCGGCCCATAACAGTGACAAGCAGCTATTGGAACATGAAGAGTCAGTACCTAGCACTGCGCTGCACTCGCCACCCAGAGATCTATGGTATTATATCTGTAAGTCCTGTAATTTCTCTGGAAACTTTGCCCTTCAAACTGGAACAGAGTGATGTTTTCATATTCCAGTTAGCCGGTAAAATAACTAGCAAAGGTGTGGTACTTCCCAGGCGGACTTTGCAAAGAGTCCTACCACTACAAAAACTACCTCTCTAGCAAGATATTCCAAATTGTGTTTTGATTGTTTTTCCTTCTTTTGTTTTGTCTGTAGGGAAGCCCCACATCTCTTCCACATCAATCACGATATCATTTAAGTTTTGAAATAGATCACTATGTTTGTCAACAAACTTGTCTTTTTTATTTTATTTATAATTTAGCATCTCCACAGACACCGGGCCCTGTGACCTTTGTTATTAATTTACCTATATATAGATATAGATAAATTAATATATATTATATTATGTTATAGATAGAGATATATCAACAATCTTAGTTTAGTATGGTGTTGATAGAGTTTACCTTGATATCCCGGGAGGCCTGCATGTTGGCCAGCGATTGCTTGACTCCTTTGCCGACCTGCCAGATGACCGCTTCCGGCGGCTGGCCCTTGAACGGGTATTCGCCGCACAGTAGCTCGTACCACACCGTGCTGGGGACACCAAACACAACTTTACACACATATTTAAACGTCAATGACTAAACAAGAATAAAGAAGTTCGACTGTGATTTAAGTTTGTAAAAGATCCGTCTGATAACTACGAAGTGAAAACTTCTTTTGATGCACCACAGACAAATTTTCCGTGGGCTGTAAATTTAACTCGAGCGTCGCGTTCGTAAATGAAAGAAATCTTCGGGTAAATTCGGAACTACGACCAAATCCAGCCATCTAGAAATGCGTCAGCGTCAATTTGTAGATGCCATGCTCATGGCTACGGCCTCCGGTTTCAGTCGCGTAGTTTCCAAAGTGATCGATCAAATTCGGAATTACAAGTTTTCTCTTCTACCGGCAGCTACTTTATGACTGCAATTTTTTTAAATTAAAACTTCTTTTGTCGCGACGCATACAGATTTTTCGTGAGCTGTGAATTGAATTCTAGTGTCACGCTCGGGAATGATAAGAGACCTCCGGTAAACTCGGGACCATGGCCATTGGCCATCTTCAAACGCGTCATCCTCATGACCAACCCCCTCTGGTTTCACCCGCGTATTTTCCAAAGTGATCTATCAAATTTGGAGTTATAAGTTTTTCACTATCGGCAGTCCTCGACTGCCATTTTTTGTGCTTTTGAAGACAAAATGATGGTAGACAGGTCCATTTCGACCCATTTCGAATCCGAAAGCGCTCTGTGGCTCCATGGCAATCACAAGCCTGGGACCCAAGACCTTACCTTACGGTTGCCGCACGCCCCGCAAGCCAGGCCCGTGGGGGGCGCAGGTTGGGACCCAGCTGACAAATGCCACCTTGCCTATATGTCCAGTTCGTCGCTGTATAGTATATAGTATAGTGCATCGATATAAACCATTAGATGTGCCCTGAGCACCTTGAATTTGGTAATAAACTTCGTCTATGTGTGTAGTGTATTGGTGGTTTACACACACCAATCCTCTAGAATATCTAGAACCCTAGAATCGCTAGCGGAGCGAGATATGCTGTGGTTCTACTTATTTTGGTTGTTGCCAACGAATTGTGATAGGTAAAAACGTCCAGCTTTCACCGCTTCCTGCAACCGATTAAAACGGAAAGAGTGAGCTCGGTATTTCCAACGATGACATCATTCCGTGTCCCCGAAGATTGGGAGGGCACATCTAGTGGTTGTTATCGATAGTATACTGTATTTTGATGACATAAGTGAAACTAGTCGTCATAGTTAAGGGGCAGTATATCTCACCCGAAGGCGTACACGTCGGTGGCCTTGGAGAAGGGCAGGTGCAGGCTGGCGTGCGGCGTGAGCGAGCGCGCGAGCTCGGGCGCGAGGTAGCACAGCCAGCCCGGCGGGATGCCGAGGCTGTCGCCGCGCCCCGAGCCCACCGTGGGGCCGCCGTGCCCGCCGCCGCGGGCGCTACCATCATTACCACAAATTTATAAACATCTTTGCATATCCTACTAATCCTAGTACCTGGTGGTAGTAGTAGTATTTAATACTAGTACCTAGTAGTATTTAATACTAGTACCTAGTAGTATTTAATACTAGTAGTAGTAGTATTATAATACTACTACTCGAGCAAAGCTCGGTCAGCCAGCTTTGCTCGATTTAAGCACTGAGATACCTACAGATAAATCCCAGTAATAGTAATAGGTTTTATTTTTTATTACCCAGTTAGAGGATTTTAAAAAAAATAAAATAAACTTGAAAAGTAAGAGGAGTCGTCTGGATTCAAACCCGGATCTACTATTTCATGACCGCCCTTAATTTCCCACCTGAGCTATTATACTGTCACGCAATTTACCGTCACATTCTAATGATAATGTAACAGTTTTTCATTGTCTAAAAACACGCATAAAATGCATTTTTTTTTAATTAAACCTAGTTATTTCGATTTATCGTCCCCGTAACCCCATGCGTACATAATTTGATGAAAATCGTTCGAGCCATTTCTAAGATTTATAAAAGAATTGGTCGTAAACGTATAAGATAAACTAGTAGCGCCAAGGTAAAACCGCAGGGAGCTTTTATTGAAAAATGCTAGTCCAAGCTAATATTTGTATCTTATATACTTGTATCTTATTTTGTATCTTATTCGTATATTATTTTCCATCCTAAGGTTACCTGGAAGAGAGGATAAGGTCGCCCATTGTCGCACTACTGTAAAATGTATTGTTCCTTTTTTTCTGTGTTTAATTTTGCTTGGTGTGTCAATAAAGAGTATATCTATCTATCTATTTGATTAAATGTCGATGTTCGAAACATTGTAATTTTTCTCATTTGGATATTTGTTGCTCAATCACCTCGTAATGTCTGAACAAATCGGGCTGAAATTTGGAACATTTATCCCGGAACATTTAATAATTAATCCTATTAATATTATAATTGTTTGGATGTTTGTTTCCCAATCAGGTGTGAAACACAGTGAACTGTGGAACACAGATTAGTCTGGAAGAACATATATGTTACGTTTTATCCCGGGAAATAACGGGAACGGGAAATACGCGGGTAAAACCGCAAGGCGCTGCTAGTTTATAACATTAATAGATTATTTAATTGAATAACGGGACACTCACGTATATACGGTCGGTCAATCCGACTCGAGTTTCGGCCGCGTCCGGCGGCCTTTTCAAACGGGCAGCCACCGCGCGTGTGCACTCGTTTTGAAAAGGCCGCCGGACGCGGCCGAAACTCGAGTCGGATTGACCGACCGTATATACGTGAGTGTCCCGTTATTCAATTATATTTTTGTAACAACCACGTTAATTTTAATACTAAAATTAATAGGATTTATATTTGGGTGATTTTCACGAAATTCCGAAATTCGTCAATCTTATCGTGAAAAAAAAATTTGCAATTATTTGATATTTATTTTATGTGAATTTGATAGTACTAATGTTATTATAATTCAATTAAGTAGTGGTCCCAAAAATTGTCACGTTATATGAAAGTTATGAGGACAATAAAAAAAATCAAAGTGAGGGAATGACGATTAGGGTGAGGGAATAATTATTATAGGCAAGTCATGAAGCTTTTTAAATAAAATTAGTTTTCTTTCAAAGAAATCTTTTTATTAAAAGAAATTTTGTTCTTAAACAATAAGTAAGGTCAATGAATAATTCCAGCAAATCACAAAATTATTGCAGCACTTTGGCATAACTTTAATTTAAACTTATTTTTATTTATGATGTGTTAACTAAAGAGTTAAGTGCCATAATAAACATAAATAATAAACAATCACAACAAAATTCTTGCTAACATACTTCTTTTAGTGCCTAACTTAAAGACTCATCTAACAGCATTCTAACAACAGAAAAACTTCTTATTTTAAATTTTAGTCGCACAGATAAAATAAATATTTAGTATCAAAATCGACAAAACAAAATCTATAACTTGACTGGCTTTTTTCCAAACAAAAAATACTTCTTATTTAGTAGGTACTTTTTTAGAGAGTGAAATTACCAACTTTTAAAATTTGTAATCTTAAACAATTCAGTATCAAAGTTACAATAAAAGTCTTAATAAGATATTTTAAACTAGTTTAAGTCTTTTATAAAATAACAACCCTTACTGATTAATTTTGGAGGCCCAATCTTCTTCAGAATGTCATGCCAGGCATATAACTGTTCATCTGTGATTTTAGGCCATTTCCAAGATTTAGTTCCTCTTTTCATACACTTTACTAAAGCGCCTTCCTCAGAAACTGATATTATTTCCCCTGGGTAAACATTTCCGTTCCATGTGATAAGTACATAATCACCAATATTATAAGTGATATTACTGTCCGTACAAATAACATCATTTGACGAATGTCCATCATCATAAGATTTGTTTCGTTTTTTAATATTTCATAGTACATTCTTCTTTTCACTATGTTTGTTTAAATTCCTGTACCTGTCTTTTAGCTGTTCAGTAATAACTTCTGATAGAAGGAGCTTCTTCTTCACAATTTCAGGAACTCGGACGTTGTTTAAGAGAGCTGATACCTTAGCTTCTGGTGAAGTCTGATTATTTGTGTTTTGTCTTTGACATCTCTTACGGAATCTCTCTTTACTTCTTATTTCTTGTTTCAGTCTTTCCTGTAATCTGGATATTTTTGCATAAAGTATTCCTCTACGTCTTCTGAGTTGCTGCCTTCTCCGATTAACTGCCAGATTTCTTAATTCATCATTATTTTGCATAGGTCCTGGGCTAGGAGGTGGTGTATCATCTAACAGTCTTACTAAATTCTTTCGCAGTTTCACTGTTTTGTTTCTATATGTTTGACTATTTTTTTTCCAGTTTTTCCTTTTTTGCCTTCTTTCTCGGGAACTCATTGCGGATATAGGTTTTACTTGACCTTTTCTTTTTTTATGCAGGTATTTAATTATTTCTTTTTGGCGAAGTATCTAAAGTGTTACAGGATCAGCTTTCATTTTTTCCCTGCGCTTTCGATCATATTCTTGCTTTTTTAATTTAGCTTCTTCTTTGCTTATATTTTTTTTCTTGTCATTTTTAACCTACAACAATATTGCAGCAATAATTTCAAGAGTTAATAAAAGCAAACAATAAAAAAGCCAGTAAGCACACCCAAAAATAATATCCTCATATATCATCATTCTCTCACCATAAATTGTTATGAGGGAATGATGGTGAGGGAATGACAAAATAAAGAATAACCGTAAAGGACTCGTGATATAACCTTACTTTTAAAACAACTGTTCTGCTTAAAGAAATTACTCCTAAAAGCCATCTTATCTGTGCAACTTATAATCAGTTGAAGTACTTACCTTTTGTTATTTTAGAATGTGATGAAATGACGATCAAAAATGTAATTTAACCAAAAAAATTAATAAAATCTTTTTCCAGCGCACACTCGAACACAATCACAGAAAATTCGCCATTTTGATACATTGATATTAGTACTAACTTTCAAAAACGAATGGTAGCGTTCATATTTTATTTAAATGGCGTTCACAATTCTATTGCCAGTAATAGTGTGAGGGAATGATTTATTTTTGTGGGACACATATAAATATTCAAAATTTTGCCGCGTTTTTTACTTTATAACGCTAATTTCGGGTTTTGCCCATACATGTTTAATCTTTTTTAACAATCCCACCTATTTGAATATAATTCGAATGGTTTTTGTGATTTTTTGGTAAATAAAAGTAAACAAAATTGGTACTTGGGACACAGTGAGGGAATGATATTAGGAACAATATGGTTATGCATTTTTATTTATTAATTTATACAGCTCTAAAATCTTATGTGAAACTTTTAGGTATAGTTATGTGGATTGTATAGAAATATTGGTAACATCCATTTCTTCGTTAGATTTTTATAGAAGCTCCAAGGACAAGAATTTCGGAATTTCGTGAGAATTACCCATTTATTATAGGATAGATAGATATATATATCCAACAGATGGCGCTTCAATAAGATGTACAGATTAGTCAGCCCAAAAGAAATTGGAACGGGCCGCTAGCGTTACATAAATGTTGCCATCATTAGACGGCCACTTACTTGTTCCCGAAGCAGAGTTTAGTGACGCTGAAGAGCCCGAAGTCGGTGATGACCACCTTCCCGTTTTCCAGGAATATGTTTTTGGTTTTCAGGTCTTTGTGGATGATGCCCCGAGCGTGTAAGTACCCCATTCCCTGTGATACAAGAATTACAAGATAAATAATAACAACAATTAATGGTGAAGAGTTACAACAGAGACTTTTTAATAGTGCAGAGGGCGGGACGTCAGGCGCAGGAAGTATACAACACGTCTGCCCAAACAGCACAGTGTCACGCAGCTATTGGGAGTCCAAATCATTACCTACTATTACACTGCTCGTCTCCCAGATATATAAGATGACTAGATGTCTGCCCCGGCTTCGCCCGTGTTATATTATATAGAACTCATCGGGATCCCGTACATATCCAACGGTGAAAAAATGACTGAAATCGGTTCAGTCATTCCTGATAATATCACTTTCAAACAAAAAACCTCTTGAGCTATCTGCTACCCCACCTGTCTCAAATTGGGCGTACCAACTCAGATTTAGAAACAAATTTCATTAGCAAAGGTTTACATTTAATGATGCAATCTTGGACATTGTCGAAATTACGGTGACATTACCGAATGGAAGCCAAAAAAATTTGAAGTTGAAGTTGACGTAATTTTAGACACATGCTGTCATGTCAAAAAGGAATATTTTTTCCCCGTTTTTTGTTACATTCTTGATTCATGCTCCGCTTTTATTGATAGTAGCGTTATGTTCTATAGCCTATACTGTAGACTTTTGTTCCTCACCTGCGATATCTGCTGCGCGACGATAACGCTCTTGTTGGCGGTGAACTTGTCCTTGCGCAGGTGGATGTGCGTGTAGAGCGTCATGCCCTTGCACAGCGAGGTCACGATGGCGAGCCGCGGCGGCTTCATGCACGCGCCCATGAAGAGGACCAGGTTCTCGTGGCGCGTCTTGCGGAACGTCGCCACCTGGACCGCACAATTTACAAGATTATTATTCTATTTCAATTCAATTTTTGATTAGTCTGTCCACCTCTATATGTGGATACAGTTTTGAGAGCCAAATTATCAAATACTACCTACAGCATATCAAATAAAATGAGTTAAACAATAGGGTATAATAAATAAAATTTTAAAAAATACCTGAGATTTTGATTAGGATCTATTGAAATTTGTAATAACGTTAATAAATTCTACTAGTTAAGCCTTTTCATTTGAAACAAAATATTGAGGGAGTTGTGCAAAGGTATTTACTATTTAATCCGCCATTTTGTTTTTTGATTGAATGATGATTAATGGACAGCCCCTTAACACATTCGCTGCTAGACAGTTTTTAATAATAAGGCGTTTTTACTGAAATAACACGCCAGTCGCGGCTAGCCGCACTCGCGTTGCATCGTGCAACGCGAGTACGGAAAACACGCAAGGAGTGTTTTACGCGCTAGGCGCGAGTAGCCGCACTGCTGTTCAGACGAGCGACGCCAGTGCGGACAAACACACCTGGTGTGAAACACGCCGTATGCGTGAAGCAGCACTGGTGAAACGACAATACAATTTTAATTAAAAAAACGGTTTACAAGAAGCAAAATTTTGGTTGGGTTTAATTGCACATAATAATATAGAAACAGTTCTGTGTGAGTATGTCTATTTAGAATAGTTACAGTAGAGAATATGCATACCATTTATTTTGTCTGAAATACCCTTTTCTCTCATCTTTATTATGTCTCATTATATTTAAATTGGTTTTTTGGGATACATACTTCTTTAGATTCCGAATGAGACTAATTTATTCATTTATAAAACGGTATAAAAACTACTTGAAACTATCAACATTGTAAAATTAAAATTATCATCATTATCAATTATGTACGTATTAATACGCACCTAAAAAAGATATAGATTTTTACCGATTTCAAAGAAAGAAGAGGTTCTGGACTGATTTTTTCGTATGTAAGTTTCGCGATTGTTCTAATTGAAAATAAATTTTGATGGTTGTTTTACTTTAGAGTAGGTCTGTTCTTATTTTTTACAAAATTATGTTAATTTTTTCTTAGAATCTTTTGTGTTTGTTATTCGTTAGGTACTTTTCAAAAATAAATTACTTTAACTTGACCATAGGGTAGTCTGGGTAAATGTTGCTTTTCTGGCGATAGTTACTAGTTTTTAACACTATTTTATTAGTTTGGTATGTTTTAATCTATGTAATAGAACTTTTGAACAAGATTTTTGCTTAAAACGACGAATAGATTTGAAACTGCACACTTATCAAGGAACGATAATAACTGACTGCTTTCCGACTGTTTACTGATGGGCTACCTTATATAGCAATCAGTCGTGGAAGGTATCTAGACGCCATTCGAATAGTAGAACATTGCTCATCTACATAATACCTGTAAACGAGCAATTCTTGTATGTCAGATTATAATCTAACAACGCTATTTTATGAACTAACCTACCGTGAGATTATAATCTCGTGCATTATATCTACGAATCAAATATTGACACTTTTATTTGAAGAGTGCCTTTAATAAACGTAATTTATTCGAATTTTGTGGCTTTAAAGTTTCCAAACAAAATCACTTCAAAAAATATTATACTTATGTTGGTATTAGGTAGGTACTTGAAAATATAATTAGTTAGTCGGTATTAGAGGCATTGTATCGTACTAATTACCTCTGTAGCATATATTTTTTTTATTAAAAAACGAACAAATACTCCTCGCATATATTTCCGCTCTAGCGTTACGTTATTGTAAAAAAAATCTGACATCAGAGGTAAGTATTGTTTCGAATCAATTACTATCAGGAGAACACCAAGCATGACTTGTTTTATTTTTTTAATAAAAAAAAACGATAAAACACGCCTCGTATGTACGTCCGCACTGGCGTTTCGTCTTTTGAAACACACACGTTTGTGTGGCGCCGCACCGGTGCATAGCAATGCAGCTTTACACGACAGGCGTGTTTAGCCCGCATACGCGTTGCACTAAATAAAACACAACGTACGTGTTTTCAGCAGCCAATGTGTTAAACCGATTTTTACTAAACATAGCTCAGAACACTCCTGTTTTTCTGTCAAAAAAATATAAATCGGTTCATCCGCCCGCGAGCTAGGACGCCACAGACAGACACAACAGACACATAGAGACACGTCAAACTCTAAACACCTTGTCATTTTTGACGACATTAAACGTGTCTACATATTTAATACACACGGGAGTAGTTCGCCAATGTTACTGGTATGTAAGGACACCCTTTGACTTTCTCCTTACGAGAGCAGGCCCCGAGCCAGTGCATCCTCACTCGCTCAAGGTCGCGCGGTTTTAGCCTACAGCTAGACCGTTCCTCGCACGGAACAAGTGCCCGGCGGTTGTCGAACGCACGTCTGAGCGCTCGCGCAACACGTTTACCGCGCAAAATTACGTTATCGAAGCTGGTTGTATGTATTAGTGTAGGTAAGTACATTAAAATATGTTACATATTTATCAAACAACATTTAGACGATCAAGTAGAATAAAAACAGTCAAAGTATACTTTTATTGTTTTAATTTCAATGTGTCCGACCCTATGTTACGGCCTCTTCTAGCTGTCTTGCGCGTTACGAAGTAAATAACTAAAATATATAATCTGATCTACAATGCTGACTACCTACATAACGAAAGGTTAATTTAATTTTTTATTAGATAATATGTCGACAACCCTTTCGATGCGCATCATTCCGCGCCAGACAGCGATAGACTTACGCGTTAGAAGAGAGCGCAAATGTTTAGTTTAAAAATTGCGATAGGCATTGAGCGCTAATGCGAGCTGAATTGCACTTTGTTGCGTCCCAGCAAGAGTCGCTATTTATATAACAATTTTCGCTAAGTGAGGGATCTGTGGTAATATCTATTCTGTGGCCGAGCTCCAAGCGAGTATTATGTGAGTCAGTCACCTCGTGCTTGAAGGTGTCGAGCGGCACGCAGTCGTCGTGCAGCGAGTGCACGTGCAGCAGCTTGACGGCCACGGCGCCGTGCCACGAGCCGCGGTACACGGTGCCGAACCGGCCCGCGCCGATCACCTCGAACAGCTTCAGCTCGTCGTACGGGATGTCCCACTCTTTCATCGACAGCTGAGAAACACATACGCCTATAAGTACAGTTATACAGGAGGCTCTGCGCCGGGAGGAGGCGGCTTAAGCAAAAGACGATGTCGAGTCGACTACTATCGGAATCCCAACCGGTAGTGATCGGCGTAACACACGAAATCGGACTGACTAGTACTAGAATTAAATGTTCACAATACCCGCCCTCTTTCTCTTCTCTCTCTTTTCTTCTCCAAATCCAAGAAATATGTAAAAAAAATGTGTGCGTGTACTAGTGTACACACGTAAGAAGTGAAACTTCTTTATGGCCTTATTTTTCGAAAAATGATCTACATGCAACTTTCTAGAAATTGGTTAAATAAAGTTAAATTAGATAAAGTTTAAACAAAAGGATTTTATTATCATAGACATGAATACAAATAAATACCACAATCCCACCCAAGTATTAGAAAAAGAGATATAATTACTTACTTTTGTTAAAAATCCACTGGAATTAGAATTAAAATAAAGCCTTTGATTTTGTTGATCACTTTAGCATTGATATATTATTTATCACGTCGCTATTGTGTTTCAGAAATAAAAAAGATGGCGCGTAACGGAAAAATGTGACGCGTAACCGAAAAATGTGACGGTAAATTTTTTTCCAACGCCGATAAAGAAGTTTCACTTCAAAAAAGATAATTGTAATGACAAAGGTCACGGACCCCGGAGTCTGTTGAGAGGCAAAATAATAATAAAAAAAGCACAGTTCTACAAGTCTAATAAATTATACAGACTAAAACAGACAGTACAGACTTAAGTGAAGGCGTCTAGTTATGGCAATCATGCGGAGCGAGACGCGGGAAGCGAATAGCTTCAAGTCGTCGTATGTTCCACTCCTGCATCGACAGCTGTCAAACACATACACCTCCTATGAGCACAGTTCTGTTCTAAGTCTAATAAATCATTATAGTCGTTCGACGAAGACATTAGACGGTGTAATCGTGCGGGGCGAGACGAGGGAAGCGCTCTCCCAAGCTGCGAACACGTAAATGTATAGCAGTTTGGGACCATGGCTCGGGGTTGACGTTTGACATGAGTTTTGTTTTTATTTTATTTCATAACTGTTGTTAATAATCAGGAAATGTTGATAGTAGTTAATTATTGTAATATATAATTATAAGAATAGCAATAATAATAGACATTTTCAATAATGCTGCGAATATTAACAATCATACATAACTTAATTATACAGATTGGAATTAATTCATAATTTTATTCCAGAATCAGAAACTTTTCTTCGAACACGCGTTAATTTCCAAACAGGGGTAAACTGTATCAATTACTAAATCATACATACTTCTTCAAACAGTCTCCGACTATGTATAAACGCGCTCATATTTCCGATTTTCGCACTAAAAATACGGTGAAACTAAACTGAGCTCAACAGTATGTAAACTAAAAGACACTAATGAATTATTGCAGTTAAATGAGTGTACAGTGGCAGCGGTAGCTTTAGACTGGACTCGTGAGCGTCGGTGATGCGTCATTTATCAGATTCGTTATCATCGGGAGACGAGCGCACGGGGTGGTTATCTCGCGCCACTGCTCGCCCATTGTTACCCGTCTGACCTTACCCACTTCCCACTTTCGATGAATCATTTGGGTTTTGTTGTTTCACTGTTTGTTCTAATATAATTTAAAACATTTAGAAATGCTAGTAGCAACCCGAGGTTGCATTTTAATACTATAGATAAAATATTAGAGATCTACCCTATGCAATATCGTGATTGTAAAAATGCTTAGAAAGATTTTTACATTTAAAATTTTACATTAACTTTATAAAAGTTACATTGAAACAGAAGTCTTATTAAAAATATCTTTAAGTCATTTAATCGTATATTAAATAAATGACTATATAATTACAAAATAATAACATCACGGTAATAACTTTAAAACTTTATTTAAAAAAAAAACGAGAAGATTATCCGTATGAACGAACAATGATTATTAATCATTAATAACATCTTTACATACATCCCCATGAACAAACTAGTATGCACGCTGTATGTGCACATACATACGCACCTTTGCACACACTCACCCTCATCCTACAACACACACAAACAGTTACATTACAAACCCTAATTTTAATTAATGTAAAAAAAGAATTGTCATGGTTATAGAGAAGTGAAATATTATATTTATGTATTACAACTTCTCTTATACCTTTAAATGACCAATTCTTGTAGGTATATATATATAGAAACTGAATCTCGGAAACGGCTCGAACGATTTTCATGAAATTATGTATACAGGGGGTTTCGGGGACGATAAATCGATCTAGCTAGGTTTTATTTTTTAAAAACATCACTTTATGCGCGTTTTTAGACAATGAAAAACTCCTACAATGTCATTAGAATACGATAACTTATTTCGCCACTGTTCATTAAGTCTAAATGGCTCAGACGGAATACGCTCGCCCTCGGAGTCAACAGGCCCCAGTTCGAATCCTGATGGTTACACTCGGGACTTTTCTTTTTGTTCTTTTTTTTCTGCAAAAATCTTATACTTAGAGCTTTTATAAACGCATTTAATTCGTATCTATATATATATATATATAGTAGCCCTAAGTAAGTCATCACTACGTAATCCGTACCTGCCTAAACATTAAAAAAAAACGAGCAAAGCTCGGTCAACCAGATACTGTATACTTATGCTTGAAAGAATCCACAATTATACTAGTTTCGTTTATAAGTCAAAAGCCAAGTCCAGTAGATTGTATAAAAATTTTAAAACAGGATTGATTTAACATAACCGTTACATTGGTGTTGATTGACTAATACAATACAATACAAAACACTTTATTGGCACCACAAAACAAAGTTGACAACAAGTAACATATAAAATAACAAACATAATGTTTGCTAAATAAATAATGACTAAATGTTTTACCAGTGGTTTATTCCAAACTACGAATCTTGTTTACTCTCAAATAAAACGGAAAATCGAATCTATCATGAACCAAACCAATTCCATCTCTCAAATATTTGCTTGCCTAAGAATAAATAATAGCTGCAATTATTTTTTTAAGTTTTCCTGTTTGAAAGAAATAAATATTTTGTATTGTATTTTGTATAAGTTACGCTTACATATTAAGTTTTTATCATTATTTTATCAGCTAACCAGCTGTGCTCATAGCACAAGCTTTGCTTAATTTGGAGCTTTGTGTGAGAAATGTTCAATAATATTAATTCATTTATGAATGTAATACTCACACTATTTTGTCTGGGCCACCTCGAGTCCTTATTGGAGAGGTCGAGGGAGTCCTGTCGCGCGCCGCTGCTGTCCGTAGAGTTGGACCCGCTGATGGAGACGCAGCGCGAACTGTCCCCGCTCCTCACGCTCGACGTCAGCTCGTCTCGGTGCTCGTGCGAGGTTCGCGCGGGCGACGACACGCTCGTGTGGTTGGGGCTCGATATCGGGGGCTTTACTTCTGGAGACAAAGGTAAGGTTAGGTACTTGTCAAAGCAGCGTTGTGGGAACCGAAACGTGGGATATAACATTATTTACAATCCAAAGGATCTATTCTAGAGGCTCGTTTCTAAAATCTTGTATTTGTTTCAACGCAGATCTCTTAAAATACCAGTTTGTTTTTTGTTTTGTTACGGCTACTGTCTTACGAATCATCTTATTGAACCTATTCTTCTTGAAGCCAGAGAGAAGTATATTGCGGTCTTTTTGAACTTCCAAAGGGCTTTTGACAGCGTATCAATACCGATACTTTTAAAAAGGTTAGAGAACATAGGCATCAGAGATCTAGTCTTGGATTGGTTCACAGACTTAAGTATTTGACAAAAATATCCCAATGAGTAAAGATGGGAGATGTCTTGATTGATAGTGCTGATTGTAACTACGGTGTGCCACAACGCAGTACATTAGGGCCCACATTGTTCCTTATATACATTATATACATATAAATATGAACTGGGTGATACAAATATGGCGGGCCTAGATGTAGTGATGTCTGGGGAGCGTACTCACCGGGGAAGTGGAACTGCTGCTTGGCGTGGTTGTGCGAGAGGTGCGCGGGCGGGGTGTGCGGCGCGGGGGGCGCGGGCGGCGCCAGCGCCGGCGACGACGGCGTCGAGCTGTTGCACGACGACGTGTTCGACGACGAGTCCGGGCCCTGCAACCGACACACAGTAATTTACGTCTCAGACGACCAGCGGGATGCTTAACTTAAACTGATTTATGCTTCAATAAATTCAGCGGAATGTTTAATTGTAATTGATTCATGCTTCATGTATCTCATATAGAGTAAGATCCCAGAAATGCCAGACGTCACGTATTTTCTGATTCGAAATGTGGACTAATATAACCAGCGGGAAGTTGAAAGTATGTGGTATTTGTTGACACTTTCTTGCTATGCTTCATACATCTCATACAACCAGCGGGATTTAATTGTAGTATTGTGGACTTTATTGATTTTATCGTCTCGATGTATGAATGGATGATAGATGGTGTGTGTGGTGGAGTTTGTCAGGTACTCACGTGGTGGTGGTGCTGCGGCGGCGGCCGGCGCCGGCGCGGGCGGTGCGCGAACGAGCCGAGGAAGCCGCCGGCGCGCCCGCCGCCCGGCGACACCGCCACGTACCCGCCTGCAACGACACACCACATTAACACAATACATTTAACGAAATACTTCATCGCCTTTAATCTGGGAAATACGCTAATAATGTTTAGACACGGGTAGATAAAACCGAACTTAACAGCGCTCACGAAATACTAAACATTGTAATGTTGTCAATGGCGGGAGCGCGCTTCCCGCGTCTGGAGCGCGCTTCCCGCGTCTCACCTCGCACGCTCCGAAGGATTGCCCCATCTAGACGGCTTAGTTGAACTACTGTATGATTTAATAGACTGTGTCATTACCATAAGACGCAGTAAGTCGTACGCGTACTCAACATTTTCTTAATTTTAGAGAAATAGATAATTTATTTATTTATTAACAAATTTATTTATTTATTTATTTATAAACAATAACCAACCTAATTTAATATAATTTAATAATAATTTATTTCCCAAAAATTATTAATCTCTATACTCTGTAATTTCTCTGAAAACATTGCCCTTCAAACCAGATCACAGTGATGTTTACACATTTCTAGAATAAGTAACAAGTAGTGAAGCGCGGTTTCTCACCTTCCTTCTGGAATTTCTCTTTGAAGGCCACGACGAACTCGGGCGGCAGGCCGCACGACGGAGGAACTTTACTTTCGCAATCCCTGCAACAAACAACAACATTTAGTTAGTTTAACGGGGCCTTTTCCGCAATTAGCCTCTTAATTGGGCAATTGAGAGTGGCTCATACTTCGCTTTTTCTACTCCCAACAGCTTAGGCTATCCCGGAAGGCCAGCATCCTCTTCAGGCAAACAACCACATATGTAATGACAACTAATTTGACAGATAGACGTACAACAAGAAGTCAAGGCGATGGACTACTGTCCGAGGCCTTAGCCTACCACTTCTTGCAAATAGAGGAGGTGGAAGATTAATAAAAAAAAAAAACTGTTTTGTAGTAAGCATGTGACACTTGAACTTTCAATCCTTGCACTTAAGGGCTCATATGGCGGAAAAAGTGAAACTTAATTGTTGTTCATTATTATAGATACCTGTGACATTTGAACTTGCACGCCCTACTGACGAGCTAGATTTGGTAGTTTGGAGGAAAACGCCAGTCTTTTGGAAGACAGAAATGAAAAGAAGACTTTTATCAGCTGACTATTATTTTTATATTTTCACTATCATATAAATTAAAACTAAAAGAAATTGTTTTATATATTGCATGCATCTCAAAGAGCCAGATTATAGGGGTCAACTTTTAAAATGTTTTGTAACATCTTATCTTACCTGCAAACAGCAATCAAGATATTTGTATTTGGAACCTAATGACAAGTGCAATAAAAGTATTTAGTGTGACAGTTATGTTTTCAGATTGAGATGAGTACCTGTGATATTTGAAATTTCACTCTTTCTAAGATCTAGACGTTTGACTAAAGACTAATGCTACCAGCTAAGCTGGATTTAGTAGAGATTTACTACGATAACATGGCCTGCCCCTCCAAATTACTGTTTTAATGTGTGTAGTCACATCCTTACGAAAGAGTTTGTATGTAGTTGTAATTATTCGTCTTCAGTAGCGGTACGCACACATGCGTGGTGGTGCGTTGTAAATACTTTCACAAATACATTCAAACGTTTTGAATTCTGGAGGGGCGGGTCATGAAAACTCGCGTCTTTTGTCAGGAACCAAATGACGAGAGAAATAGAGATTTGTAAGGCTAGTAGAGGTTTGATGAGTACCTGTGACATTTGAACTTGCACTCCTTGCACTTGAGGCCGGAGCCGAACAGCATCTGCTTGTCGCAGTAGTCGCAGGTGGCGATCATGTTGAAGGTCTTGGTGAACCGGTGCGCGATGTCGTGCGCCATGCAGCGCGCCACGGTGGGCGTGCGCGGCGACCGCGGCGCCGCCACCGGGTACACGGCCTGCGACACATGTCAAATTATAACTTCTTTTTGAAAGCTATTGCATAGGTAGGAACGGAACGTTAAGTGTTATTGAGATTTTAAGTGGTGTAGGAGCATCAATTATAAGGAAGTCAGTTATTTTATGTTTTAAATAAATCGCGTGCAATATAACAAAGAAAGATACGACTCTAATAAAAAACCGATAAGCTAGAAATTTAACGGTTTTTATAATATTCATCATCGTCATCATCAGTCTATCTTAGTCCACTGCTGGCCTCATAAGCCTCACCCATGGCTGGCCACTCAGCAGTACCCTCTACTATACGTCTCCATCCACTGTCTTCCGTATATCGTCACTCCATCTAGTGACTTTACAGTGTAATACGTACGTTATTGTTGTAGTAGTTGTTGTGCGAGGGGCGGTGCGAGGGCGTGTGCTCGGGGTCGGGGTGCGGGGAGGCGGGGGGCGTGGCCTCCGCGGGGTTCGCCGCCGACGACTGGCTGTTGTCGCTGGGGAAACAACATTACGACTATTTAGTTAGATAAACACTCTCCTTGAAAAAGGCCGCAGGACGCGGCCGAAACTCGAGTCAGATTGGCAAACCATATCACCCGTTTACCTGATCAAATACGTGTAACGACCACTTTAATTTAAAATACGACTCTTTAAACACATATCGAACAAAAATCACACCTAATTGACGCAAAATTTTAAAAGTGGATGGCTCGGTAAGTTGCAGTTTTTTTTTGCATTTGAAAGTTTAAATTGGTATTTCGCATGCGTTGTTCTCGCTCATGTTAATTTGCCGGGATAAAAAACTAGCCTGTGTTATTCCAGATCATTATCTCTGTAACGAATTTCATCCAAAGCCCTTGAGTAGTGTTTGCGTGAAAAAGTAACAAACATACATTCTTACAAACTTTCGTGTTGCGTGTTACGTCACTCACAGACACAATTAACCGCCCACTCCGTATTTTTTTCTGTTTGCAGCAATCGTTAGTTTTTAAAGCAAATTTCATGAAAGGTAGAAGATGTTGTCATTAAGCAAAGATATTGAAAACATACAAAGATATTGAAAAAAATTACGGGTTATAAACATAAGCCCACTAATTCGATCTTTTAAAAAAAATCATGTGACAAAACATATGTGGCCGCGGTTATTTTATTTATTTATTTGGAACATACACTCGCATCTTAATGAGTAGGTAAGTATTATACTTAACAATACACATAATTTTAATTTTTTCTATGAGTAGTAGGAAATGAAATCAAAATAATAAGGCAAGTCAGTGTATGTAGTCAGTGTGGTTACCTCAGATCCTCGGCGTCGGGCCGCACCGACAGCTGCGACTCGTGCGAGCGCGACTTGGTGAGCGGCGCGGGGGCCGCGGCCGCGGGCGCGGGCAGGCGCGCGCGCGCGCCGGGCGGCGACCGGCCGCTGGCCGGCGTCGACGCGTTGCCTGCACAATACCGACAAAACAGACAAGTCAGTTGATAAATTCGCTGGATACGACAGCCAAGAGCAAGATGGCTACCGGATACTATCTACATTTGTAGTACGAAAACTAACATGGTTATTACACATTTTAAATATATTAATATTATTATAATTAATATTAATTAATAAATACACAGGTAACTCACGTTTGATATAGTCATTCCAGCCCGACTTAAGTTTCAATCGCGTCCGGCGACCTTTCTCAAGGAGAATGCGCGCGAGTGATCGCAGCTTTTTAGCACTTAAGTCGGACTGGACTGACTATATCAAACGGGAATTATCCGTGTATTTATTAGTCATAGTCATAGTCATATATATTTATTTCCATAGGATTCCATTCGAAACACTTGGACAAGTCCAGAACAATTGACAATAAAAAACATAATTCCTTAAACAACTTAAACAAACTAACACAAAACAATACTAGGTATGTAGCGAATAAATTAAAAAAATTATGCGGCTGTAAAAGGGCCTTGTCAACGGTGTGATTAAGGTAACTCTTAAATTAAAATAAATTAACTTCAACTATAATGATATTATGTCTCGTCTCATGCTCGATGCCTTTATGCAATTCCACTCATTCCTCTCAGAGCTGGACAATTTCCACACCCGTTTGTCCTCTATAAATTGCTTAAATCCATAATACGCTTTTTGTGTCAGGTAGTTTTTAACGTATGTTTTAAATTCTGACTCATTTAGTTCAAGAACTTCCTTTGGAACCTTATTGTAACACAGTATTGAATTCCCAACGAAGGAGTTACTGCTTTTTGAAAGTCTGATAAGGGGATAGCCTAGCTTGTGATTATGGCAGCCCTTTCTTTAAGATAATCAAGGCTTTTTCGAGCATACATAATATTTTCGTAAATGTACAAGGAGCAAAGTGTAATTATTTTGGCCTCTTTAAATTTTTCAACTAGTGATGTTCTTTGGCTCAGACCATATATAGCTCGCACTGCCCGCTTCTGCAAAATAAAAAATGTCAGAAACATTTGCTGCTGTACCCCATAGCAAAATCCCATAGCTCATCAAGCTGTGAAAATACGCATAGTATATATACCATGTGTACATATGAGTCAGTAAGTTTGCGTATTTCCCTGATAGCATATACTGCTGAACTTAGTTAGCCTGCCAGAATATCAATATGCGGACCCCACTGAAGTTTTGCATCTAGTGTAAGACCTAATAACGTAGTTGTATTTGTCAACTCCAATTTTTTACCCATTAGTTTAATTTCGTGATCAACCTTAACCACATTGGGCATGGTGAACTTGACACATTTGGTTTTGTTCAGATTCAGTACCATTCCACTAGCAGAAAACCATATTGAAAATGTACTATCTACATCGTACAATATTGACTATATAACTAATGATACATAATATTCCGAGAGATGGCACCAAATTTTGCGTAGATATTTGAGACAAGCTGAAAAATTGTCACATATGTATTTCGCCTATTATATATTTTTTTTTAATAAATAGTGAAGAGACGAGCAGGACATGTGCCTGATGGTAAGCAACATGCCTGCCATATAACAGCATAATGACACGCAGTTATTTGAACATGAAGAGAAGTGCATAAATCATTACCTAGCACTGCACTCGTCACCCAGATACTATACACCCCCTCCCCCCCAACACGGAGCCGCAGACCTGGGTGGTGACCACACAGATTTTTCGTGGGCTGTGAATTGAGCTCTGTCACGCTTGTAAATAAAATAAATATTCGGGTGAGTTCGGAACCATGACCATACAAATATGGGTTAGTATGGCGTTACAAGATAGCTATGGATAGAAGCATGGCCATCTAGTCTAAATCTAGGGTAATTCTATCGGCAGTCTCTATGACTGCCAATTTTATTGCAACTTACATTTTCAACAAATCTTTAACCTCCGACCAAAAAAAGGGTGTAGAGCTCAAACGGATGGACCGATTTTGATGGGTTTTTTATTTGAAGGTTAATTTCCGTGCGGTGTTATGTTTGGTCAACATCGATTAAAGACGGCGGCCTCTACAAATGAGTACACAACTTCCCTCAATATGGGTGTCAAATAAAAGGGCTTGACGAGTAGAAATTCCAATATTCTGACAAATTTCAAATCCAAGATGGCCGCCACCACAAAAAGGGCGAATTAATAAACAGGAGCTCCGCGCCCCTCGCCGCGCTGTGCCGACTCGGCGAGTAGTTACCTCTCCTGTTCTGCGGCGTGCCGTGGTCGGGCGGCGGGTCGGGCGCGGCGCGGGCGCGCGCGCGCGCGCGGGGCGAGGCGCGCGCGTGCCGCTCCCACGAGTCCCAGAACAGCGGGAGCTCCGCGCCGCCCGCCTCGGCACCCTCGCCGCGCTGCAGCGCCTCTGCAAGGACGTACATCGCGTTATACTTATAGCCCAAGCGGTGATTTCGGGATTTACTCCAGCGCGGCACATTCATATATATTTTTTTTTAACCTCAACTGTCCCACTGCTGGGCAAAGATCTCCCCCAATTCCCTCTACTTTATCCGGTCCTAAGCTGCCATCGTCCAATCATTTTTAAACGCTCCGAGCTCGTCCTTCCATCGCGTTAGAGGACGACCCTGGGGTCGACTGGCCGATGGCGTCCACTCCGTGGTGCATGGCGCGGCACCTCCTCGTGGGTATACATGTGTGTGGGTTACCGGTGTAGGTGCGCAGGCGGTGCATGGCGCGGCACAGGCGCAGCACCTCCTCGTGGGTATACATGTGTGGGTTACCGGTGGTGCAGGTGCGCACAGGCGGTGCATGGGTTACCGGTGTAGGTGCGCGGCACAGGCGCGGCGGCACCTCCTCGTGGGTATATGTGTGTGTTATGTGGCACAGTTACAGGCGGTGCATGGCGCGCAGGCGGTGCGCGCGGCACCTCCTCGTGGTATACATGTGTGGGTTGGCGCAGGCGGTGCATGGCGCGGCACAGGCGGCACCTCCTCGTGGGTATACATGTGTGGGTTACCGGTGTAGGTGCGCAGGCGGTGCATGGCGCGGCACAGGCGCGGCACCTCCTCGTGGGTATACATGTGTGTGGGTTACCGGTGTAGGTGCGCAGGCGGTGCATGGCGCGGCACAGGCGCGGCACCTCCTCGTGGGTATACATGTGTGTGGGTTACCGGTGTAGGTGCGCAGGCGGTGCATGGCGCGGCACAGGCGCAGCACCTCCTCGTGGGTATACATGTGTGGTTACCGGTGTGGGTGCGCAGGCGGTGCATGGCGCGGCACAGGCGCGGCACCTCCTCGTGGTATATACATGTGGGTTACCGGTTACGCAGGCGGTGCATGGTGCGCAGGCGGTGGCGGTGCGCAGGCGCGGCACAGGCGCGGCACCTCCTCGTGGGTATACATGTGTGTGGGTTACCGGTGTAGGTGCGCAGGCGGTGCATGGCGCGGCACAGGCGCGGCACCTCCTCGTGGGTATACATGTGTGGGGTTACCGGTGTAGGTGCGCAGGCGGTGCATGGCGCGGCACCTCCTCGTGGGTATACATGTGTGGGTTACCGGTGGTGGGCGGTGGCATGGCGGCACAGGCGCGGCGGTGCATGGCGCCGGCACAGGCGCGGCCTCGTGGGTATACATGTGTGGGGTTACCGGTGGTGCGCAGGCGGTGCATGGCGCGGCACAGGCGCGGCACCTCCTCGTGGGTATACATGTGTGGGTTACCGGGGTAGGTGCGCAGGCGGTGCATGGCGCGGCACAGGCGCAGCACCTCGTGGGTATACATGTGTGGGTTACCGGTGTAGGTGCGCAGGCGGTGCATGGCGCGGCACAGGCGCAGCACCTCCTCGTGGGTATACATGTGTGTGGGTTACCGGTGTAGGTGCGCAGGCGGTGCATGGCGCGGCACAGGCGCAGCACCTCCGCGTGGCGCGCGGCGGCCAGCGCGTATTGTGTTACCGCACCGCAGCACCTCCTCTCCAGCGACGGCACGCGGCACAGGCGCGCTCCGACCGCTCGCGCAGACCCTCCAGCGACGGCACGCGGGAACACACCGCCTGAAATGTAGGACACACCATCACTAATCCTCCTTACCCCGTATTCAATATATACATCGTATAAGTCACAGTCACCTGAAAACAAACGTAAAATACCAAGCGACACCCGGGTGCCGCGCTGTTCGTTTGACTCTTTATACTGTACTAGCGACCCGCCCTGGCTTCGCACGGTTGCAATGCTGATACTAAAAATACGAATAAAAATTGTTATTGTAGGTTATCCCTAAGACATCGACATATACCATTGTTGACTTTTTTGTAGACCTTTTTAAGGGGTGGAATACTGCAGAACATTATTTTGATCCATCTCGTAGGATCCAGCAGCGTTTGCAAAGTAAGCGCAAAAAAATTGTTTATTTATGACATCACATTAGAAACCTTTAAAATTATTAGTGTTTCTCTACTGTTGTATCTACATAAATATTATACATATAAATGTTCCTCTTGAAACACGTTATCTATTTTAAAAAAAACCCGCATCAAAATCTGTTTGGTAGTTTTAAAGATCTAGATAAAGATATACATAGAGATAGATATAGGGACAGCGAAAGCGACTTTGTTTTATACTATGTAGTGATTTGGTTTTAGTGTATCTACTTATCTACATTTTTGATAGTATAATGCTGTTTGTTTCTCATTTAGAATAAAATACTAAAGTAGTTTGTAAATATCTGAAAATAAGGTGTAAAGTCAAACGCGACAAGCGCGGCGCTTGGTACGGTCCAGTACGTTCTCCAGGGGCTTTGATTTTATTTCGCCACAAGAACATAGCGATACACAGTTACAATACCCGGTGGAGTCTTCCGACCTTGCTGATATCTGTATGATGGAGGTACCTCGATGGCGTCAGGCGAGAGGCCGACGACGCGCAGCCACTGCGCCAGGCAGGGCACGTCGCGCAGCTCGCGGCGCAGCTCATCGCCGAGGCTGGCCTTGATCACCAGCTGCCGGGAGAAGTGCTTCACCAGTTTACCCTGCAACAACAGATGCGTCACATTACACTCAAATCAACATGTTGTTGAACATCATAGCGTAGCGGAGGATACGGCTGAAGGGCGAGCCATATGGTGGAGGCCTATGTCCAGCAGTGGACTAAATTAGGTAAGCATTTATGTTTCACTTCAACTCTCCAAGTTATTTGGAAGAGATCGCTGTTGGCAACAAGCTTGCCATTTGCTTCACTAGATTCAAAACGTTAATTAATTTTTGTATTGTAGACAATTAAGTTTGTTTCTATCTATCAATCATCATGTGTTACAATTTTTGCAATAACATTTTAACAATGAAAGTGCTCTATTATTCCCGTTTTTAGTTGTTTTATCTAAATTGTAAAATTATTGTAGTTTATCATATCGAAACACGGCTTTATAAGTCGGCTTTATGAGTCGAAAAGTGTGCGTTTCGGGTGTTACACGATTCTGCCTCTATGCTCTGATTATATTTTTACACATGTTGAAAAATCAGCGAATTTTCTTGGGGAACCATTCCTCAAACTTTCAGGCCTCAAAAGTATAACATTTAGTAACCATATATCACATAATCTTTTTCACAAACTACGTTTTCCTATTATTTTTTAAAATTTTACTTTGTTTCGGGTGTTACCGCGGTTTCGTTTCGGGTGTTACAAGTACGAAAATGAACACTTTATATGGTGATTGTTTAGTCCTCTAGTACTACAAATCAAAACAAAATGACAAATAGAGAAAATAACCATGACTTCTCCACTATCATGACTTAAAAATTTTGTTAAAAAAAGATGGTCATTCAGCTGGTTCACTTGAGTACAGACTTTAAAGTCTAATTAATATAAAATTACGCATATTTTCTAGATTTTTTGCAGCATGTTATAATTTGGAATGTTTTCTTTCAAATTTCATCAAATTTAATGCTAATAGAAGATATTTAATTGGATAACGGGACACTCACGTATATACGGTCGGTCAATCCGACTCGAGTTTCGACCACGAACCAACGAGTGCCAAACGGGCAGCCACCGCGCGTGTGCACTCGCCTTGAAAAAGGCCGCCGGACGCGGTCGAAACTCGAGTCGGATTGACCGACCGTATATACGTGAGTGTCCCGTTATCCAATTAAATATGTGTAACAACCACGTTAATTTTAATACTAATAGAAGATATTTATTTTTTCACATTCAGTAGCGTTTGTCATGGAATGAGCCTATTGATATAATCTTAATATATATAAATTACGCGTCACGTTATTGGTCCTCGATGGACTCCCTAAACTGCTTTTAAACTAAAAGTTTTAATTAAATTTGCACAACATGTGCAGTTTGATCCAACTTGAAAGATAGGATAATCTTTATTTCCATTAATGGTATTTAATATGACAATGTTCGAGCCGGAAAGGGATGCTAGTATAATATAAAGCACAGTGTCCAAATTTGATTAGAATCGATTCAGTAGTTTAGGAGTTCAGCTGGACAAACAACATGACACGGATTTTTTTATGTATAAAGAAGATATGAATTAATTTCATTTTACAACACCAATGACATCTAGACAGGTCACTAAAGTACGGAAAGCATCAGTTAAAACCACATCTTATACCTTGAAACCAGCAATTCTTGTAGGTATATATATATAGAATCTGAATCTCGGAAACGGCTCGAACGATTTTCATGAAATTATGTATACAGGGGGTTTCGGGGACGATAAATCGATCTAGCTAGGTTTAATTTTTTTAAAACATCATTTTATGCGCGTTTTTAGACAATAAAATGAAGTCCAAATGGCTCAGGCGGAATATGCTCGCCCTCGGAGTCAACAGGCCCCGGTTCGAATCCTGATGTTTACACTCAGGTCTTTTCTTTTTGTTCTTTTTTTTACTGAGAAAATCTTTTACTTAGAGCCTTTTATAAACACATTTAAACCGAGCAAAGCTCGGCCAACCAGGTCCTGTATCCATAAATGGCAACAATGGACGGCACTATAGCAGGTTAGGAATCTATACTAATATTATAAAGCTGAAGAGTTTGTTTGTTTGTTTGTTTGTTTGTTTGCTTGAACGCTAGGATCTCGGGAAGTACTGGTCCGAATTGAAAGATTCTTTTTCTATTGGATAGTCCATTTATCGAGGAAGGCTTTAGGCTATAGAAAATAACTCTACTATTAATTGAAGCGGAGCATGAAACAAGAATGTAACAAAATCGGGAAAAAATATTCCCCTTTTGAGAGTTTTCGTACGTTTCGTGCTTTGACATGACACATGACAGCATGTGTCAAAGATTGCGTCATTGAATTTCAGTAATCTGTGCATTGAATATAAACCTTTGCTAATTTTTTTTTTCTAAATTTGAGTTGGTACGATCAATTTCCGACAGGTGGCGTAGCAGGTAGCTGAAGAGGTTTTGTTTGAAATCGATATTCTCAGGAATGAGTGAACCGATTTCAGTCACTCTTTCACCGTTGGATATGTACGGGATCCCGATGAGTGCTATATGATATACCACGGGCGAAGCCGGGGCGGGCATCTAGTGCCATATATAGGTAAAAAAACCAAGCATTACATAACTAAACCACAACACAAGTGCTCCGCCAACTCATGACTAAGGCATGCATGCTAATTATGTGTTTGTACGTTGCTAGGTATATGTAGTATGAGGATAACTGTTTGTAATGTTTTTTTTAATAGTATGTTAGTAAACATTTAATTATATAGATAGTACAGGGCCTGTAACGACTAGACCCCAAATAAATCCATACAGTCCACAACTGAAAGTCTAGCATCATATAGAGTATAGACCATGGCATTATTTTTTAAACTATTATAGGTTTACACTTGACTGCCATCTCGCCTAATGTTAAGCGACGATGCGGTCCATGACGGAACATACTAATCCAGAAGAAACCGATCCACACTCAACTTGAAAACACCGAGTTTGTAACCATTGTTTCGCGGAAAATGCCCCAAACAGGCAACGCGTTTCACAACCTACACTTTCTTATCACAAAAGTGGATTCCAACCTCCTTGTTCTATTCTATGGAAAGTCATTTTCTGTACCAGGTAATTTTTTTGTGTTATTATGTATATTATATGTTTATCCCATAGCACAAGCTTATCTAAACTTTCTCTGGGCTATAGTCCATTCTGAATGTATGTAAATGTATAACTATGTATCCAATAAAAATAGAATTTCTTTATTACATTCACATGGATTTTAGTGTGCACAAAGTGGAAAAGATAAAAAAGGTTTGTAACAAATAACTTAATAATTTATTAAGTTAAGCCGACATAATATTTATATAATTATCTTTACTACCTATGATACATTGAATCACACACAGAACTTGTATTTGTATTCCTCACACAAATATTTTCTTCTTTCACCTTTCTTTCCTGTTGAATAAATGAAACAACCAAGAACAAAATTAAAAATTTTGACTAACCCCCGACTACCTCAGATTTGTTATCCGTACAACATTCTACTAGTCAAGCCCTTTCATTTGATACCCATATTAAGGGAGTTGTGAAAAAAGAAATGTATTTCGCCATTTTGTGGAAGCGGCCATCTTGGATTTGAAATTTGTCATAGTGCAATGTATTCTACTAGTCAAGCCCTTTCGTTTGCTACCCATATTGAGGTAGTAGTGAAAAAATAATATAAATCGCCATTTTGTGGTGGCGGCCATCTTGGATTTAATTGTTTTATCTAATATATAAAATTCTCGTGTCACAGTTTTCGTTGCCATACTCCTCCGAAACGGCTTGACCGATTTTAATGAAATTTTTTGTGCTTATATGGTATCTATGAGAATCGGCCAACATCTATTTTTCATCCCCCTAAATGTTAGGGGTAGTCCACCCCTAAATTTTTATTTTTATTTTTTAGACAAAAATTTTAATTTCTATTTTTTTATGATACAACATACAAAAATACATACAATCCTCAATTTTCACTCTTCTACGATCAACCCTTATTTTTTAATAGCCATTTTAGTAATTTAATCATTTTTCATCCCCGGTCGATAACTTATCAATCGTCATTTAATTAGTTATCCCCGCCAGTTGTCTACAGGTGTCACTTCTGACCCAGTAACCAGCACGATAATTTGGGGATCAAAAGTAGCCTATAGCATATATATATAGTTTGAACACTAATCTCGGGAACTACTGAACCGATTAAAAAATTCACCATTCTTTCATATGTACGTAATCCTTGAATGCTGTAGGTTATATATGTACCACGGGCGAAGCCGGGGCGGGCCGCTAGTAGTGTATAGTATTCTACTAGTCAAGTCCTTTCATTTGATACCCATATTTAGGTAGGTTGTGAAGAAATATTTTGTCCGCCATTTTGTGGCGGCGGCCATCTTGAATGTATGTTAATCAAACATAGCTAAGAACATCCGCACGGATATCAACTTTCAAATAAAAAAAACCGCATCGAAATCGGCCCATCCGTTTGAGCTCTACGGTGCCACAGACAGACACACACACAGACAGACAGACAGACAGACAGATAGATAGACAGACAGACAGACAGACATCGACGTCAAACTTATAACACCCCTTTCTTTGGTCGGGGGTTAAAAATAGAAAAACATGAGTTGGAGTAGGAACAACCCTCATTATTTTTATTATTTGCCATTGTTTAACTAATAGTTTGTGAAAATTATAATAATAAAACTTTTATGTATGATAAATAAAATATGCCAAGAGACTTAATAACAAGATCCTATTATATATAATATATCTAAAATAAATTACATTTTTATATTATTTATCCTACTGATGTTATAAATGTCAAAGTTCAATCACATCTCATAATACAATTTAAATTATTTGTGATCAAAATTGAGTTATTTTTAGTTGAGTTATATTCAAATTTTGGAAACAAAATTATGTAATTTTATTATTGTAATTTGAGATTTGCCATCTTAATCAATAAACAAATTAAAAACCAAAATTGAAATTTGTCTGCTCATCGTCGTTACAATACAAAAGACGAAATCAAATGAGAGTTAAATTTTATCAGCCTGCGAGATGTGCTTGTCTAATCTTATCTACAAGGAGTGGGTCAAATAAGCCGAGCTACAGAAAAAACTCATAGTATGCTAAAACTACTGGGTGACTAGTACCTTGTGATTTTTAAATCTATACTAATATTATAAAGCTGAAGAGTTTGTTTGTTTGTTTGAACGCTAGGATCTCAGGAAGTACTGATCTGGATTGAAAGATTCTTTTTCTATCTGATAGACCATTTATCGAGGAAGGCTATAGGCTATAGAAAATAACGCTATTATTAATAGAAGCGGAGCATGAATCAAGAATGTAACAAATTCGGGAAAAAAAAAAATTCTTTTTGAGAGTTTTCGTATGTTTCGTGCTTTGACATGACACATGACAGCATGTGTCTAAGATTGCGTCATTGAATATCACAGATTACATACCTCTTGAATATAAAACCTTTGGCAATCAAATTTTTTTTTCTAAAGCTGAGTTGGTACAATTTCCGACAGGTGGTGTAGCAGGTAGCTGAAGAGGTGTTTTGTTCGGAAGCGATATTCTCAGGAATGACTGAACCAATTTCAGTCATTCTATCACCGTTATATATGTACGGGATCCTGATGAGTACTATATAATGTACCACGGGCAACGCCGGGGCGGACATCTAGTTAAGAAATATTAGACTATATGCTATTATTCCAGACTATAAAAGCTATCGGCGTTTCAAATTTCAATTCAGTCTGTTTAGCGGTTCTGATATGATTGAGCTACAAATGTCTTTAATTTTTTTTATTTTTTTATTGTATTTGTTATTATTACACCCAATAGTGGAGTAACCTGCATCATAACAACCACTATCTGTAATAATATAAAAAGTAAGCTATGTACATACTATGAAATAAATATAATTTCACTCAAATTTGTTCAACCATTACAGAAATACATGGGAAGAAACATACACACTCACAAACATGAAACTTCAGCATTTATAAATTAATGTGATTCATCAAAGTAACATGCTGTGCTTATTAGGACTTATGGAAATAATATGGATTTGGGTTATCATATTGATTGTTTGCTATCCCTTACTTACCTTTACCCTTTACTAATCAACTGTATACTTTGTAAATAAAAATAAAATTATAAGAATATCGGTCTCCCCTAACTAAACATTATGTAAACTATTTGCTGTAAATAATATATATATTATAAATTTACTACTACCTTGGTGTTGAGTATTACATGTATTGTTTGTTTGTTTTAGAGAAAACTATTTATCCAGACCGCGTTATAGTAAACCGTGGATTTTATCACTTGGATTTTTATTTAAAACATATTACTGTTTACGAAACTCTCAAGAAGAAACAATAGCAGAAGTATGACAAAGTCAAGCTCAGAAAACCAAGAACTGAACTGAACTAATAATGTACAAATTCACATACACCACACAGAGAGACATGTCTGAATCTGTTTTTTATTATTAAATAATAATACAAAAAAATATTAAGATAACTATACTTTGTAGCTTTGCACTGTACTGACTTTCACAGCCCACCATGGGCCGCCAAGTCTAGTGTAGGGCCAAGAGTTTAGTTTAATAACATGTCTTGTCATGTTGTATTTAAGAACAAGTATTTCTGTAATCTTTTCTTGACAATAAATCAAATCAAATCAAATCAAATCAAATTATTTATTTGTCAGAACATGGTTGTGTAATCACATACATTAACAGCAGTGTACAGATGTCATTCAAATATAGTGCCTCATGTTCTTGCCTGTTTCATGTACAAATTTTATTACAGGAACTAATAATACTTAATCATGCTTATAAATAAAAAATAAAAGTAACAATGATCATTTAAAATCTACTCCTAACAAATTACATTTTTATGTCATATTATGTCACCATTGTGATAACACATAATTTAAATTAAATAATGGATAGCAACAATGTCAAATTATAATATAGAATGTCAATAGGAATGAACAAATCTTAGTAATTATATATTGTTAAATGTCATGAATTATACAAGGTCAATATTGTAACTACATAGTCATTAATGTGCTTTTGTTTAATCATTGTGAGCTATAAGTTGAATTTTTAGTAATATTATGGATTTTATCGCTAAGAAAATCAGTTATCTCATAATAACATCTTTTCTTTAACATTTTTTTGAGCTTACATTTAAATAGATCAACATTTAAGTCTCTGACATTCCTGGGTATTTTGCTGAATATGATGGGAGCCATACAAAATATACTCTTACGCATCAATGCTGTTTTTGATTTTGGTAAGCGAAGATTTACATTTGTAATAATAATCAACTTTATTACTAAAACATACAACACTAAAAAAGTATTTATCAGACACGTAACAAATCAATTATTATTTGTTAATTAAGATTTTCGTTTTCACAATACAATGAGGTGGAAGACTAATACAAGTAGCTTGATATTTCTCCTTAATCAATCCATGGTGACCCATTGACTGGAATATCTGATTTAATAAGTTTAAGTTCATATTATTTTGTAAACCAGCCTGCTTGAACCTCTTTGAATATTTATAGATGTATGTGTGTCAGTACCACTTTAATTGCGTAGGAAAACTTGATAGGGAAACTGAATTGCCAACTTGCTCTTGACTAGATTATGGTGTTGTCTTTATCCTTGTGAGAAAAGCACTGGAGTCCTATTAAGTGGGCTTTGCTTTCCCTTTCACAAATTCCATAGATATCAATAACAAAATCGCAGAGGTTATTAGTTGTATACAACAGGTTCTAGTGCATTGTAAAATAACTCTCTCTCAAAGAATGCCTCTCCTCATTTCGTATGCAGAATGATTTCATTTTGCATAACTTCTGAATTAAACACGTATAATTATCTAATTCATAACTTTCTGCACGCAAATTCCAATGATTAACAATTCAACTACTACTTCATACAGCCCTGATAAAATAACGTAATCATAGAAGTCGAAAAATATACTGTAAATTCATTTGTTATACGATCGAGCGTAATATCTAGTCGGTGAAGTTCGATACACGAGCGTTCCCTGCAACGGCATTGAACTATTCACCTCGGGTCCTTGAGTTGAGAAGTCCTTGAAACCCGGGACCTCGGAACACTGTACTTTCAAGGGCACTACGTTTCCCTATCCCGTAGTCGGGAGCGGGCAGTTGTAACCTCACCTCCAGGGTCCGGATCTCCTGCTGCGTCAGTTCGGCGCTCGTCGAGCATTGTGTTCTCAAACCCTCGAGTCTGTCGGCTGAAACGTCGATCATGGACTGGATAGTCTCTATCGTTTGAATTGCATCACGAGCTCTTTTATTTTCATACTCGTTATCTGCATCCATTACAATTATCACAGCACTGTACACGGTTCACTAAACACTACAACTAAATAAAAAAACACTCTATTCATTTTATAAAAATGAATTTACAAAACATTGCAGATGTTGTACCTATGCCGATACAGCAGCCATGTCTGTAGAATAGAAAATCTATATTTTTGTCTATGATTTACTGTCTGACCATAGACGCTGTCACTGCCAGATAATCTTAAAATATTATGGTAGCGTGAGACTATGATTGGGATTCTGCTCCCGCCATTGGAAGTGTGCTAAACGGAATCCTGAAAAATCGCATTTCTGTTTGATTTTAGTGAAAGTTTGTTTAATCTACGACTAATATTGAGTAATCATTGATCGGTGGTGGTAAGGTTTGTGTATTTTGTGTTTGTGACCTAGTTTTTTTACGTTTATATCCAGAGATGGATAAAGAACCGCCCGACCCCGGTATCCCGCCCGATATACCACTGGTGAGCTTAATTTCAGTGACTAAAAGACGCCTAGACAATGAAGTCGTTAACCCTAACCCTCCCAAGAAACCAATCACCCCACAGCAAAACTCGTCAGCCGCTGTCGAGACGATTTATATCGACCCCGCTACGGTTATTGGCGGATTCCAATACTCGAGTGCTGACAAAGGACCGTTTGTGGTCCACGTCTCCCGAATTGATCCAGAAACTTCGATTAATATGATGATTAAGCCAATTAAATTCGGACAATTCCTAAATCAAAACGAGGTTAAGAATATAAGTCCAGGTGGAATTAAACAAATAGGACGTAACAAAATCTCTGTGCAACTCACTTCTGCTAATGCAGCAAATGACTTTGTCGCCCATCCCATCCTAAACACACACAAATATGTTGCTATGATCCCAGTTTACAATATTACACGCATGGGAATAATTCGTCATGTTCCAACAGATCTCTCCATGACTGAATTTGTAGAATCGCTTGATCTCCCTCCTGGGTGTGGTAAGGTTCTTAAGGCACGCCGAATCAATAGAAAGAATAGTACTGAAGGTGTTATAACATGGGTCCCAACACAAACTGTGGTGGTGACATTCCAGGGACAAATATTACCATCGCGTGTTATTTCATATTACATCTCGCTTCCAGTAGAACTATATCACTACCCAACCATACAGTGCTATTCTTGCTGTAGATTCGGACATACAAAACTACAGTGTAGGTCTAAGAGCAGGTGTTATCGCTGCTCAAATGAGCATATGGGAGATAACTGCGAAATTAATGAGAATGAAGCCACCTGTCTCCACTGTTCTGGTCGACATTTTGCTACCAGCAAACTGTGTCCGGAATTTGAGAGACAGAAGTCTATCAAGGTTGTAATGGCTCAGGAAGCTGTCTCATATATGGAAGCCGCAAACCAATTCCCTAAAGTTACAAGATCGTACGCTGAAGTTGCTCAACTCCCACACTCCTCCCTCCCACATATCCCAACAACCTCTAAATAATACACAAAATAAGCGCTCGTATGTTAGGAATATATACTCTAGTCCTAGACCGAGAGCCCCACTAGGGAAAACATATAATAAAACTGTCCACCACCAAATAGTCTCTAATCCAGCCTCCACACTGCCAAATGGCTCTGCTCTACATGGTAACAACCCTTTACTCTCCTCACCTCATGATAACATGCTTGAAAATCTCCTATCACTGCTAATCAACATTTTCATAAACAACCCCAACCTATACCGCCCAACGTTGCCTCTCAACTGTCGCACCTAGTTTCTCTTAACCAACAATATGGCCAGCTCTCCTCTGAAAATACTACAATGGAATGCTCAGAGCATGCGTCGTAAGAAACATGAACTGACCATTCTTATTTCAGAAATCCACCCAACAGTCATTGCCATCTCGGAGTCATGGTTGTGGCCTGGTGCCTGCTTCCGGGTGCCAGGGTACTCCTGCCTTCGCGATGCCAGGTCTGATGGATATGCAGGATCTGCTTTACTTATAAAGAGTCCTGTTCCTTTCTCCCATATTCCTTTCCTCCCACTCCTATGGTATCAACATTGTTGGTATCAGATCCTTAGATACCTCCTTTGTGTCCATATACATCCCTCATCCTACTCTCTCACACTTATCACTGAATTCCAAAACCTACTATCAACCGTCCCCTCCCTATGCTGGTGATGGGAGATTTTAATGCACATCATGTCATGTGGGGTTGCAATCGCTCAGACCAAGCAGGTAGATCACTTGTTGATGTATTCCAAGAACTTGACTTATGCGTTATCAACAACGGTGCGCCAACCCACAGAGTCAGACCCGCTCAGGACCCAAGGAGTGCATTGGATATTACACTGGGATCGCCTGCGATAGCCCCATCGCTCTCCTGGGAAACACTTCCCTGCACTCATGGGAGCGACCACTTCCCTATAATTATCACAAAATTAGATAGAGCCACCCCAGAATGTAACCCCTCTCCCTCCCTTAAATACAAACTTTCCTCTGCAGATTGGCCAGCCTATTCATCACTAGTAGATAGCTAACTCTACCCATAGATACCGATCCCCTACTCTCATACAGTATTTTCATAGATACCCTAATCACATCAGCAGAACAACATATCCCTATAAAGAAACCTGCTAAAGGATTTAAGATTTCCACTCCCTGGTGGGACTCTGAATGCACAGCAGCGGTTCAGGAACGCAAGAAAGCTGAAAAGAGGTATAATTCTAACATGACTAGAGAAAACTTCTTAATTTACAAAGAAGTTGCAGCTAAATTCCGTAGAATGGTGTCAAAAAAGAAAAAAACAGGTTGGACTAATTTCTGTGAGAGCTTATCTCCAAAAACACCGGCTTCACTGGTTTGGAAACAAATTAAGAGATTTAGGTGCTCAGTACAGAATGATAACCCTGCTGGAAGTGACCCCGCAACATGGCTAGAGGATTTTTCTGACAGCATCGCCCCACCATCAGTCCCAACCATAGAGTCCTATCCTCGCCTCCATGCCCACTTCCTACTACATGTACACTAGACTCCCCTTTCTCCTTTATGAACTTTGCATAGTACTTGACGGACTGACAGACACTGCCCCAGGCATTGACGGAATCCCATACTCATTTATAATCAAATCCCCAGATATCCTTAAAAAATCTATCAAATATAATCAACAAATTTTTGACTTAGGTATCGTTCCAAAACAATGGAAGACTCAGGTTATTATACCCATACAAAAACCTGGTAAAGACCCTTCAATTCCTCAGAGCTATCGGCCAATAGCACTATCGTCTGTTTTAAGAAAATAACAGAGCACTTGGTAAAAATAGACTGGAGTGGTTTGTGGAAAATCGGAATATTTTGGCTAAAACTCAATATGGCTTCAGAAAGGAGTAAGCTCGCTAGATAGTTTAAGCATCCTTATGACAGACATCCAGGCTGCACATAAAGAGAAAAAGTACCTTGTGGGTGTCTTTCTAGACATTTCTTCGGCCTATGACTGCGTCCTGCTTACTGTGCTCAGGAGTAAATTAACTCAGCTGAGCATACCAGACAAGCTTGTACGCCTCATATGCAATATGCTTATGGAACGAACAGTTCAGATTAAAGTTGGAAACAACCTACTACCACCTAAAACTGTCTGGAGAGGCCTCCCACAGGGTGCAGTTTGGAGCCCAATCCTTTACAGCCTGTACACCTACGACCTTGACAGATGTGTGGATTCATTCTGCAGTGTACTACAGTATGCGGATGATCTAGCACTCTATTCCTGCGACCAATCCTGTGAGGAAATATCTAGTAAGTTGAATGCTGCCTTGGGTTACTTGACTGATTATCTAGGTGAACAGGGCATGACACTGTCAGCTTCAAAAAGCTCTGTGGTTGTACGAGATTTACAAAAAAAAGAAACATACCACAAATCAGTTTATGCATCGGTCAGGAGGTAATTGCACAGAGAGGTCACACTAAGTTCTTGGGAATGGAACTGGACTCGAGGCTAACAGGCATACAACATGTAGAATATATCGTGGAAAATGTGAAAGAAATATTAACATCCTTAGATCTCTTTCTGGCGCTTGGTGGGGTTCACATCCATATTGCCAAAAATTACTGTATAACGCCATTATCAGAAGCTTTATAGACTATGGTGCGTTTCTGTTCCATGGAAACAAATCTGGTCAAAAAAGACTTTCCAAAATTCAATCCAAGTGCTTGCGGATAATCATAGGAGCAATGAAGTCCTCCCCCATAAATGCTATGCAAGTGGAATGTGGGGAGCCTCCTTTGGTTCTTCGCGCACAATACCTTTCAGACCGTTTTCTCTATAAATTAATTCAAAATTCAAACCACCCGCTCCTCCCACAACTTAATCACCTTTCCCAACTCTATGGTTCCCAATACTCAGAAGATATTCCCTGTTTGGCTTATAGCTACATAAAATTTACTCGTATTCCTTTCCCCATTGTCCAATTCCCAATGAACCCTCTGTTCATGACACCATATGAAGCCCTCACATACCAACCTAACATCCTTCTTCATTTTGGAATCAACAAGGATGACACCAGTGCTAGAGAAATGTTCACGGAGCAAATTAATTCCAAATACAGTGGTTGGTACTATATTTTCACAGATGCCTCAAATTATCTTTCAATAGCCTTGTAGGATCAGCAGTCTGGATTCCATTCACAAGAATTTGTCTTAGTTTCAAATCACCCCCTCTCACATCCATCTTCACAGGAGAAGCCCTTGCTCTCCTGGAAGCTATAAAATTCGCTAAATCTCATAACCTAAATAACTCCATTATTTTCACAGATTCAAAAAGCTGTCTCCAATCCATCCTGTCCAATCCCTTTCGCTCTGCTGCTCGCTATCCCCTTATCCTCCAAATTAAACACCTACTGTACGATTGTCATAGTACAGGAGTTAATGTGGTACTCGCTTGGATCCCTAGCCATACTGGTATCCCAGGCAACGAGACTGTCGATGCCTGTGCCAAGGCTGCGAGCCACTCTGGTTGTCTTGACAATTATAAAATCTATGCACATGACTTCTGTCTACTCCCAAAATTCCACCTTGACTCATCCTGGTCCAGACACTGGAAAACTACGCAAAAAACCACAGGCAGATTCTATGCTGACATACAATCAGATATACCACCAAAACCCTGGTTCTTTAAGTTCCGTAATGCCAGCAAAACAACTACCTTTGTAATTTGCCGATTGCGCCTTGGTCACGCCTGTACCCCTGTCTTTTTGGCAAAACTTCGGATCAGGGATAATTCAATTTGTGAATGTGGATTTGATGAAGGAGATGTGGACCACATATTCTTTGAATGCCCCAAATTAAACTACTCCCTCTATGATATCCTCCCTCCTAGTATCCCTCGTCCTACCTCTATGAAATGCCTACTATCCCTTACCTTTACCCCTCTAATCAACCTCATTCTCTGTAAATTTGTAAATATAAATAAAATTAAATTATAAAAGGCGTGGCTCACCAAACTAAACATTAACTACCTATCTGTATATTGTAAATAGTATATATATAATATAATACTAACTGGGTGTTGGGTATTACATGTGTGGTGTTTGTCTGTTTTAGATAAAACAAATTATTCAGTCCAAACTAGTAAACCGCGGTGTATAAAGCATACTACCGTTTACGAAACTCCCAAGAAACGGACATTGGCAGAATTACGACAAAGTCGTATAGCCCAGAAAACCAAGAACTGAACTGAACTGACTATGATTGGCACAACTTATAAATTAAACGAACAAGAATGCGAAATCAAACTGTTGGGATCTATGATTTATGGGCATATTATGATTGGTTGGGTAAGTTATTTGGAGATAATCTTTCGTAGCAAGGTAACCAACCCTGTTTCTTTTTAAAATATGTTAGCTTGTTACGTTTTGCGGCTCATTTTGTTTTAATAGCGAGCTCCAAGTACAAACGGATAAACTATGTCCGATACCGCTTGATGCACCGGTGTGCAATATAGTACTCAAAAACTTGGTTGATGACGAAAAACAAACAAACTTAAAGTTGCGGACGGGTTTGGAGGATTTTTTTTTCCTATTTTTATTTGGGAAGATATACCGATAAATTTGTATTTAATGGCGTCTACTTGAACCAGTCTTTATTTTGATATAAGGATATCACCCACATTAAAATTGGAGTTCATTTACATAGAAAAATCGTAAATAGAAAAAAACATTTTTGGCCAGGCCAAATGGTCAGGAAATATTGAAAAAAAATATACGTAGCAATTCTGAATAAACAAATGATAAATATTAGTGGACAATTCACACACAACACCATCTGACCCCAAACTAAGCAAAGCTTGTGCTATGGAAGCCAGATAGCTGATATAGTACTTATATAGTTTTAAATACATACTTATTATAAATAGAAATACCCAGATACAGTGCAAACATTTGAATTCATCACACAAATATTTGCACTGGGTGGGGAATCGAACCCACGACCCTTGGCTTCGCAGGCAGAGTCACTACCCATTAAGCCACGAGGCCAGTCAAACTCTGAACTCAATTGGATTGATCTTTATGCGGAATCAAATATTTAGATTTTTGTCTTGTCCGATTAAAATGATGGAGATAAGAATGGTCGTTTCGAATTTGATTGGGTTTAGAATCACTACCCAGGACGAGGTTGGTAGGATGAGGAGTTGGATAAAAAGCTTCTGATGGAAGCTTCTGGATTTTGAAGTGAAAACTTCTTTTGGCGCGCCTAGACAGATATTTCATGGGCTGTGAATTGAATTCTAGCGTCATGCTCGGGTATGATAAAACATTTTTGGGTGAACTCCAGATGCTAGAGCGAGAAAGAAAACATAGTGAACAAAACCGCCAGAGGGAGAAAGATAATAAAGTCAACTGCTCTTCGATGTTGTGTCCCTGTGTTTAGTATTTTCATGTATTTTTATCGTGACATTAACTTCTACGCACTTACCACATTAAAATTGAACCTGTCACGAAATATTAAATTTGCATTTCACATACATTGCCAAAATGTTTTGGTTGTGATATATTACGATTTTATCACAGCACTTCCACTAGGTACGCAAACACACAAAATGATACCTATTTTTATCACAGTACTTACAGATATACTATAGCACAACTTATTTATGCATGTTAAGCGAAATACCTTTAAAATAAATAAATAGCATAAAATACTAAAATAATTGCAAGTCAAAACGCTATATCTAATCTGTGTAAAAAAATATTTTAAATTTATTCTTGGCCATGGATACTAGTCATTCAGCCGCATGTTATTTTCGTGTTGCTGCGCTTAATAAGTACATTAATTTTCAATTTATAAATCGTTTTTATTTTTATTTGTTAAAATTATTCAGTAGTCTTTAAGTAGTTAAGTATTTCTTGTTTAAGTTTTCACTTCTGCCATGCGTTCTCAAGCGCACATATTTTTTTATTTATTTGTTAGCTACTAAATATAGACCCAAGTTACATAGGACCCAGACCTGATTCGGAGCACCCCAACTCTACCTAGCTATGTCGCCACTACTACTATTTATTAACACTTTAGGGAGTGTTCATAAAAAACTCGGAAGCTTCTGGCGGGACGCGGGATCCCACCCAGAGTCAAAAAGTGCTCCATATTTTTAGGTGAACCGTATCCTTTTCTCAATGCTTGCCTAAACATATTCTAAACATGAATTAATTAAACATTATTCTAAGTTATCTTTATGCCATATGGTTATGCTAATAAAAATATGCGAAAACAGTTATGTGTTTAGTTGTTATGGTAAATTATTATACCACCACTTACCGGAAAACCTGATGGTGTTGTTGAGAAATTGCTTAGACGGAAACTATTTTCTTTACCGTGGGCAGCATTACCTACAGATAGATGGCGTAGCTATGGGGACTTGGGGAGTCCTGTGTCACCAGTGTTAGCCAACATCTGGATGGAGCATTTCGAAAAATTAGTTGACTTTCAATCAGCAGCGGTAAGAATGTGGATTCGATACGTGGACGACGTTTTCTGCATTTTAAAAGGAGATAGGGAAGCAGTAAACCGTTTCTTGGAGCATCTCAACTCGATACATGTAAACATTAGGTTCACATTTGAATTGGAGGTGGATAGATCTCTGCCGTTCTTGGACGTCACAGTGACAGTTAAATCTGATGGTTCATTTTGATGTTCACTGCCGCCATTTTGTTGTTTTGTGGATTTGAAATTTGTCATAGTGCAATGTATTCTACTAGTCAAGCCCTTTCGTTTGATACCCATATTGAGGTGGTAGTGAAAAAAATAATTCAATTCGCCGTTTTGTGGTGGCGGCCATCATGGATTTTTTTTTAGTGTATAGTATTTTACTAGTCAAGCCCTTTCATTTGATACCCATATTGAGGTAGGTGGTGAAGAAATATTTTGTCCGCCATTTTGTGGAGGCGGCCATCTTGAATCGATATTTACCAAACATAGCTAAGAACATCCGCACAGATATTAACTTTTAAATAAAAAAAAACCGCATCGAAATTGGCCCATTCGTTTGAGCTCTACGGTGCCACAGACAGACACACACACAGACAGACAGACAGACATCGACGACAAACTTATAACACCTCTTGTTTTGGTCGGGGTTTAAAAAATAAAAGTGTGAGTGTAAAAGTTATGTAGATGTCTAACCGAGCTGGTATAACGTGTCATAGGGGCACATTATTTATTTAATATTTGTTGACTGTTCAATTTTATATGGCAACTTGATACAGAACGTCAAATTGCAGGGCGAAAAAAATAGTCTATGATTTTTCGAATGGGGTGAAGACGTTTGTTGTCCGATTTGTTTCCTATTTTTCGCCTTCCGTCGCTGAAATAAATATGTTTGTGATGTAAAAAGTAGATAGAGAACAAATCTTTTATATTTAATCAAAAATTAGCTTGAATAAATTTTTCCGTAGCAGTGTAGATGTAGTTCAGTAGAATGTTTTTCGAGCGTTTGCTGTTGTCTGTGCTATGCTTTACAATTGAAGGTAAATAAAATAAATAAATTAATGCAGGGCATTGGCCCCTTAATTCCTAACACAATAGAAGTGAAAAAAAATCTCTAAAAAAATATATGAAAGAAAACATTTAACTCCTTTAGTTGGGATATAGATTAGGTACTGTTATTACAAAAGTCACCTACCAACTAAAAACCTAAAAAATAAATAAATCTATGACCTTAAAAATATGTAAATTGAAGCCGGAAAATGCATATTCATTTTTAAAAGAAATGTTCACTGAATCTTTTTTCAAATTTAGTTTGATACTAAAATATTTGTTATTTACAATTTATTTTTAAATTTACAACTTAATTCCAATGTAGTCACTTCATGATATTTGTCCTAGTGGTGTGGGTATCACTGGCCGAAGAGGTGGGGATCCGTGATGTAGCAGCAGACAAAAACACAAATGTGACCATCCCTTGCAGCGGGTTGCATTCCCCAGCGCCCAATGTGCAGTGGGTGCATCGCGGTAACCGCACCCATCATGAAGTACTGGTAAGTCTATATTTATACACAAGGAAACTTTTAATACTGAATGAGCTTTTATCTAAGTTTGTCTTGCCAAATAAAACAGGTTAGATGGTTAGACTGGATCTATTTCTAAACAGCAGATAGCAGACAAAATAAAATTTCGGATAGAGAATTCACTTGTACATATAAGTGAAAATTCTATGAGTTCTTCAAGTTTACCAAATTAGAAATTGTTTGTCTTTGTACATGTGCTAATAAACTTTTTTATTTAATACAGTAGAACCTCGATAACTCAAACATCGGTAACTTAAAAACCTCTATAACTTCAAAAAATAATATGTTCCCTTCCCATCAGAGGAAAACCAAAACCCTTGATAACTTAAACCTTAAAATATTTTTTGTTTCCCTTGGGCTTTAACTCATCGAGGTTCTACTGTATAAGTAAAATTGTTTTAAATTAAATTTTGTGAAATTTTCACCGTGTTTCCCATTGTTTAAAAAATCTGAAACTTCCAAATTTAGTTTTTTGGATTCTGAAAAGGTGATTTCATTTCATTTCTTTAATTCTTAGACATAGATACCTTCTATGACTGGGAGTAAAATTATTATTATGTATTTAAAAAAAGCCACCGTTTTGTCTCTAAAAGATCTGAAGATGACATTTTTTTTTAATGTTAAATTTGTATTTTAGATTTTTTAAAGAAAAAAAGGTGACTCTTTAATTATAATTATTTTATAAAATATATGAAAATCTTTATTGTTCACATCATTTAAAAGATACATACAATTTAGGAAAACAGTAAGAGTAGTGAAACAACTGTTGGAAGTCATTATCATTGTATTGTATTTTTTTTTTGCAATTAACGTCTTTCATCAAAAATAGTTTTGTGCTTGACCTCCGTTTCGTCTGTAGTTACGCGACGATACTGTTTATGCAATGAGGCGTTTTCAGAGCCATGATTTTTACTACATTTGATTCCGAAATTCGAATCTCCGAAACGGCTGGACCGATTATGACTGAACTGAACGAAATAAACAAACGAAACAAAAAAATAAAATACAGGTGTTTTACCTTTTAAACGCGCGTATAACCGCGGGCACAGCTAGTCTTAAAATATAGTTTATACATTTTCAGGATTTGAACTCATATCGATAATATTACAGTCTGCTCCTGGCGACAGCCACTGTAACGCTGCTGAAGCGTCGGGTAGTGTTTTTTTTTTTTAATAAAGAGTGACAAGACTAGCAGGACATGTGCCTGATGGTAAGCAACATGCCTGCCACATAACAGTACAGTGACACGCAGCTATTGTAACATGAAAAGTCCAAATCATTACCTAGCACTGCACTGCGCTCGTCACCCAGAGTCTAAGATGTAATATCTCTAAGCCCTGATTGATTAGATAATGATTTCGATCGCAGGAGATTTGGTCGAATGTTTTCAAGGTTCATCTGACACTCTGTGAGGTCTGGTGTGATCACGTCTAGTCATGGGGTTCATGACCCCCATGACCCGCCCCCTGGATCGCCCTTGCTCTTGACTCTCTCCTTAAACGCACCCAAGAAAACCTTCGTAAGGCTCCAAAGAACTCCAAAGTCTGCAACGCCTGGCAAGCGTAGCAGCTACTGGATACATGAAGACCACACCATCAGCCGCACTGGAGTATCTCCTAAGTTTGAGACCTCTACACTTAGTCATACAGGAGGAGGCTACGGCAGCCGCCCTGCGACTAAGGGCAAACGGACTCTGGAAACAAAATATAGAAACACAACACTCAAAAGTTCTGCAACAGGTGCTGAAAGAAATACCGTTTCTGGAGGCACCTATGGACAGAACAATATGTCAACATGTCTTTTATCGAAGATACAATATCCAACTCAATGCAGAATCAAAAGATAGCTCTGGTAGCAGAGAAGTGAGGATATACACAGACGGCTCTAAAGCCACACAAGGTACAGGAGCCGGCGTCTTCTCAAATGACTTAAACATAAAAATAGCAACATCTCTAAGTAACCTAAACACAATCTTCCAAGTCGAATGTATCGGTATCACCAGGGCGGCACAGGCGGTCGCAGCCAGAGATGTTGGGGACCTAAACATCAAAATTGTCTCCGACAGCGCGTCAGTGCTTCAAGCCCTAAAGAATAATACCATAACCTCTGTCCTTATATTGGAATGCCACAATGCACTCCAATCCATAGCAGGGACGAACAGAGTAACCCTCCAATGGATCAAAGGACACAGCGACTCACTAGGTAACGACGCAGCTGATGAACTGGCTAAAAGAGGAGCAAAGGCAGTAGTATATGGACCGGAACCATTAATGCCTATACCTCAGGCCCAAATAAAATCATGGCTGCAGGAAAATACTGGGAAAGCACATTCAATGGAATGGAGAAACACTGAAGGTTGCAGGCAAATAAGTCCCGGAGGCCTTCACCAACCTAAATAGGTTGCTTGCCTTCTGGGATAGCCTGGGATGGCTGGAGTAGAAGGGTAGTATGAGCCACGCACAATGGCCCAATTGAGAGGCTAAGTGCGGAAAAGGACCCGTTTAACTAACTAACCTTCGTAAGGCAGAGCGATCAATTATTACGTAATGCGAGTTTTAAAGATTTTTACTTACATTTTTATATTTTACGTATATTCATTCCTTCGGTAGACTACTTATGCTTATGTGCAGCTCTATGTAAGAAGGTACTCTTATGATGATATAGAACTGTCTTGGATTACGAAGCTGTTGTCAGAGTGTAAGGAGATTGACGCAGGTCCGACGCCGGACGGTGCTGAGTCCCCAACTCGCACGGATTTCCCAACCCACCTCCAACTTATGCCAGAGGGCCCCGAGTCCCATCTGTAGGATCATTTAATAGACTGCTAATGCCTTATGCAACGAATGGATTGAATTTACAAAAGTGATGGGGTTACCTCGGTCCCTCTGTAATTTTATTACCTGACAAGACTCAACATCACTGATTTTATGTTTTGTTTGTACAGATGCACTGTGTACTGATAGTGTAATAAACACTATCCTACATGTGCAAGCTGTTTATAAAACGTGAAGGCACTTGCTAAAGACTTTCGATATTTCCGAAAATTTTAATCTAAGTAGGTACCACCGTATACCCGTATATTATATAATATGGTGAAAATCTATTACGGACAAAATAATAATAGATGATTGAACTTCTTTCAAGTGATATACTTTTGCCGTTTGAAACTTGTGTTGAGATGAAGAAAGGTCAATGATGAGAATAAGCAAAAGCAGCCCACGAAATGTTCCCACTTCTGGAACTCGGAGCCTTCTCGTAAGGAGAGAGTCAAGGCCATAATCTATCACGCTGGCCCAGTGCGGGTTGGTGAATAAGGTATAACCTCGAAAGATTCTAGGTACATGTTGGCTTCCTCAAGATTCTTCCTTCACCGTTTTTAACCCCAGACCAAAAAAGGGGTGTTATAAGTTTGACGTCGATGTCTGTCTGTCTGAGTGTCTGTGTGTTGTTTTTTTTAATAAATGGTGACGAGACGATCCGGACATGTGCCTGATGGTAAACAACATGCCTGACACATAACAGCACAGTCACACGCAGCTATTGGAACATGAAGAGTCCAAATCATTACCTAGCACTGCACTGCGCTGGTCACCCAGAGACCTAAGATCTTATATCTCTAAGCCCTGTAATTTCTCTGGAAACATTGCCCTTCAAACCGGAACACAGTAATGTTTGCACATTACTGCTTGGCGGTAGAATAACTGGCCAAGGCGTGGTACTTCCCAGGGCGAACTCTGCCAAGAGTCCTACCACTACATACTACCTGTGTGTGTGTGTGTGTCTATCTGTGGCACCGCAGAGCTCTAACGGATGGGCCGATTTCGATGCGGTTTTTTTATTTGAATGTTAATTAACGCGTGGATGTTCTTAGCTATGTTTCGCAAATATCGATTCAAGATGACCACCTCCACAAAATGGCGGACAAAATATTTCTTCACAACCTACCTCAATATGGGTTTCAAATAAAAGGGCTTGACGAGTAGATATATTTCGGGACGGATATATAGACGGGGGTTAACTCATCACTATTTTGTGCATTGCTAAGTCTATATACAAATGGCTACATTATTTAACAAAGTAATATTTCCGGCCGCAGTGCCATTGTGCCGTCGCGACCGCCTCGATGCCGTCGCCCTTCCCCGAGGGATTAGGGGTTGAAAAACCTCTGCAGTTGTCGTATTAAAGTTTCCAAGTTATGAGCTCGTTTTGAAGAATGGCGTTTCGGGAAAACCAGCCATTTCACTGTTCCCGTTTTGAAACATCAAAGGGTAAAAAAATGACATTTTCTTCGCGAAAACTATTTTTGTATTCCTTTGATAGTTCTAGTCGATATGTTATACGGCAATAACAGGATATGAAGAAAGAATCGAAACACGTGCCTGTTGACTGTTTGATGGTAATGGAGCATAAATATATGTATTTGTTTTAAGTTCTAAATTCGGTTGTACTTATGTTTGTCTCTTGTGTGCATGTTACGCGATAGCTCCGCTAATCTCTATAATATATAAAATGTTAAACGATTCTTTTTTGTTTGGTAGAAAATATTTCAGAAATGGTCTCATATATTTTTTTTATCGAAATCAATGTTGTGGTTTTTGGAAATGTTAATAAAAAGAAAAGAGGTGTCTTGCCAACTTTGGTTTCACAGCTAACCCACTAATTTATTTACACTAAACCGATTTACCCGCGTAATTTGCCCGAAACAAAAAGTAGCCTATATGCTATTCCAAAGTATAACCTAACTGTGCTCCAAATTTCAACCAGATCCGGTCTGCCTTTCCGACGCGTTTGTTCAAAAACCATCCCAACTTTGACATTTATAATATTAGGATATGAAATTGTATGTGCGTTGCTCAATCACGTTGTAAGAACTGAAAGGATCAAGCTGAAATTCGGAACTCAAATAGATTATAATCTCTTTTTCTTGTTAGTTAATAGGTTTTTCATCTCGACAAAGTAGCCCATGTGCTATTCCAGTGCCATAACCTATCTATTGGTCAGTTTAGTTGTTGCAATATTAGAGCAATATACACACATCAAAACATCAAAGTCTCTTATGTGTCCAAAGGTTGGTAATCATACGTAGTCACTACCATTAAGCTTACTCAGCAGAATAAATGCCTGCTCATTCTAAAAGCTATCTGCCAACAGAAAACTGTAATAGTTCGTTAGAAAACAGATTACCTTGTGTTTACCTAAAAGTCCGCTGCTGTCTAGTTACTTAGATTACCTGCGTCCTACACGTTTACGTAATGCCATCTCAACATAGTGATGACGCTGGAAATAGATACTTGTGTGTGGGTTTTCGGGCTTCGTGCACTACTAGTTGCTCCCCGCGGTGTAACACGCAGGTTTGCAGTTTTTACGATACCATGTGGTAATCTAATTAATATAGGTACCTACTTATTTAGTTAAATATCTTAATTTTTAACTTTTTCACAATACATGTTTAAACATAATAAAAACCTTCAATACTAGGGTAAAACCAGCAGCGGGGCAGGGCCCAAGCTATCGATGGTTAGGGCTGCAGACTGAAACCTCCAGGCGTTGCGTGCGTTCCTCACCTGCGGGTCTGCCGCGTAACTAAATCTGCTTTGGCTTTGATATTTCTGTCTCTGTCATTTTAGTAGAAAAGAAAACAGAGAGCAATGTCAAAGATAGATTTAGTTAGGCGGTAGACTCTCTGACCCTTGATCCAATATATAGTGATATAGGGAGCGTAATATATAGGGTATCAGTGGTGACGATATAATAACTTCTGACGTGGAGTAGCAGATACTGGTCGGGAACGAAAATTTGCCGATATATGGGCACTTAATTAGATTGTCAAATTAATTCTCCATGGAAAGTTCTTGAATAGTCAGAACTTTAATCACCCGTGCCCCTACTGTATACTTACAGTCAGCTTTATGCACTTGTAAAAAGGTAGGATCCAAGAGTAGGCTGGCGATAACAATCGGTGCTGTAATTTATTCAAAACAGCATGATAGGACGCCAAAAGGGCATAGTTCAATGACTTTTCTAAGGGAAAGACAGTAGTGCAGTAACGCCAGTATTTTTTTTGCACTGATAGTGAGCGAACTTGCCCTCCTGTTTTGTTAAACAATAAATAGTAGATTTGCATCAAATTTCTATATTACTTAAATACGTGTCATGGATGGGACCTTTTTAGATAACATCTAAGGTATCGCTTAACATTAGGCAATTCGAGTCAAACGGAAGCCTATATTATAAAAAAAAGTGGTCAAGTGCGAGTCGGGCTCGCCCATGAAGGCTTCCGTAAAAGTCTACATTACATCATACACTTTTTTTTTTTTGTCATTCTCTTATTTTAGAAGTTACAGGGGGAGCACACTTTTTACCACTTTGGAAGAGTCCCTTGCGAAAACTATTCAGTTTAAAAAATATATGTTAGAAACCTTAATATCATTTTGATGTACTATCCATACATACCACATACGCATGGCATTGATAAAAAAAATTGAGTTTCAGTTCTATGTATGGGACCCTATAAAGTTTTGTTATTTTCTATTTTTAACCCCCGACCAAAAAAAGGGGTGTTATAAGTTTGACGTCGATGTCTGTCTGTCTGTGTGTGTGTGTGTCTGTCTGTGGCACCGTAGAGCTCAAACGGGTGGGCCAATTTCGGTGCGGTTTTTTTTTATTTGAAGATAAATATCCGTGCGGGTGTTCTTAGCTATGTTTGGTCAATATCGATTCAAGATGGCCGCCTTCACAAAATGGTGGACAAAATATTTCTTCACAGCCTACCTCAATATGGGTATCAAATAAAAGGCTTGACTAGTAAAATACTATACACTATAAAAAAAAAAACCAAGATGGCCGCCACCACAAAATGGTGAAATATATCATTTTTTTCACTACTACCTTAATATGGGTATCCAACGAAAGGGATTGTAGTAGAATACTTTGCACTATGACAAATTTCAAATCCAAGATGGCCGCTACCACAAAATGATGAAATACATTTCTTTTTTCACGACTCCCTTAATATGGGTATCAAATGAAAGGGCTTAACCAGTAGAATGTTGTATACATAACAAACTCGAGGTAGTGTTAATCAAAATTTTTAATTTTGTTCTTGTTTGTATTATATCTTAGTGCGGTTCACAGATTACATCTACTTACCAAGTTTCAATAGTATAGCTTTTATAGTTTCGGAGAAAAGTGGCTGTGACATACGGACGGACAGGCAGACACACAGACATGACGAATCTATAAGGGTCCCGTATTTTGCCATTTGGCTACGGAACCCTAAAAAGGTGTAAGACGGTTGGCTAAATCCAGCTGTACAAAATAGGCCCTATCAAATAATTAATAGGCCGATGATGGTAAACAAAGCCCTATAAAAAACACAAACATTAATTATTTTCCTAATATAGATCTAAATCGGCATACGTAATAAAAAAGTCGTAAAATGTTTAATTACAGTTGATTAGGATCGTATTACTCGCATTCGAGGCGGTTATTCCAGCGTCGCCCTCTCACCGCTGTAATAGCGCTATGAAAACAATCTATAGATTACCATCGATCACGGTTCCCGAAAATTACAACGGAATCGGGCTATGTTGGTAAATTAATTGATTTAAACTTTCAATGAAAACTAATATAGAAGTGTTTAACGCGAAAGGCGAAACAAACCAAACATCGTGAAGCTTGACCGATCACTTTAATAGAGTCCGTAGACCAACTTTGATTACAATTACACTTTTAAAGACATTCTGTGTGGTATGATGATGAGACGATTTTCTTAGCATTCCATGGATTCACCGTGAGGGTGCCGGGTCCATCGTGTGGCAGAGAGAGAAAACCCGAGTAATCCCGAAACTTGTGACTCGGGCGTAGGTTTAAGGGGCCCCTTTCTGACGTACATCAACACTCACCTTCACTACTCGTTTTTCTCTCCCTGCCCAGCCAAATCTGATATGAGCCTACTAGTGTGCAGCTTTAGATACTCGTTATAGTATATCGAGTATCTAAAGCTGCACTAGTAGGCTCATACTAAAAAGAATTAAAAGAAAACTAATTACCTACTCGTATTCATGGTGAAATTCCTTGGGTCAATACGAGTATCAATAATATAGGTATTATCTGGTTATCCTACTTCCTCACATTTTTTAGGTGGGAAGTATGCTAACCGGCGAATTAGCATTTGTTTTGTTGACGTACGAGTTACTCATACTCTTTTATTGATAACGAGTAGTTACATGTCATATTAAAGAATATTAAAATTCATTACAATTCCAATTCAAGCTAGGTACATATTGGTACATGCCATTTCAATAAGGTAATACAAATCACAAGTCAATTAAATTAAATTCCAAAATTACATGTCAAATAAATTATGAAACAATTAAAATCCAAAATTACATGTCAATTAAACTACATTACATTTAAAATTCAAAATTCATGTCAACAGGGTACCATTAATCAGCACTTAAATATTACATAGGTATGACATTTATATTATCCGGGTATCATTTCGCCAATGTTGTAGAAACTTTTTTCCACAAGACACTTGTGCATTCGAATTTTATAAGACTCTCGAGATGGGGCATCTTTTATCTCGTCCGGAATGCGGTTATAGACCTCCGTCGCCAGCACGTGCACCTGTCTGGACTCCTTCGTGAGGCGACGCGCGACTCCTCATGTAGAACTCCTCACCACGAGCGGTGGTCCTACCAGTATAACCTTCACGATTTTTCTTTGCTGCTAGAATAGGGAATGCGAGGTTGCTGTTGTATTTCCTATTCCGCGAAACCGCCGTGTCCTGCCCGTCTCGGCGCTCATCTCGTAGCAACACCCTGGTGCACCAGATTGATACAGATGTGTGGTCCTGCTGCTTATCACTTTTCGGGAAATTTATATTTATAAATATTATTAGACATTCCTCACAAAACACCACCTAGCCAAAACTAAGCCAAGCTGTACAATGGAAGCCAGATAACTGTACAACATTTCTAATTATTAATTACTAGATGTCCGCCCCGGCGTTGCCCGTGGTACATTATATAGAACTCATTAGGATCCCAAGATCAGGATTCGACAGGTGGCGTAAGCAGGTAGCTGAAGAGATATTTTGTTTGAAAGCGATATTCTCCGGAATGGCTGAATGATTTCAGTCATTCTTTCACCGTTGTATATGTACGGGATCCTGAAGAGTGTATAAATGGACCACGGGCGACGCCGGGGGCGGGCATCTAGTAGTCTGTGATATTCAATGACGCAATCTTAGACACATGCTGTCATGTGTCACGAAACGTACGAAAACTCTCAAAAAAGGAATAATTTTTCCCGATTTTGTTACATTCTTGATTCATGCTCCGCTTCTATTAATTACTATTAATTATTTTCTATAGCCTATAGCCTTCCTCGATAAATGGACTATCCAATAGAAATAGAATCTTTTAATCCGGACCAGTACTTCCCGAGATCCTAGCGTTCAAACAAACAAACAAACAAACTCTTCAGCTTTATAATATTAGTATAGATGGTGAAGCTCGACAGTTGTGTGTTCTAAAATGTAGACGATTATTTATTTATTTCAACCTGTATTACGTCCGACTGTATGTCACCGCAATTCTCATATCAAGAACAAAACATCGGACCATAAAGAGGGCTATTCCTGTCGCGCTAAATTCGGCATCGACCGCTAATTCGGGCCGTAAACCGTTGGTTATAAGTTTTTATTGGTGTTTACGTAAAGTTTTTCGTCCTCTGTACGACTAAGGTCGCAGTGCTTGAGTTTTATTTGATTTGGAGTCTCGAGAATAGTTGAGTGCCTATTTTGTGGAACTGAGATATTCGTCTGTTTATGGAACCTTGAAGTACATATAATACGAGTAAAATTCCAATATTGCTGGTAGAGATTCAACAAACATATTCATCTGTGCTTTGAAGACGAATACTGTAGCAAAACCTGGAGCCTTTACGGGACTTATGCGTAACAACAACATGAAGGCTGTGGCGTTGCCCGATTATTCTAGATTGACGCGTCACATCGTATACCGCATCGTCGTTTAACATCAGGCGAGAAGGGGGCAACTTATGATTGCTAAAAAGTTCAAATCACTTAGCCTCGCAATTTTTGTCTTCGAAAAGTTTACGCTTGACCATCATTTCGTGCAAACATTCTATTATCGAATGCGTTTATCTAAGAGGAACCGGTGTTGTCGAAAATGACTTAAAGAGAACGATCGATCATTTAGTTTGGTACGTGCTACCCTACACTCCCGACAGAGGTCATTATCGATACCCACGCATTTCCTTTGTTACGGAGTACGGCATCAAGCACCCGATATTCTCTCACTTTGATAGATGATACTCAAGTAGAACAGGTATGATCACTAGGTCGTACCTGAATGTGTTCCTATGTGTGTGTAAGTACATATAGTTAGAAGTGTGGGTTAGTATGGCCCTCTGCCATCCAAGTCTGCCCAGCCTATTCAAGACTTTGAAGTCTTTTGACGAAGCCCCCTTCGTCGTTGACTTTTAGCACATCTGTCGACTCTCGATAGTTGAAATGAATAAGTTTCACCTTTATATTAATTATCATGAATGTTACGTTTTGTTGTAGGGTAAATAATTTCTACATTATTTTTAAAGCAACCTTTTTAAACCCCAACGCAAAACGAGGTGTTATGTGTAACGTGTATTTAAATCGGTTTAATTTAATCTATTTTTTTTGTCTCAGATATGAAAGTTGCAGTGTTATTGTAGCTACATTTCATCAAAATTAGTGCTGCCGTTTCAAAGTTATTAGTTCTTTTGTTAGCTTCGGTAGGAAACCTTAGATGCGTAATTAATATTTGAATTCCTTGTAAAGACTCCCGTGGCCTAAAATTTGAATTTGCGTTGGGTGTTTTTTAAATGTGTTGTATATTTGTTACTAGCAACGCCCCGCTGATTTACCTGGGTAGCTACCGTTCCCACGTAATTTTCCAAGAGTAATAAGTAAGTAATATTCGAAAGTAGCCTACCTATAAGGCCCATAGCACACGGTGTTTTTTAAACGAGCTGACGACGCGCGTTTCAGCGCGCTTCTATGATGATATTGAATAAATATTTTTCTCTTATTCATAATTTAAGTGCACTTATAACATTTTACGATTGATTTAAAAATGTAAACGGTCAATAAATAAATACATAATAAATAAATACTAGTTGTTTTTTTACCTCAATGTGATGAGCAAACGTTCTTCTGCCGATATACATGATCTCATTGCTGTATGTTGACGGGTTAACTCAGAATATGACATGAAGTGAACATGAATGAAGAAGAGGAGTCTCTGATCAAAACGCAAAAGCTACGAGCGACTACAGCGCATCTTTACCGCTGTATCTGCGCGTATACGCGCAGTAGATGCACGTTTTACAATCGCCCCGTGTGCTTAAGTTACAAGGTTGCGATCCAATCTCGTTTGAATCGCGTATACGCGAGTTCTCTGCGCGTCGTCAGCGCGTTTAAAAAACGCCGTGTGCTATGGGCCTAAGAATGTTCTAAATTTCAACCCGATCCGTTCAGACGTTCGGACTGAGTAATAAACATCCGTACATCTAAACATCAGAAATTTAGCATTTTAGGATACTCTAGCTATTGCCTTAGAGCTGCTCCATAGAATCTGTATACCGTCCAAGAAACAGATGTCTGCCCCGGTTCGTAATGAATTAATTATCTTCTTAGTGGGGCGGCTGATTAGGTCGATGCTCGCAATTCTGCCCGCATTAAACGGCGGCCTGGGGGAGAGGTCCGCTGCTCGCCGATCCACAAGATTGGAGACGTTTTGTTTATACTTCCTACTGTAATATTAATACTGTAACTAGGTGTGCACCGCGGTATAACCGGCTCCTCATTCGTTTTTTTAATAAAGAGTGACGAGACGAGCAGTACATGTGCCTGATGGTAAGCAACATGCCTGACACATAACAGTACAGTGACACGCAGCTATTGGAACATGAAGAGTCCAAATCATAACCTAGCACTGTACTGCGCTCGTCACCCAGAGATCTAAGATGTTAAATCTCTAAGCCCTGTAATTTCTCTGGAAACATAACCCTTCAACCCGGAACATAGTAATGTTTGCACATTACTACTTGGCGGCAGAATAACTGGAAAAGGTGTGGTACTTCCCCAGGTGGACTCTGCTAATAGTCCTACCATTACAGTTTTTCACGAAAGTTTATTTTCGATAATTTCAATACGATTCTAGGGTAAAATGCTTAGACTTTATTTATATAGCTTCTCATGCTTCTAGATAAAACCGGACGAAGTTTGTATACAATTTTAATCCCCTATTTCAATCCCTTAAAACCCTCGGTCTAAGTCCACCGTAACTCCTTTATTAATCTACTAGATGCCCGCCCCGGCTTCGCCCGTGGTATATTATATAGCACTCATCGGGATCCCGTACATATCCAACGGTAAAGAATGACTGAAATCGGTTCACTCATTCCTGAGAAAATCGATTTCAAACAAAAAACCCTCTTCAGCAACCTGCTACGCCACCTGTCGGAAATTGGTCGTACCATCTCAGATTTAGAAAAAAAAATTAGCAAAGGTTTATATTCGAGGCACAGATTACTGAAATTCAATGACGCAATCTTTCACACATGCTGTCATGTGTCATGTCAAAGCACGAAACGTACGAAAACTCTCAAAAAGGGAATATTTTTTCCCGATTTTGTTACATTCTTGTTTCATGCTCCGCTTCAATTAATAGTAGAGTTATTTTCTATAGCCTAAAGCCTTCCTCGATAAATGGACTATCCAATAGAAAAAGAATCTTTCAATTCGGACCAGTACTTCCCGAGATCCTAGCGTTCAAGCAAACAAACAAACAAACTCTTCAGCTTTATAATATTAGTATAGATATGTACTAAATATCATTAATGTATCTCAGTACTAAATATCATTAAATCTGTTCATTACTTTAGGCTTGAAAGAGTTACAGACAGAAAAAGTTACTTTCGCATTTATATAATACAATAAGGGTGTTTTTTATGTCTTAGGTAAATATTTACAACTATATGAGTACTATATCAGCTAACTAGACCTCATAGTACCAGCTTTGCTTAGTTAGTGGCTAGTGTTGTGTGAGAAATGTCTAATTCATAATAGGGATGTTAACACTAATCACAAACTAATGTTAATTTTACGATAGTTTGTGTTAATAGAATATCGAAAATCACATTATGATAATTTAATATTACGTAGTAAATTTATTATAAATCATTTTAAATGCTATATTTTTAATCTGTTGTCACGTGACTGGAAACACCAATATGACTTATTACGTCACTAGTCGCAAAACAAGATGTCGAAAACTAACTAAACTGGTTACTTTTCTGCATTTTTATTATAGTTTGCGATCTTAGCGACGACGATTTTGATTGTTTGTATTCAAGTAATGATAAAAAAACACAAACTGGGCATACAGTCATGTATCACGGCCAGTGTTTTGTGACTAGTGACGTCATGTCAGTCGTTAGCGGGAAAATTCAAAATTAGTTTAATTTGTATAATTACTCATCGAAAATACTAATATTTTGAAATAAAACTTTATTTTTTACGGTAAACATGCGTCAATCTTCAAAATAAAAGCAGTTGCGAAAAATTGTTAACATCCCTATTCACATAGTACAATAATTGCTTTGTTTGATAGTGTTGCTTAGTCTGACTAGACGATTATATTTAAATGTGCTTGAAATAAACAATAAATACAAAAAAAAAACACGCTGAATAACAGATCGTATTATTACCCCACGTCAAGCGATATAGCTATAAAATTCAAACTTATCTTTGATTTAAGAAAACTCAGTGAAGTATAGTAAAGGAAAATGTTCAACGTTCTCGGAATGATTTAGGGAGTGACGCTATTACGCATCGGTTGAAGGGTAGACCGCAACATTTGTGTGGGGCAAGAGGGGTCACCGGTCACGCCTACACGTTTAATTTGTCAGGAAACCTTTTTCAAGAAACTTTTTAATCGGCACCCTTTGCGTTTTCCCGCATTCATAGAATAAGGAAAAGGTCTTCGAACCCATCTTTGGACTAACAAGACCACGTCAATACCTGGTCGGTTTGGCTTATAATCTAGTTCTGCATAGATTGATGGGTGCGCCTGTAGCGGTGGTTTTGATTGACGGTCACCAAATTGCGCGCCAAATTATAGTCTTGACTTGACTGATTCGTAGGTATTAATTATTAATTATTATGGTTAGAATAATTAGTATCGAGACTTAGTTGTCTAGGTAAATCGATTAGATTTACAAGAACAAAATTAAAAATGTTGATTAACCGCCGACTACCTCGGATTTGTTATCTGTACAACATTCTACTAGTCAAGCCCTTTCATTTGATACCCATATTAAGGGAATTGTGAAAGCGCAATGTATTTTGCTATTTTGTGGTAGCGGCCATCTTGGATTTGAAATTTGTCATAGTTCAAAGTATTCTACTAATCGAGCCCTTTCATTTGATACCCAAATTGTGGTAGCAGTGAAAAAAATAATATAATTCGTCATTTTGTGGTGGCGGCCATCTTGGATTTGAAATGTGTTATTATGTATTGTATTCTACTAGTCAATCCCTTTCATTTGATACCCATATTGAGGTAGGTTGTGAAGAAATATTTTGTCCGCCATTTTGTGGAGGCGGCCATCTTGAGTCGATATTAACCAAACATAGCTAAGAACATCCGCACGGATATTAACCTTCAAATAAAAAAAACCGCATCGAAATCGGCCCATCCGTTTGAGCTCTACGGTGCCACAGACACAGACAGACAGACAGACATCGACGTCAAACTTATAACACCCCTTTTTTGGTCGGGGGTTAAAAACAACTTTTGTTTATGTTAAAGGTATTTGGTATTACTTAATAATTAAAAGAAAACTCCGTATACCATCTTATTACTACTATTTGGAGAAAACGATTAAATATCGTTAGCAAATTGTACTGCTGTATTGTAATGGTAATGTATTGCGCCCGTGTAGTAGACTTTTGAAAACAAATTTTAGTTTCTTTTTGTCTAGAGTACCTATGCCTATTTGTTAAGGATGACAAACGATCGTTATTACGACAAGTTCCAGGCTTTATCTGGCAGTTTACTGGCCAGTGACGCGGCGAGCTCCGGTTTTGTGGGGACAGAAGTGGTGCAAATGCAGTTTTCAATCGATTCGCTAGGCCCACTTATATAATTGAATTCTCATCGCTTTGCTTCTGTCATTCGACCTTGTTGAGAACTAATTTTTGAATGGCGCGTTAAGTGCGCCTGGGTATATGCTTTTTGTCCCAGTCGTAAATACGAGTATATGAAATGCAACACTCATGGCAAAGTAAATAATTTGGCTTATTTTGGTTTGTTGCTTCCAATTCAGCCTGCATGTCGGCGTACTTTTACTTACTACTTACTTCTATGAGCAGACGAAGAAGTTTGTCATTACCATTTAGATTTTACGGTAAATGAAAAGATCTTGAGGAAACCGATATATTTCAGAGGACGTCGTCTGAAATAGGTACATACTAGCGTTACCACTGCTGGATCGTGACTCGGGTTTTAGGCGCCGTATGAAAATTTATAAAAGTGGAAGAAAGGATTTTCAAGTTGAGATTGAATCTATTTCTTCTAACTAAGCATGTTCTATCGTAGACTACGTACGTCGTCGATTAAATATCAGGCGGTTTAGTGCAAACCTATAACCGTTAAAAAAAGTAGGTATGCAATTACGTTGGAAGTCTATCATTATGAATGCCGTATTGTATCTTTTACGTGAAGTGTAATAACCTGTGATTTCTTCAAATGACACAGCACTTTTATGCTAAAATGCAGCTTACCATAGGTAAACCTTTAATTTGTGACACACAGGGTTTATCCACACTGTCAAAAAAAACAAACATGAGCGTAGTACTTTTGTCAACTGAATAATGATTATTTATATTTATGTCCCTCTAACGACGACAGACGCAACCATAATTGAGACATCGTTAGTATTATGACCGAAATGGTTGAAGTCCTCATTAAATGAAATGAAATTGCAAGGAAAATGATACCTTGTCAGTTTTCCCGGGCCGAAACTCTGATGTAGTTGCGTTAAGCTGGGTAGAGTATCAGGATTTGGCTACGAAGAGTTATGACTCAACGGAGGGTGCGCTTTATCAATCCATTTCAATTTTACAAAAGTTATTGCCTAGACTATACGAGTATATACCCAGTTCCAATAGCAAGACAAAAATGTTAATACTTAATCGTTGTTTATGTAAGTACCGTAGAAAAACAGGGTTATTGGCCATCAGCCTACATCCTTCTAAGGACATTAATTTCACGTTTTACTTCAAAAAGTGTATTTGCCCGGTCTAAAAACATCGAACGCTTCGTAACAAGAGCGAAGTGCACTGTGTGTGAAGTGTGGAAGTTAACAGTAATATGAAAACATTACTGTGTTCCGGTTTGAAATGCAATGTTTCCAGAGAAATTACAGGGCGCAGGACAGAGCGCAGTGCAGTGCTAGGTAATGATTTGGACTCTTCATGTTCCAATAGCTGCGTGTCACTGTGCTATTATGTGGCAGGCATGTTGCTTACCATCAGGCACATGTCGTGCTCATATCGTCACTTCCTATTTAAAAGAAAATGCTAGTGAAGTGAACTCGAAACACCCGCCACACAGTGCTAGAGAGGACAACAATCACTATTTTTTTTTTGGACATGTATTGAGTTTCAACAAAAGTTGTTTGTTTCAATAAACAGAATGTTGTCTTTAAATGGATCCAGGATTATTACCAGTAACCCTGAAGTCGTATTTACTTTCACATGCGTTTAGTGAAAGGAGTTTTATTTGGAATTACAAACTGACGCTTTGATTTTATTTATTTTATGTACCTATGTAATCGATATTTCTGTTGAAATCATAAATTGTTGAAGAGCTTTTATATAATAAAAGTAGAATCAACGAAATTGTAGACCCAATCGATGAATTATTAATCTTACGTTATCAAAGGTTTTATTGCAAAACAAACTACTATTCCTCTCCCCAGGGGTTCGTCATGTAATAAAGAAATGAAAGAACGATGTCCTATAATCCACTCCCCTCGAGTGCTGCCATTTATTAGACGCAAGTACGCCCTGAATAAACCGCTACATGGCGGCTAGCGACCGAGCTTAGTTTGTACTTGATCCAGGGGGGTAAGAAAAGGAGGGAAGGGGGAGGAAGCGTGACTATCAATTAATCTTGACTTCAAAAAACAAGAGAGAGAGCATTTAATACAATTTTACTAAAAATACACAAAATATATGTAAGTAATATAGATAGGAAAAGAAATTACAATGAACCTAGTACTGTTACATAGAAATTGCAATGAAATTAGAACATAGACATTATAATTAACTTGAAAACTAGCACAGAAGCAATAATAATTGAATTCTCAATTTTTCGGATTCTGTTATTATATGATACTGAATATGCTTCCATATTAACATTTTACGTTTGTCTTAGCAAATAATAATACTTATAATAAAATATACACAATGTCTAATGCTATAAGTACGTTTGTCCAGAAGATATGTATTATATACTTTAGTTTTAAGATTTCCCTGAGTTCGAAAACACCTCCGGGCAGAGTTTTCTGGCAGATTGTTATTTTTTAATATATTACTAAGTAGGTTTGAGACTTGCTGTTTAGCTGAACGTTGTATTTCACAGGAATTCTTTATCGAAACCTTTTTCGATTCAGTCTTTGCTCATTCACTCCAAATAGCCTGAAATAGATCTTTGACAAAACGGCCCATTGTGCTTGATGGTTTTCACGTTTAGTTAGGTCTTGATCTTTCGAATAAAAAAATTATTAGGAAATACGCTAGACTCGGTTACTTCTAGGTAAGATTCGCACTTACCATCGTAGATAAGAGTGACGCTTTTACCATCAGGCGAGATAGCGGTAAAGTGCAAACCTATCATAGTTCAAAATAAATTTGAAACTTAACAACTGAAATATGAAACAACCACTATTGTTACCTTTGCTAAGTTTGGGGCTAGATGGTGTTGTGTGAGAAATATCCAACAACAGTAAAGCCATACCCTAGTATAATAAAACAAAACAAAGCGACCAAATACAATAATACACAACAGTTGTTATGCTTATGTCCTTGGCCCATCTTTTTATTGTCACGATGTCGTCGGCTTCCAAATTCGTGTTTTTCTTTTCATGACTACAAATTATGATGGATATTCACATTAGGCGGTACTTATACCACATTACCTGCAAGAAACGATTTATAACGTGTTTATGTCCACTTTACTTAATCGCTTCGGAACTCTTGTAATTCACGAAAAGAGGGTAAAAAGAAAATTGGGTCGTAACGTACGTTTTTGGCTAATTAGAGTTGAGAGGTCTCGTATTTTACGTTAGAATCTTGATGTCGAGTATTTTTAAAATCCCGACCATAAAAAGGAGATGTATAAGTGTGATGTCTGTGTCTGTCTGTCTGTCTGTCTGTGTGTGCCCGTCTATGGCACTCTGTAGAGCTCAAACGGATGGAACGCTTTCGATGCGTTTTTGTATTTGAAGGTTAATTTCCGTGGGATGGTTCTTAGCTAAGTTTGGTTAATATCGATTCAAGATGGCGGCCTCCACAACATATTTCTTCACAACCTATTTCAATATGGGTATCAAATGAACTAGTAAAATGTTGTACAGATTACAATTCCGAGGTAGTCGGGGGGTAAATCATTTTTTTTACTTTTGTTCTTGTGCCTATTCGAATTTTTCCATCGGCATCGTCTCAACTCAAATTTGTGTACATATAAGTACTAGAAGCGCCCTGCGGTTTTACCCGCGTAGTTCTCGTTATTTTCTTGCGATAAAAAGTTGTTCTTTCCGGACTATAATCTGACTGTGTTACCAAATTTCTAACTGAACCGTTCAGCCGTCCCAACGTGAGCAACAAACATCCAAACCTTGAGACTTATAATGTTAGTAGCATCGATATAAACTATGTTAGTAGAACATACAAAACGACCTCATCACCTTAACGTTATTTTCCCCGTAGATTTTATAATACTTAGATTTTATAGTCAACATTTCTTTATTTTACATAAATACACGGGTAACTCACGTTTAATATAGTCAGTTCAGTCCGACTCAAGTTTCGATCGCGTCTGGCGATCTTTTTCAAGGAGAGTGCGCGCGCGGGTTCGCAGCTTGCTTAGCACTAAACGAGCTGCGAACTAGGCTAAAATGTGTAATAACCACGTTAGTTTTCATACTAAAACATTTCTTTAGCCACCACTTTTTAAAAATATTGAGTGATGATACGAGTAAGACATGCAACTGATAGTAATATACACGCTTGTCCTTTGCAGCTTAGTACGACACAGTAATTTGAACACTTAGATTAATGTTTGAACATAAATAATCCTAATTATTGTTCAGCACTCCACACACTCTCAGAGATATTATGACTCATTGCATTGAGTGCAAATCTTACTGTGTTTCGGTTTTAAGAGCAATGTTTCCAGATGAATTATTAGTTGTAGTAATTTATCTGGAAACATTGCCCTTCAAACCAAAACACAGCAATATTTGCACATTACTGCTATGCTTTGCGGTAGAATAACTGGCAAAGTCTCAGCAAAGTCTTCTACCACTACACAACTTCTATGTTAAATGTTTGCACTATGTCTGGGTGTTTCTATGTATAATAAGTATGTATTTAAAACTATATAAGTATTATATCAGCTATCTGGCTGCCATCACACAAGCTTTGCTTAGTTTGGGGTCAGATGGTGTTGTGTGTGAATTGTCCACCAATATTTTCAATATGTATATATACGTTATTAACGGTGAAATTATTATTTAATCGCTATGGTACTATTGGGCAAAAAGCCAACAAATAAATCTCCCTTCTTTATACTGTTCATATTGGTACATATAACTTCAAGAAATTGTATACAATCTATTTCGATAGTCCTTGCTTGGAATGGCCTCCACAGTCATCGATTATTCATTGACACGGTCCAGTCTGCATGTGACCTGTTGACAGCAGCTCCTATATCTTGACTTCAATCATATTCATTGATTCTATGTTAAACCTCGAAGTAAGTAAAATGCTCACTTGAAGCCGTGCTGGCCTAGTTTAGAGAACGGCCGCTATCGCAATCGTAAGGTCGTGGATTCGAACCCTGCCTATCAGATGCAGATGTACCGGTGTGTACATTCATTACCACACTTACTAATACTAAACTTACGGCTGGTACAACTACCATCCGGAGCCCCTGGTTGAAAAACCACGTGCGTAATACCGTTAACTTTAAAACACGGTGAACGAAAACATGCGTGTGGAAACCGACATTTTTCTAGGATGTTTCAAGGTCATGCGTCATCCACCAACCCGCACTGGGCCAGTGTGGTGGATTATGGTCTGACTCTCTGTGAGAGAAGGCTTCGGTTACCAGCATTGGGAACATTTTATAAGAGCTGATTATCATCATTACCATGGTGAAGGAAAACATCGTTAGGAGGCTTTAAATAGATGAGTGAGTAGCGCTTGTAATAATATGTTTCGCTTTTGAGTCTATTTGTGGTTTTAAAGTCGGTTTATATTTTTTTGTATAAAAAGAGCTTATTTGGAATGTCTCTGAACCCATAATAGTCCAACATCCCAGAGCCGCCAGATGTCACGTATTTTCTGATGAACGAAATGTGAACAATTGAGTAGAGTTCGTACGTACTAAGAACACATGCTTACCCGCTAACTTGCTTAGACGGCCAATTTTGAGATATGGGGTCCAGAAGATACATTACTTCACGTATTTTACACATCACATACATATTTTACCACTTTGGAAGAGACTATTGCGCAAACTATTCAGTTTAGAAAAAAAATGTTAGGAACTTCAATACAATTTTTGAACACCTATCCACGTATGGTTTTGATAGATTTTTTTTTTATTTCTTTTCCAAGTTTGTGACACCACCAAAATTTATTGTTTTTCCTTTTTTTGTATGAAAATGTTAATTTTGTTCATAGAATATGTATTCTACATTTGTAACATTTTCACTGTGTTTGTTTCTATTAGAGAAGCAAGTTCCATCGTAGACCACATCATTTTCATCCACTATTATCGGCATCATCGCAACCGTATCATTAAATGGGTTATAAATCGTAAACGGTAAGTTTTACAAAAAAAGTTTACTAGCAACAAAAGATGCAAAATTTTATTTTCTACAATTATTGTCAAAATATATAGTTTCCAAAATATCGGCTAAAACAGTTTTGACGTGACAACGTCTTATAAATTGGTTTGCCGGGTGACACTTCAAGAAACTGCGTTACGCTCCGCTCACGTTATGCGCTCACAACGAGAGCGAGTGAGAGGCACGCGTCCCTTCCACTCGGGCATGGTTAGACCGCCTAAGAGCGAGAGAGACAGACATAAAAAGTGAAAGGCACGCGTCCCTTCCGTAAAATTATTTTACCACTCAAAGTCGTTGTCACGTGACACTTTCGCCCGTATACCGACTTTACAGGCAACCAATTTTTTTTTTCAACTGGCGTTTGAAACCTGGATCTGTGAGCATTTTGTAATTTTATGCTCAGTAAGTGATAGACCTCATAGAAAAAAATTGGTTTAGAAATTTAGTGCAAAGTTGACCAAAAAACCTTCTATTTTGACTAGCCTTTCATTACGTTAAAGTACATTTTTTAAAATTTTTGACGAACTTGTGATTTATAAGGAAACATTTTAAAAAGATGCATGAAATTGGAAAAACCGTTCTCAACTTATAGTGTGACCAAAAAAGAAAAGGTTGAGTTTTGTATACCTACGAGTATAGATAAATTTAATATATCTTCGTTTATATAGCAACAAAACTCTTATCATAAACAAACAAACAAACATAAACAAATCTTGAACAAAAAATGAGTTTAAATTACATCGTCCAATATTTTAATGTTATTTCTGCACTGTGGCACCGATTCCGCGGTCGGTGACGGTCGCGAGAACAAGACAGCGTTAAATGCCTACTTTGACAGAAATACCTGGCCTTAACAGACGCTTTAAAACTCCCAAAATAATGACATACCTTCACTTAAATTCTCATACTCCGTTTGTATATATGTTTACCAGACAACTATTTTAAATCCTTTTCCGAAAAGACAGACCGATCGAAGGGACCAGTCATCCCCTAAACTCATAATCTCGTACATAAATGTTTTTACGAGTATGTACCTTCTGGACCCCATATCTCAAAATTGGCCGTCTAAGCAAGTTAGCGGGTAAGCATGTGTCCTTAGTACTTACTAACTCTACTCAATGGTACACATTTTGTTTGTCAGAAAATACGTGACGTCTGGGGGCCCTGGTATCTTACTATATAAAAAAATGATCACGTTACGTGCGAGTGACTTTTTTGTAAGCAACAGATGTTTTTCGCAATCGTATGATAAGTAAAGTACGAGTATGATGCGTTATTTGCGGATTTCCAAGTCCTTTCAACATTACTTTGCGTATTCAACTGAAATTATCCCGGTGTGTGTGTGTGAATGTGTGTGACTTGAAAGAAAATCTTTGGCCAGATTACCTAATCCCGATATCTTTCTATGGAGTGTTAATTTTGTAGAGGACTTTATGGCGTGAAATCTTGTAAGTACGCTTCAATGATATGCGTAATAGCAGTATATCCGTAGCTAAGCAGGTATTGTACACAATTAGTGCTAAATATTTAATGCTTCAATTCTAAGTTATACTCGTTAGTTTTGATATCTATCGGCAGTCCCTTTTTTCATACATTTTTTGTCATTAACTTTCTCCTTTAATTTTATCGAACTCGGTTGAGGGGTTTTAACAAGAACAAAAAAAAATTAAGAATGGTACATATTTGATGACACTGTCTACTCATTGTTTATTCTTTCTACATTTCACAAATTTAGTTAAAGTAATTTGAGTTTGTGAATTTAATTTTCAATTGAAGCCTGAAGATTGTTAGGTTATTCGTAGAAACAATATCATCAACATCATCATCAGTCTTTCCTAAGTCAATGCTAGACATATGCCTCTCCCATGATACGCCACTCAGCCCTATCCTTGGCTTTTCTTCTCCAGCCACTGCCTACTTATATTACCTTACGTATATCGTCATTCCATCGAGTTTCAGGACGTCCTGCGCTATGTCTACCCCAGCGGTTATCGGTCCTACGACAGAAAACATATTATATTAGGTAGGTATGTAGTGCAATATCTGTATATGAACATAGGTCCCAGAAAGCTTAGTTTTCCGTTTCTGGATCGTCATGCCCCTCGACGCGAAGGCTATCGATTTCGAGACAAAGGTTTAGGCCTTCGGGAGGCTCACGTCGCCTTTATTCTACCGAGGGTTCGCGGATATCCGGAACACTGAATACGCTGAAGTTGAGTGCGTTGTATATCGAAACTCGCTTGGCAATAGAATTAGTGCGGTAATATAACTTTCATGAAAAGCGTTGTTCATTTGAGCTCTTGTCACACAGAGGCGATCCGGGGTGGAATTTTTTTTGAATTCGAATTTTTATGCAATCTAACACATAACATCGCGCCGGATCGCGCCAGCTTTTATGTGTCAGGTTGCATACAAATTCGAGTATTACAAAAAAATCCCGTCTCGGATCGCGATCGCTTTCCTGCACCCTCCACCTATGTGTGAGGAGAACTTTAGAGGTGTTATAAGTAGGTTGCGGCCATGTTCCATAGACTTAAGCAGAGCCAATTTACGGTCGTTAATGCCAATGTACGGTACGCAGTTATTTCTTGGTCCTTCTAGTATTTCAAATGCGAAAATTTTAATGTTAGTGGCGCAATCACAGCGGAACTTCTGAACGGATCGATAGACAATAGTCCACACTGACACATAGGCTATTTTTTATCTTGGGAAAATAACAGGAATTGGATCTACGGGGGCGAAACCAGCCGCGGGCTGCTAGTACAAAAATAAAATTAACAACAAACAAAAGGAGACTTTCTTATAGCTAAGAAAGAAAATGGCAAATGAAGTTACGGCTGGTCTAGTCGGGAGAACGGCGACTGCCGAGCCGGAGATCCCGGGTTCAAAACCACGCGCACTACTGTCTTTACGAAGTCATGTGCGTAATGCTGCTAACATGAAACGGTGAAAGAAAACATCGTGAGGAAACCCACATGTACCTAGAATCTTTCGAAGTCATGTGTCATCCACCAACCCGGACTAGCCCCGAGCGGTGAATTATGGCCTTGACTCTCTGGGGACATTAAATGAGCTGTTTATGCTTATGCTAAAGCAAATGGCTAGCTTATCGCTAAGAAATATTTCTTCCAAGCAACCGTACTAGTGACGTTACATACCCGTGTAGTTTCGTTATATATCTGCCTAGTGTCATTAGGTACATACATAGTTGTCTAGTTAGTTTTCACCTCAATCCGTCCAATCACAGCCAGGCGGTCATCCTCGGCCACCGGCATAGATTTAACCGCAGTGCCGCGGCAGAATTGCCCTGTCCGGCAACTAACGGATTCGACCTTGCCTGAAACACAATAGACCTGATTACGTGACTGCGCCGTGGGATACGCCGGACCTAGTTCTAATTTCTGATCTACGTCGTGATAAGGCTTATAAATAAACATGAACTAGAAATGTAACTCTAATCGGAACTAGAGTTTGTTATGATTGGATAATGACAATGGGATTTCAAAGTCGCTTGTAATTTTGTAGTACGAGTATGTATTGGGGTTTATTAACACCCTGACTGACTGACTGACCGACTGACTGACTGACTGACTGACTGACCGACCGACCGACCGACTGACTGACTGACTGACTGACTGACTGACTGACTGACTGACTGACTGACTGACTGACTGACTGACTGACTGACTGACTGACTGACTGACTGACTGGCTGGATTTTTTGATTTTTTTGTGTCCAGGTAATCCTATATAATAAGTATGTAGTAAAATTTCCTATAGATGTAGATGTTATAATATTTACGAGTATATCGTCTACACGACTTCCATCTTCCATAGTACAAGCTTTGCTTAGTTTGAGACTGTGTGAAAAATGTCGACCAAAATGAATTATTATTGTGACTAGCAGCGCCCTGCGGTATTACCCACGCAGTTCTTGTTTCCGTTATTGACCCGGGATAAAAAGTAGCCTGTGTATGTTTCAATCTATATTCTAACTGTGTTCACCATTTCAACCAGTTGAACTGTTCCGATTTGATTGAGAAACAAACATCCAGACTTTCGCATTTATAATATTATAAAACAAAATATTTTATTTGTTTATAATAGGCGGATTAAAATATAATTAAGATTATTTTTAAAACAGTAGATGACAGGAGCTGCATCTACTCAATACGATCAATAATAATAAATAAATAAAGACACAAGCATTGCTTGTTGCGCCCGCTCATTAAACCACAACCTCAGTTTACGTCGCGAACGACCTGTGTCTTCATTCATAGGTTCAGTCTGCATTAACAATCTATTTTGAGATCTTTGTCTCTGAATTAATTGCAAATTACCGCCGCGCAATGATGCGCTAACATTGTTGTATCTGTTTGAAGGACAATTTTTCTAGAAAACTTCAATAATAAACATAAAATAACAAGTCATGCCCTGTTATATTGCTTACCATCAGGCATATCTCATGCTCGTCCCATCACTGTAAATTATAATAAAATCTAGCAGCGCCCCGTGATTTCACCCGCGTAGCTCCGGTTCTCGTTATTTTCCCGGGATTAAAAGGAGCCTATGTGCTGTTCCAGGTTATATTCTAATTGTTCCAAATTTCAGCCCGATCCGTTCAACCCTTTGTTCGTGATTGAACAACAAAAGTCAAAACTTTCGAATTTATAATATTAGTGGAATGGATAGAAATATACGTTAATGTTTTTACCCGATTGCGCGACGCAAAGGAGTGGTAATGTGTTTAACAGTTTATATATGTATGTATGATTCTTTGAAGCACTATACAGACCAAACGCCTGGACCGATTTTTATGATTCACACGTCAATCGATTCCTCTTAGTCTGGCAAGTGACACTAAAGACATGACATTAGTGTAAATTCAATATGGCAGCTACCGGACGCCATATTGTCCAATTAAGAAAAATGAAAGTCAACAAACTATGTCAAGAGAGATATCGTTGAATAGGTATTTAAAAATAAATTTTAGTTTTCTTTCAACGTTGTTTGATTTGGGTGACCGTTTAGGATGTGTATCGATTTAAAGTTGCGTAACAACCATTAGTAGCAGAAAACTTCGTATAATTGTAGTAGTAGGGCTCTTGGCAGAGTCCGGCTGGGGAAGTAGCACCTTTGCCACTTATTCTACCGCCAAGCAGTAATGTGCAAACAATACTGTGTTCCGGTTTGAAGGGCAATGATTTCAGATAAATTATATTACTTAGAGATATAACATCTTAGATCTCTGGTGACGAGCGCAGTGCAGTGCTAGGTAAATATTTGGACTCTTCATGTTCCAATAGCTGCGTGTCACTGTGGTGTTATGTGGCAGGCATACTTATCATCAGGCACATGTCCTGCTTGTCTCGTCACTCATTATTAAAAAAAAAAACTAGCTGTACGTGTAAATGTAGATGGACATATATACAAATATATCTAGGAGGAAATGCATTTACGCATACCCTACCGCCCGGGGGACACGGCCGGGTTATGTTGCACTCTATACCATGGATGGATATGGTGCCTCTATCTACTAAAACCTCCATGGGGTTTCAACTCTGCCGCTGATGGTGGGAACACGAAATCGCGCTCGGATTACTCCGCCTTGATCGCCCAGCTCCGACTTCAAACGATTTAGTACTCAACTTCGGTCAAAAATCTATGATTATATAAGTACTTACACAAAACTATAAAAATTACATGCAGTAAAATATTATCAGTAGAAACAAAGACATTTGGTCAAAAACCAAAAGATGCATATTTTGTTGAGCATAATAACAGTCATAACATTGTTCATAACTAAAAAGTATAAAATAAAAAATTAATTTAAAACTCAAAATTAGATAACTTTACTGTGGTCGAGAAAATACTTGGTTTAAATTGCAAGCCGTTAGGCATAACAGACTGACAATGAAATAAATATAATTTAAAAACTCAAAAAACCCGACTGCATAAAAAGTGAACCAAACTACGTACTACTTACATACTATAAACACTGAAAAGAAAAAAAAATCTACAGCCAATCTAATCTAATCTGTTCAATGGATCGCGACTGTTCAGTTGTTATATTCCTGTACTAGAATATATTTTATTTTCTGCAATAGTATTAATTCAACATCATATTATAGAATTCTAAACCACCAGAAATCTAAGTGCTTGTTTTATTCTTTTTTTCAGTTTTTATAGTATGTACGTCGTTTGGTTCACTTTTTATGCAATCGGGTTTTTGAATTTTTAAATTATATTTATTTTATTGTCAGCCTGTTATGCCTAACAGCTTGCAATTTAAACCAAGTATTTTCTCGACCACAATCAAGTCATCTAATCATTACCGTGTCTCAATAGCAGACTTCACCAGCCTTAAAATTGAATTTGCTTGTGTTCCATTAATAATCACGCATTACCAGCTCCTAATTATTCAGCTCTGTTAATCTCTTTCGTGTAAATCCTTTTGTTTCTTTAAGCTTCAAGCTTTTCCTTTGTGAGCTTTCAAAAGTGCTGAATAAAAGATTCAAGATGGGCCCGGCATCTTGAGTCTTCAAACCCTTTTTCGCGCCATTTGCGCATCCATCGCGCAGCGGCTTGTGATGCGACCTCGTCGCATCTGGACGTAACTGGTATTCATTTGGAGATAATCGACTTGTCCACTGATGTTTGTCGTCTCTTTCTCTGGTCATAAATCTGTGTGAGACAGAAGAGGGTTTAATTGTTGACTGTTGTGGTCATGTCATTTATGCAAGATTTGCGACACGAGGTGATTGTTCTAGGAATATAATCTGGGTCGTCATCATTCTTGTTATTTAAAGACGGGATAGATCAGGCTCCGATTTAAGACGAAGTACCTATTTGTTGTTGTACAAAGTAATCGTGGGTTTATTCCGTGTTCTGAGCAACCCACGTCGGTTTTCCAATAGGCAGAGCTTTGTTTTCTTCAAAGCTAGATTTTTATGGTTCTTGGCAGATGATCACTACAAGCTGCAGAATTTATGCAGGGTGCTATTAATGTGTCTCGACCGAAAATTACGAGCTGTCAAAGAATATAGTGACGATACACGAAGACCTGGTGGCGGGTGGAGACGTAAGACCGAGGATCGGGCTGAGTGGCATATTATGGGAGGCCTATGTCCAGCAGTGGACGAACACATGCTGATGATGATGAAATAATAAAAATGGCAGCTAAAAGCCACGGTGGCTAAAATATGCGATTCACAATCGTGAGGTCGAAGGTTCGAATCTCGGTCACACCTCTGATTGTTTTGACGTGACAACGTACGTCTTATAAATTGGTTTGCCGGGTGACACTTCAAGAAACTGCGTTACGCTCCGCTCACGTTATGCGCTCACAACGAGAGCGAGTGAGAGGCACGCGTCCCTTCCACTCGGGCATGGTTAGCCCGCCTAAGAGCGAGAGAGACAGACATAAAAAGTGAAAGGCACGCGTCCCTTCCGTAAAATTATTTTACCACTCAAAGTCGTTGTCACGTAAAACTTTCGCCCGTATACCGACTTTACAGGCAACCAATTTTTTTTTTCCCAAGTGCAGACACTTTTAATTTGTCAGGTTGTCACCACTAGCTGTAACATTGAAGGAAAACATCGTTAGGAAACCAGCATATTTATAAAGCTTTCGATGTCATGCGTCACTGCCAACCTTCACTAGGTCAGCTTCGTTTTATTTTCCATCCATCCACTGATGTGAAGTCATTAACATGAAGTGTCTTGACTTTGAAATTTTCTTTCGATTGACAATTTATCTATACTTATAATAAAACTGTAACGGGTCGAATTCTGTACATTGAAGATATTTTGAAAAAATTTTTTTTGGAGCACTCCATAGTCGATACTGATGGCGAATCTGCATTTTTTTTCTTTCATGTCTGTCTGTCTGTCTGTCTGTCTGTCTGTCTGTCTGTCTGTCTTTCTGTATAGGGATCACGCATCACGCCGAAACTACTGATTCAATTCAGCTGAAACTTGGCATGATTTTAGTTTAAACTAAGGAAATTGCTGTAGGCTACTTTTGATCCCCAAATTCTGATCGGTTTTCTTGCGGGAGGGGGTGAAAGTCAGAATGTGTATTTGGTTGTAACTCATGTTTGCGTTGTTTAATTTCATTAATTCTTTTTTTGTTAGAAAGAACACATTTTTTATATTGTCCCGTCAAAATTTGAACAATATCGGTGTGTTGGTTCGGAAATTACACAAACATTAAATAATAACGACACGCACGGCGCGTTTGGTACATACTAACTTCTAAGTATTCTGTGTATCACAGACGATCCACAGAATATCTAGATTCTAGATTCAAGAAGTGCCCACGTGATCGCGTCGCGTCGTCTTGAATGACAAAATAATTGTCAAAAATATATTTTTGTTTGGAAAAGGAGGAGGATGCATGTTTTTTTATTTGGTTTTATTTTACACGATAACTCCGCTAATTGTGAGTTGATTTTGATAATTCTTTTTTTCTTTGGTAGAAAATACTTCAGAGGTGATCTTATATATCGAAAACAGGGAGGTAATTTTTCAAATATCAACAAAAAACAAATATCAGCTTAGATTTGTCTGTATTTAGTTAGTCGAACGACAGAATTAAATTACCTGTCATTGAAGTAAATTTTTGTTCTTTTGGAGAAAACATATCAGCATAATAAGTAGCAGCATAAACAACCCATTAAATGTCCCCACTGCTGGACGTCGGGGCCTTCTCTCGCAAGGAGAGAGACAAGGCTATAATCCACCACGCTGGCCCAGTGTCGTTTGGTGGATGACATATGACTTAGAACTTAGGTTTCCTCACGATATTTTCCTTCACCGTTTAATTACCGGCATTACGAACATGACTCAGAAAAGATAGTGGTGCGCGTGGTTTTGAACCCTAGGTCTCCGGATCGACAGTCGCCGTTCTCCCGACTAGGTCAGATGTAACTTACTAGACCAGCCGTAACTTATTAGAAAACGTATCATTTCAATCCAAATAGTGTTTAAAATTTAAAGGTAGTGTTCAACAAGCTTCGGTAACCGAAGCAGACCGTTGTTAGGGTTCCGTACCTGACTTCGCTGTCCGTCCATCCTTCCGTCTGTCACCAGACTGTATCTCAAGAACGGTGATAGCTAGACAGTTGAAGTTTTCGCAGACGATGTATTTCTATTGCCGCTTTAACAAAAAATACTAAAACTAAAATAAATATTTAAGAGGGGCTTATTTCCATACAACAAACTTGACTTTTTTACCGTTTCTTGCTCGATACTAATAACGTACCTGTCACAGGTTGACGCTTTCACTATTCACATAATGTTAAGTTTTATGTTCTCTTTAAATGTAATTAATTAAAATAAAATAAATTTTTAAGGGGGCTCCCATACTTTAAAATCATTTTATTTGCTAATGGTTCAGAACCCTTCGCGCGCGAGTTCCACTGGCATTTGACCGGTTTTATTTTTTCAAAAATTTTGTAATATTCTATCCTTTCCTAATATTATATAAATATTTAAATTTTTGCTGCTTAATTACGTTGGAATGGCTGAATGTATCGAGTTAAAATTTGAAACATATTCTTGGCTTAGCTTAAGTAACACATAGGGACATATAGATAAGTAACTATAGTCTGGAAGAACACATAGGCAATGTGTTCTTCCAGACTATAATCTAATTGTATTTCAAATTTCAGCCCGATCACTTGATACGTTCCGCCATGATTAAGTAACAAACATCCAAACATTGACATTCATAATATTTACAGTTACAGGACAACGTTGGAACGGCTGAACATATTGAAACGGCTGAAAATTGAAACAGATAACTTATAGTCTGAAATACCACATATATGTACTACCTATCGATCTGAAAAATATATGCACCCGTTTTGGCGTAGATCATACAGGTGATTTGCGTTCACAATCAAAATAATAAGCAACATTATATTCTCTTTAGATGGCGCTAATGCCAGTTTAAATCTAAAACCACTAAAGGCCATTTAAATCAATGTTTTGTTATTGTGGTATGTTTTTTTTCTTTCATGACTAGGTGGCGTTACTGGTATTCTAAATTGTACTAATAAGTTTTTGCTGCTAAAAGGATTTTGATGCCAAATTTGGATTCTTTCGTTCTTGGTTTTTTTTTCTGTGTTACAATTAAATTCATACATTAACATTTCACTAAGACTTGGCTTAGATTTACGGGTTCAACTTGCTTGAGAACCTATAATTAAAACTCAAAATTTTAATCATTTTGATTCCACACAGGCTTCGTTCAAAATTTTACGCGGGCGAAGTCGCGGGTAACAGTTAGAAAACAGCTTGCGGATAAAAAGAGATAAGTAGGTAATCAGATCATGCACATCAGCTTCAGACTTTACGTAATGTATCCTATAAAATCCTACAAACTTAACACTTGCGGCTATGTTCGATACTACGAAACCTTAATAAGTATGTTTGATTTTGTTTAAAAAAAGAAAAATAAAGATGATAAAATTAATTTTTTTTTTGTGTGGAAATACAAATTCACTCAAACTCAAAGGGTTTTCAATGACTACTTATCCAAATATTTGACGGACGATACTTCCAACTAATGTATACGTCAGTAACATCTGCTTACGCGAACGAAGTAGCGGGTTCAGCTAGTGTACATATAAAATTGTCTCTGTTGAGAGTTCAAGGTATAGTTTTACATCATTGCATTTTACACATCTCGAGGACTACCTACTTGTAAAATTTAAAAACGTACAAGCAATTTTGAAGCCTATTTAAAGCGGTTTACGTAGACGTCGGCTTGTTATCACCACACCTGTAAGTACGATGTAGGTGCGTGTTACTTACTTCCCCGTTACATAACCTCTGACAGGATAAGGAGATAAAGCGCCGCGTGTCTTGGGCCCTGTAATCGTAGGACGAGACACGCCTTTGTGTCATCTGCCATTATAATCTACGTAAATGGTCGCGTCAGAATGCGGCTGGAGTAATTACCTTTTCGCGCACGTGTAAAGATTAATTGTCGCGTTTGATGACTGTTTTTTTTATTTATAACTAGAAGCGCCCGCGTTTTCCCACTTTTTTCCGTTCCCGTAATTTTCTCGGTATAATAATATCATATGTGCTATTCCAGAATATATGTAGTCTAACTATGTTACTATAATTTCAATCCGAACTGTTCTATCGTTTCGACGTAATTGTATGCAAACATGCAAACTTTCACATTTATAATATTATAGTAAGATATGTTTACATTATATTAGACAAAGTCACGGCCACAATCCACCACGGTGTCCAATGCGGACTGGAGGATGATAATGGTCCTCGAAACCCACGGCCACACGATTGTGAAATTAAACGTTTTACCCACTGCGGCTAGCTGTTGGTTAAATTTAGTAGACAAATTTTGCCGCTACTAAATTCAGTGAATAGTTTTAGGGGTAATATAAATAATGTTTATTAAGCTAGCACACTAAATTCAGAATCGAGGATTACTTGCTTCTAACTTGCTAGTAAACTTGTAAACCGTAAGCCAAGACAGTGTAATAACAGAGTAAGATCCCAGGGTCGCCAGACGTCACGTATTTTCTGATGGATGAAATGTGGACGATTGAGTAGAGTTAGTACGTACTAAGAACACAAATTACCCGCTAACTTGCTTAGACGGCCAATTTTGAGATATGGGGTCCAGAAGCTACATTACTTACTTCGCGTAATTTCTGATAACTGATTTTCACGTATGTTATAGACAATATCTTTAAAAATAAGGACCCAATACTCCCTGCCACTTTCCGTCGGCCGTTTTGCTTAAAAGACGCTTTAAAACTTCCAAAATAATAGAGTTTTAAAGCGTTTGTTAAGCAAGCAAGACGGCCGACGGAAAGTGTCTGGGAGTATCGGGGCCTTATTTGTAAAGATATTGCCTATAACATACGTGAAAATCAGTTATCAGAAAATACGTAAATACGTGAAGTAAGTAATGTAGCTTCTGGACCCCATATCTCAAAATTGGCCGTCTAAGCAAGTTAGCGGGTAATCATGTGTTCTTAGTACGTACTAACTCTACTCAATCGTCCACATTTCATCCATCAGAAAATACGTGACGTCTGGCGACTCTGGGATCTTGGACTATAAGCCTTCTAAAACTTGAACAAAATCTTTACATAATAATATAACACGGTTGTGCGCTGCGCAACTGTTTGCCTGAATACCTGTTTTTACGCGATAATGTAATAGCATTATCTATTCTCCCCATTGTTCTATTTCAATATGGTCTTATTCTCTTGTGTATTCGTGTTTTGAAGATAAATCATTGTCTGAAGACGTTTCGGTCATTTGTTCAGGTTTGTGTGAAATTATGTTTTGTTTCTCGAGACTTTTTTGCGAATTCATTGGTAGATATGTTTTTCTGATCCCTAGTTCGTTCCTGTTTGTAATTATTTTGCTACTTTTTTCTGAAACTTGGGTCAGTTTCTATGTGTTTCTATTTATAATAAGTATGTATTTAAAACTATATAAGTATTATATCAGCTATCTGGCCGCCATAGTACAAGATTTGCTTAGTTTGGGGTCAGATGGTGTTGTGTGTGAATTGTCCACCAATATTTATTTATTTAATTGTCACTGCTACGATTCACACAACAATTTCGGTTGATTTGTTTAATAAGATTATTTTTCAGTAGCCTGGGATTTATTTTTCAAGTTATTTTTGAAATGTATCTTGTTTTAGAAATTTCTTAATAGTTAAATAACAATTATCACAATAATTTCGGATGATTTGTTAACAATGGTTTTTTCAGTTCATTCTGGAGTGCGATTTTTGGAATTCACTTCGTTAATTGTTACTGGACGATTCTCACAACAATTTCGGATGATTTATTGAAAATGGTTAACAGAGACATTAGTATTGCCTTGGATCTATTTATCGAGTTATCTCTGGAGTTTATATTTTTTAGAATTTAGTTCCTTAAAATTGTTACTGAACAATTCTCACAACAATTTCGGATGATTTTATAAGAATTTATTACGGGAGACATTAGAATTGCCTTGATAACATTTTTCTAGTTCTTTCTGGAGCGTATCTACTTTAGAATCCACTTCGCTAAATATTTTGCCCACTAAAATTTTTGATGATCTGTTGAAACTAATTAGCATTATTTACTCATGGTTTCTATTTAGCTCAGGTATAATTACTCTTTGTAGAAGACAATTAATGTTAGTTCTCTAACCTTCGTTTACCGTTTACTATCTTCACCCAAATTAATTTACATATATGAACAACTTTTCGTCATTCATGGAAATATTTATTTATTCTACTTTCGTAGGAAGTCAGTGTACTTATTTAGACTGTGTAATGTGTCCCCACCATGTGGTGTAAATCACCCTCCTCAGGAAACCCCTCTTTCTCCGATGAGTCTAATGGGATTCTTCAAATCGAGGGAGTACACCGCATCGTCACATAACGACAGGCTAAATGGTCTGGCCCATGTGATTTCTGGGTAAGCGCGCTCCATCGTAGACCGCATCATCGCTTATCGTCAAAAAAATAACTGTATATTGTTTCCTTTACAGATGTGGTAATCAAATTTTTTCTAGCTACATATTTGTCTCGTAATCTCTATCCATTTTTTCTTACTAATTTTCTTAAGAATATCCGTGCGGATGTTCTTAGCTATGTTTGGTTAATATCGATTCAAGATGGCCGCCTCCACAAAATGGCGGACAAAATATTTCTTCACAACTTACCTCAATATGGGTATCAAATGAAAAGGCTTGACTAGTAGAATACTACAATATAAAAAGATGGCCGCCACCACAAAATGGCGAATTATATAATTTTTTCACTACTACCTCAATATGGGCATCAAACGAAAGGGCTACAGGACTAGTAGAATACATTGCACTATGACAAATTTCAAATCCAAGATGGCGCTTCCACAATATGGCGAAATACATTTCTTTTTTCACAACTTCCTTAATATGGGTATCAAATGAAGGAGCTTGACTAGTAGAATGTTGTACAGATAACAAATATGAGGTAGTCGGGGGTTAGTCAAAATTTTTAATTTTGTTCTTGTAGAAGTTACCCCGTAACTTCTACAAGGGGAATCAACTTTTTACCACTTTGGAAGAGTCCCTCGCGCAAACTATTCAGTTTAGAAAAAATATATGTTTGGAACCTCAATATCATTTTTGATGACCTATCCATAGATATCCCACACGTATGGTTTTGATCAAAAAAAATTTTTGAGTTTCAGTTCTAAGTTTGGGACACCTCTAAAATTTTTGGTTTTTTTTTTCTATTTTTTGTATCAAAATCTTAATGCGGTTTACAGATCACATCTACTTACCAAGTTTCAATAGTATAGCGCTTATAGTTTCGGAGAAAAGTGGCTGTGACATACGGACGGACAGACAGACAGACAGACATGACGAATCTATAAGGGTCCCGTATTTTGCCATTTGGCTACGGAACCCTAAAAAGTTGGAAATGCAACACGGGCTAAATTATGATGAACTAACGGTCCGCCCCAGATTCACATATGGGACATATATATATATATATAGCTTTATAGCATTCTGGGATTGAGTACATATCGAACAGTGAAATATTTTTTGTAATCGGTCCAGTAGTTCCTGAGATTAGTGCGAAATAAAATCTTCAGCTTTATAGAGGTAATATTAGTATAGATAAATGTCAAGTCTCGCAGAAGACGAGTAGTGTCTTGTAAAGTGAATCAGTTCCTTCTAGGCTAGCGCGCGACGGCTGTCAAGTGCAAAACTATAATCGAAAAAAAATGCGCGAGTTTATAATAATAGCCTCACTTCCTTTCAAGCCCAAAGATTCGTCTCAATTAATGTAATTAATGTAATTCCACTAAACGTTAGGTGTCATCACTGCTATAGAAGGATCAATTGGTATCGAATCCGTCCAATAAAACTGGGATGTCTGCTCGCGGCCCGTTAAACTATTTGTGCGATGTCTTAATTTGGGCAATGCTATTTACAGCTGGAGTCACCAGATGGATGATGTGGCCTCGAGGCACGGCTCAATTCTCGAATATTGCCATAGTAGCTGAATAGTTTTGATGCTATTCAAGTGCTGTGCATAAATTGATTTTTGGGCTGGTTTTAGCTTCTGCGATTATTTACCATTGTTTTAAATTAGATCATGTGACGCTGGACTTTTTAAAGACACACTGAACTGAGGTGTATGTTCATTAAATTGCCTGAAGCTAAACAACTTCAACAATGCTTGTGTTGTATTCCAGCCACACGCTGGGCCAAAATACCTAGCCAACATCAGATAGAGACGAAAAATCGGTCGACTGACACTTGTATGGCAAAACATCATGGTATGGGAATCAGTCATTAGGCATGGATGTGTCTTTTGTAACGCCTTCCTCAAATAGTAAGTTGCCGGCATCAGATTAATAACAAAACAAATATAAAATATGTTAGGGCTGTATACCACCGGCTACTAGGTCCTTAGAGTACCCCATTCGCCACAGTCAGCCCGATCCTTGATCTTCCTTATCGGCGGCAGCAAAAGCCGAGGTCGTACCATGTGGAGTGCCTTTGAATTAGTAGTCGTACGAGATGTAGAAGTTCAATAGTGTTTTTCTATACTAATATTATAAAGAGGAAAGATTTGTATTTTTGTATTTTTGTATGGCACGAATAAACTCAAAAACTAATGGACCGATTTCAAAAATTCTTTTGCCAATAGAAAGCTACATTATCACTGAGTAACATAGGCTATGTTTATCACGAAAAAAAAATGAGATATCTACGTAAATTTGTACTAAAACCAACGCAAGGTATAAAAAACAGTCATAAATGGCTTTCATCGCATACGCTGCGGAAAGTACTAATGATAGACCAAAACAATGTTCTACAATATTATAGAGCGTATTAAAATCTACAAAAACCTCGCAAGACCATATGTCTAACTACAGTAATCACCTCGCAACAACTACTTTTTTTACATTTTAAAAGTAAGTAAAATGCTATCAAATTCAGACCATGTTATCAACACATTTGTACTAATTTTATCCAAATGAATTATTTATTATTCAAGACTCTTTAATACCTATTGACTACTTTTTGAATTATTGAAGTCGGACATTCCATTCAAAAGATTTAACGAAATTAAAAATATCAATCCTATCAAAATGCGAGCCGCGCGGCGCAACACCGATAGAGGGACCTGAGGCACGGGGAGAGGTGTTCGCAGCTATGAAATAGGTAAGTACGAGTAGCCGCGCGCGTCTACTAATACGCGTGGTCGCCGCTACGCAGGTAGTGGACGCAAATGATATTAATTATTAAACATTTTTCGTAACACTTTTTATGTTCCTATCAAAATATTCTTTTCAGAACTACTTTGGTATAAGTTTATTCTACCTTTACTGTTATTGTTCAAGTTTTCTCGCACTTTCTACATAGTATTACATCAAATTTATTCCATTTCTGTTTCCTCACAATGTTTTCTTTCACCGTTTTAAATTGGAGGCATTACGGATATGACGAAAAACAGTGATGCGCGTGTTAGTTAACGCCAACCTTCCTCAAATATTGGTTACATTTTCAGATTAACAAAACAAATAAAATATGCAGGGCTGTATACCACCGGCTATCAAAATATTCTTTCGCACAGTCACTGTGAGCTGGGGGACCTATCCCCAGCTATCGTATCCTAATACGATATCGGTCATCCCCAAAGGTCCCCTTTATCCTACTTACTAAATTAGAATAAAACGAGCATTAAGGACTACGATGATGAGACGATCATAAATCTAGCTGTGTCAATAGATTCAATAAGCAGCCCACTAAATATTCCTACTACTGGGACTCGGGGCCCTCTCTCGCAAGGAGAGAGTCAAGTCCATAATCCACCACGCTGGCCCAGTGCGGGTTGGTGGATGACACCATGACCTCAAAAGATTCTAAGTACATGGCGATTTCTTCACGATGTTTTTCTTCACCGTTTTAAGTTAGCGGTATTACGCATATTACTCCGAAAAGACAGTGGTGCCTGGAGCACGTGGGATTTAAAACCGGGGCTCTAGATCGGCCGCCGCCGTTCTTCCGACTAGACCAGCCGTAACTATTTAGTACGTATTTAGAACTAATAAACTTTAGTACCTACATAAAACATTGCACAACCATAAACTACGTCGTAGGTGGCATTAGCAGATTTTTAACACTAAATTACAACAATTAAATATTTACTGATTTAATTTTTTGATTTGATGCGTAAAAGGAAAAGGGGAATAACAACGACGCCAGACACGCCTAAAGTTTTTAGGACCAATGATAATATACCATAACAACTAACGCATAACAGTTTTCGCATAATTTTTGCTACCGTATATAGCATAAACATAACTTAGCATAATGTTTAAAGGCACATATTGAGAGAAGCATAACAATACCTAAACATAACAATTGGTCCTATTATGGTCTATCACTGAGGTACGACTCTGGGTGAGCTCCTGGAGCCAGAAGCTCTATGTCCATGTCCTTGTAACCTCTCGCTACGGCGACGACCTCGCTTGGCCTGCTCCTCTCAGGACCTCCCTTGAGCTTCTGGCTCCCGCATTTTTTTTATAAAGTAAAATAGGCAAAAAAGCATGCGTTTTAAATGATAAACAGATGATTGTTTGTTTTGTCTTATGTCCTAAGCATGGCAATTCTGCCAAGAGTGTGTTAAAATTTGTAAGTCTAATAATTTTGTTTTATACTTATTTTCCATAACACCCGTGCGAAGCCGGGGCGGGCTGCTAGTAAATAATATTAAGAGGAATGTTTTTAGGCTTCATGCACACTTTTAGGTATTATAAAGTTATTTGTGTGTGAGTTGTCCACCAAATACGCTTATTTGCGTCTCATACCTGTTTCGCTAGTTCTAAGTTTGGTCGGCAGTAGATGCCACGTGAGAGCAACTGGCATATGTAACTTTATTAAAATAAGTTAGAAGATTTTTATTCACTATGACCTTGAAAACTACCAGATAGTATCTCTGAAGGAAAAATAAAGGCGGCCCAATTTAAATTCAATCCATAAATGTTTTGGACGCAAATAGACATATTTATTCAAACTCCTCCAAGAACAGCCCGAATTATATCAAGTCACTTATATCTCTTGTCTACGCCCGATTTACGCCCTTGGAGCGGTATAAATGTCCGATGGCGATATCAAGTTCAATATTCTTTAATTGTGTTGTGCCGTCCTCTCGTCGTCCCTTCGTAAACAACTCGCCTTGTTTGGCACTGGATTGATATCATCTTATGTCATCTATCTTGTCTACAGACGCCATTCACGATGACGATTCGTCCAAACATAAACACATCCCAGTATAACCTGACCTACGACGGCGCAGACTAGCAACGAACGCAGCGATTAAGTTATACCGGAAAACACGTGTATTTAGCTTATTGGTTGTCATCAATTCCGGCCCTGTGCCGGGACCTAAACACAACATATCTATAGTTTCACTTGTGCTAGCTCAGTTATGTATCAATATCGATTGTCGTCTATTAGACTAAATGTAACGATTCAATTCAGTCTAAAATAGACGCTAGAACTAAATAACATAGCTTTAATTACCACACTATTATTACGGATACGCCAATCCATGTAATCGCATCAGGTATGGTCCTTGTGATACGGGTTATAAATGCGTTTTAAATACGTTACGTAATGTTTATGGCAACACATTTGATTTTTTGACGTGACAACGTCTAATAAATCGATGAACGCCGACTGCATGCACGAAAACGTGTCCCGTTATGTCCCGTTACGCTCATTGTACGCTAGCGCCGCGTCTATCAATGTTTTGTTATGACGTAGCGTTGTCAACGTTAAACTATCGTCCGTAAACCAACCGACTTTACAGACATCCAATTTTTTGTTTAAATTTAGATTTGTTACAAACTCAATCAAATATAACGATGAGATAGATTATCAAAAATCAGATAATCTGGTCCTCGATCATCATTCACTCGTAATGTTTCAAGCGAAGTGAGTTTTTGATCAGTTAAAATCGAGCTATACATACGACCTAGGATTGAAGGTACATTTTTGATTTGGGGCTAAGTCTCAACCTTTTTCCAGATATGCTGGCTAATTTTGGTAGTATATTTGGTCACTGTAGTTGTGCGGTAGTTACCGCACCCTTCCCTACAATATCCTCTTGCATTGTCACGGACGACGAACGGCGAGAAAGCTGTCCGTTCGAGTTTCAGAGGCACTAAAAACGATTTGGGTAATTCAAATAAATTCCTGACCACTTCCTGACAATGTACACATGAGCCAAAACTGAAGATGATTTTTTAAGCAATATTGCGCGTACAGATAATTATGAGTTTGTGGAAAAAACACCGAGGATCGGGCTGGGTGGCGTATTATAGGATCCAGTGATATTATGTTTCATTTATGAACACTGAGTCAGAGTAATGTTTAAGATAGTAAAGAGTTGGTTTCAGAGAACACCTAATTGTTTCTTTACAGTTTTTTTTTTAATTTTAAGGCACAGTACCTACTATCATATTATTTATATTCGGAAAATTTAAAACACTGATTTAAATTTTCCTGAAAGGAAAAAGAAAAGGAATTGTTTTTTCTCACCTATGCAGTAAGTCCACGTAACACATATTTACACTATTCTAAATTGTTTATTTACAGTTTTTACTATTTACACTCAAATAAGGTTTATTTATCACCATTAATACTTTCAAACTACGCTTCGTAATTTCAAAACACTGTTCAAGACACTAGGTAATTACCAAGCCTGTTTGTTTTGGTTGGCGATGAAAGTTGCAACTCTTGTGACACGAACGAACTTTATACTGCTTTTGCATCTCATCCTTACTATTGAAACCTTGCAGCGTTTATCTCTTTCGCGCCATGCTGCGAGGGAGGCCTTCATGCATAGGCTAATGATGATGACGAATGAAACATCAATTTCCACGTTTATTGACCAAAGTAATGCTTTCTATTGTACATACTATTGAGCCGTGAAGCCTCGTTGTATAGGCGAGGTGAATTTTGACATTGGTTCTATTTGTACAATTGTATGAGTCTGTAGACTTGTCACTTGTCATCGCTTTATCGATGATGTGACCAAAAGTTGTTTTGTTGGGATTTAGGGTTCCGTAGCCAAATGACAAAATACGGGACCCTTATAGATTCGCCATGTCTGTCTGTCTATCTGTCCGTAAATCACAGACGCTTTTCTCCGAAACTAAGAACATTGAAACTTGGTAAGTAAATGTACTCTGTGCACCGCATTAAGATTTTCATACAAAATAATACAGTAAATTTTGGGGTGTCCCGTTCTTAGAACTGAAACTCAAAAAACTTAATGGAATTTCCATCAAAACCATACGTGTTGGTTATCTATGGATAGGTCTTCATACATTATATTGAGGTTTCTAATAAAAAAAATCTAAACTGAATAGTTTGCGCGAGAGACTCTTCCAAAGTGGTAAAATGTGTCCACCCCCCCCCCCCCCTGGTACTTCTAAAATAAGAGAATGAACGAAAATTGGTTTGAATGAGATCTAGTAAGTAGTTTTTATTGTAAGTTATTTTCTGTATTATTTTCACTGTATTTCAATGCTGGGGCGCATAATAATGTGTTTCTGTCTAGTATTCATAAAAATATGTAGATTTTACTGTGTATGTACATGATCAGGATTGGTCGGCAAGAATATTATTGAGTGAATTGGTAACTGATGAAGCAGGAGATTGTAGTCGCCGACGCAGGCCGTCCTTGGTGGCGGCATTCCCATTCACCGTTTCCTTGTTTTTATAGTTTTCGAGCACGATACGATGCATTATTTTGGTTTTATTACTAAAAGAATTACCATACACGAACAACACAGTTATAAACAGTATTTATATTTATCTTTTTTAAATAAAGAGTGATGGAACGAGCAGGACATGTGCCTGATGGTAAGCAACATGCCTGCCACATAACATAACATAGACATTTAGATGAACAAATTCACATTGATAAGTTTATCATAAGTAGTTTATTTAAGTTTTGATTTGCTTATTGCTATCGTACCAATAAAATAAAATAAAATAAAATAAAAATAACAGCACAGTGACACGCAGCTATTGGAACATGAAGAGCCCAAATCATTACCTAGCAGTTCACTGCGCTCGTCATCCAGAGAGCTAAGATGTTATATCTCTAAGTCCTGTAAATTCTCTGGAAACATCGCCCTTCAAACCGGAACACAGTAATGTTTGCACATTACTGCTTGGCGGTAGAATAACTGGCAAAGGTGTGGTACTTCCCCAGGCGGACCATGGACGGAGCTATGACAGTCAAATTATGTCAATATGTATAAAGCATGTAATGAAATAGAAAAATGAAACATGTCGATCATTTTGTCACTAGATACAAAATTAGCAATTATTTATCAAGAATAATATTTATTTAAGTTGCATTATAGTTCATATACATACATTATTTGCCCACTCTTTACGGTAATTAATGAATTCATTGCCGTGTAATAGGGTTTTCTGAATATATGATTTTACTAGCGGCCCGTCCCGGCTTCGCTCGGATAGTAACCAAGATACCAACTGCAGAGCCATCTACCGGGCTGATTTATGAATCTTAACCTTCCAGGTATACAAAAACGCGTATACAAAAAAAGCGTATAAAAAAAAATTCATTCTAGTCTGTCGAGTCGTTTAGAAGGAGTTCACTTGCAACGAAAAGTGGCATTGATTTTTTATAGATATAGCGGTTTTATATAAAACGGTTCATTCACTCATCACAAGAACAAAATTAAAAATTTTGATTAACCCCCGACTACCTTAGATTTGTTATCTGTACAACATTCTACTAGTCAAGCCCTTTCATTTGATACCCATATTAAGGGAATTGTGAAAAAGGAAATGTAATTCGCCATTTTGTGGTCGCGGCCATCTTGGATTTGAAATTTGTCATAGTGCAAAGTATTCTACTAATCAAGCCCTTTCATTTGATACCCATATTGAGGTAGTAGTGAAAAAATATTATATAATTCGCCATTTTGTGGTGGCGGCCATCTTGAATTTGAAATTTGTTATAGTGAAGAAATATTTTGTCCGCCATTTTGTGGAGGCGGCCATTTTGAATCGATATTAACCAAACATAGCTAAGAACACCCGCACGGATTCACTTTCAAATAAAAAAAACCGCATCGAAATCGGCCCATCCGTTTGAGCTCTACGGTGCCACAGACAGACACACACACAGACAGACAGACAGACAGACAGACAGACAGACCGACAGACAGACAGACAGACAGACAGACATCGACGTCAAACTTATAACACCCCTTTTTTTGTCGGGGGTTAAAAAAGGTTTTTCCATGGTACCTATGTCAAAATCTTAAATAAACTATTTTTTTACAAAAAATTAAACCGACTTCAACACCACAAATAGGCACTCAAAAGCGAAAAATAATTTAATATAGGTAATTATTATAACCGCTACTCACTCATCCATATGAAGTCGGTGCCAGGCTAGTTAAAAAGTTAGTAGATATACTATGTACGAGGTAGTAAGTAAGTAGGCATAGCTAAGTAGTATCTATCTACTACCTGTTAGATTTGGCTGGCACCGACTTCATATAGATGAGTGAGTAGCGGTTATAATAATTACCTAAGATATTAAATTATTTTTCGCTTTTGAGTGCCTATTTGTGGTGTTGAAGTCGGTTTAATTTTTTGTAAAAAATAGTTTATTTTACCCTTTTTAGTGCTAAACAAGTTTTCACTAATGCATTTACACGATTTCGTGTTGAGATCTCAATATATGAATTAAACCCAAACACTGGGTAGTTCCTGTAAGCCGTTAAGAAATTCCCTTGACTGGCCTTTATCTTCATCATCAGACCACTAATGACAGTCACAACACATCTATGTAAAAAGTTCTCATCAATACAAATTCATCGAGCCCAAACATAAGGTAACTACTATGTACCGTCGAGGAGTTCCCTCGACCGTCTTCCCGTTCCCTCATCAGATCGACTCCAGACCATCTTTAAATTATACTGCTTTAAAATGCTCAAGCAAAAACTTAACTAACGCACTAGTCATCTTAACAATTTTCGAAAGTTATCCTCGATTTCTCTAGGATACCATCATCAGATCCTGGTTTCCTTATCATGGTACCACCCTGGGAATATCTCCTTTACAACAAAAAAAGAATCATCAAAATCGGTTCATAAACGACGAAGTTATCCGCGAACACACATAAAAAAAAAAAAAAACATACATACGGTCGAATTGAGAAACCTCCTTTTTTGAAGTCGGTTAAAAAGCAGTGGCACAGGAGCGCAACCAGGAGAAGTGAAAACACAACATAATATGTACTACTTATACAGAGGTGTCGGTAACGGTAATTTACCCCATTTCAAAAAATGCCTGCATATGTAACTATTTAGGTAGTAGATAGGTAGATATAGAGGTATGTTGACGTACATCCTACTAATTATTATAAACGTCAATGTTTGGATGTTTGTTGCTCAATCACGTCGTCACGTATGAACGGATCGGGTTGAAATTTGGAACACAGATTACAGTCTGGAAGAACCCAGGATACTTTTTATTCTGGGAAAATAACGGGAACGGAAACTATTCGGGTAAAACCGCGGGGCGCTGCTAGTACAAAATATGTCGAATTTTTTAGAAAGAAGTTTAATGCGCGCGTTTTCACAAAAAAATCGACTTTTTAAATCAATAATTTAAATATTGGTGGATAATTCTCACACAGTAGGTACCATCTGACCCCAAACTAAGCAAAGCTTGTAATATGGCAGATAGCTGATATGATACTTATATGGTTGTAAATAAATACTTATTATACAATTTGTCAATCTGCTAAGTTGATGGGCGGGCACATGTTTTTTGAGACGTAATGTTGATCTCACCGGGATATAGATCAACACTGTATTCCTCTTGTCATTATATTAGATAGGTACGGCAAAATCACGCGATGAAACACTTCTTGTTCAATACGTACGACAAACATGTTTTATGATGTTAATTGTGTATAAACAGCCTGAAATTATTTGTACGACGAGCCACTGTAATGGAACACTGGTTTTGAGCGACGGAATGCTGTACTAACAGCTACATCAAACGTGACGTTGGTATGGTCTACGCAGTGGCGTAGCGTGATTTGGATCACTCCGTATCAAAATTAGTTGGGGGGCCCAAATTAAGGGTAAAGATTGTCTATAACACTTACAAATATTTTAGCTTGCACACGTTCGATGCTTTTGTAGCATGGGGCCCCGTATCTTTGATACGGCGGTACGCCCCTGACTCTACGTATGTTACTAATATTTTGTTAGTAGGGCCCTACGACTTCTGCGCTAACTCAAACTTCGGTGGGCAGTAGGCGCTTCAGGCCAACTATATAACAATTATAAAGGGGATGTTCGTGCGGATGTTCTTAGCTATGTTTGGTTAATATCGATTCAAGATGGCCTCCTCCACAAAATGGCGAACAAAATATTTCTTCACAACCTACCACAATATGGGTATGGGATACAAAGGCTTGACTAGTAAAATGCTATGACAAATTTCAAATCTAAGATAGCCGCTACCACAAAATAAATATTAAATATAAATAAATAAAAATATTAAATATTGGTGGTGGACAATTCACACACAACACCATCTGACCCCAAACTAAGCAAAGCTTGTGTGATGGCAGCCAGATAGCTGATATAATACTTATATAGTTTTAAATACATACTTATTTACAGAGAAACACCCAGACACAGTGCAAACATTTGAATTCATCACACAAATATTTGCACTGGGTGGGGATCGAACCCACGACCCTCGGCTTCGCAGGCAGATCTACTACCAACTAAGCCACTAAGGCAGTTAAATGGCGAAATACATTTCTTTTTCACAAATCCCTTAATATGGGTATCAAATGAAAGGTCTTGACTAGTAGAATGTTTGTGTGTGTACAGATAACAAATCCGAGGTAGTCGGGGGTTAGTCAATTTTTAAATTTTGTCTTGTTAACTGACTTCAATGAAGGAGGTTCTCAATTCGGTTCAATGTTTTTTTTGCATGTATGATACGCGATAGCTCCACTAATTGTTTGTTTGGTAGATAATAAATACTTCAGAGATGGTCTCATATGGATTTTATCGAAATCGGTGTTGCGGTTTTCATCTATCATCAAGAAGTTAAGATTTATCTGGACTACGTAGATTTGACAAAAAATATGAATTTTTGTCGAGTGGTGCCTAAAATTTTAATTTTAAATTGAAATCGGTTTTTCGTTTTATTTAAAAACGAAAAAATTATTGCATTTCCACCTTGCTCTATACATGATAGCTCGATCACACTAATGTATTACGCCCTCCCCGTTGTTTTGTATCGACCTCTGGATCTTTGACCAAGGTCGGAGAGATGCAGTCTCACGTAGCCTGGTGAATGTCTATTCCTCTGCCCATGCATGGGTACCTGGAAACATATTCCTAAAATAGAATATAATTCCCATTTTCCTTAATTCTTCAATAGTGCCAAGAAAGTGCATTAAGATATGGGTGTCTGTATTAGCAACATTTTGACAGTTGACGAAAACAAGCTCTGTGTCCGTTTACTATGTAAATCGTTGTACTACTGTAAAACGGTTTAAAAACTGTCAAGCGCAAGTCAGAATGTTGAAGTAAAAGGTCAGCTTCTTTTTAAAATTCTTGATGATCGAGACAGTCGTTTACAACAAAGAGAAGTGACGCCGTCTCATTGTGACTCTGACAATGGCGCAACCAGTGGAAACTTGGAGCGCCTAAGCAGGCTCGTTGAAGATAATTAGACTCTGAAAGGGCGCGCTAACAAACAGAAACATAACTTCCTCAAGTTAACAAATACATCTATGTTTATGTGGAAAGATTACTCTAATCGACTTCCCTCGAAGCTCTCAGCGGAAATTGAAATCATTCTACCCATTTATCCTTACGAATACTCTGAATCCTCCCCTCCTTAAAGCCGCCCACCGACCGAGAAATCTATACTAATATTATAAAGCTGAAGAGTTTGTTTGTTTGTTTGTTTGTTTGTTTGTTTGTTTGCTTGAACGCTAGGATCTCGGGAAGTACTGGTCCGAATTGAAAGATTCTTTTTCTATTGGATAGTCCATTTATCGAGGAAGGCTTTAGGCTATAGAAAATAACTCTACTATTAATTGAAGCGGAGCATGAAACAAGAATGTAACAAAATCGGGAAAAAATATTCCCCTTTTGAGAGTTTTCGTACGTTTCGTGCTTTGACATGACACATGACAGCATGTGTCAAAGATTGCGTCATTGAATTTCAGTAATCTGTGCCTCGAATATAAACCTTTGCTATTTTTTTTTTCTAAATCTGAGTTGGTACGACCAATTTCCGACAGGTGGCGTAGCAGGTTGCTGAAGAGGTTTTTTGTTTGAAATCGATATTCTCAGGTATGAGTGAACCGATTTCAGTCATTCTTTCACCGTTGGATATGTACGGGATCCCGATGAGTTCTATACTAATATTATAAAGCTGAAGAGTTTGTTTGTTTGTTTATTTGTTTGTTTGTTTGCTTGAACGCTAGGATCTCGGGAAGTACTGGCCCGAATTAAAAGATTATTTTTCTATTGGATAGTCCATTTATCGAGGAAGGCTTTAGGCTATAGAAAATAAGTCTACTATTAATTGAAGCGGAGCATGAAACAAGAATGTAACAAAATCGGGAAAAAATATTCCCCTTTTGAGAATTTTCGTATGTGTCAAAGATTGCGTCATTGAATTTCAGTAATTTGTGCATTGAATATAAACCTTTGCTAATTTTTTTTTCTAAATCTGAGTTGGTACGACCAATTTCCGACAGGTGGCGTAGCAGGTTGTTGAAGAGGTTTTTTATTTGAAATCGATATTCTCAGGAATGAGTGAACCGATTTCAGTCATTCTTTCACCGTTGGATATGTACGGGATCCCGATGAGTGCTATATAATATACCACGGGCGAAGCCGGGGCGGGCATCTAGTGTGTACTAAAATTATAACAACTTTGGTTCACTGTCGCCTACACCCGTTACTTACACAGAACTTTGGTATTGTTCATTAGTACAGACTCATTATCTGTATGACATACGTGTTGTTTTAAGCTGGCATTCTGGAAACTCCGTTTAGATGTTCCAATACACATTTGTATTCAGCGTAAGTAACATCTGTGAAAGGCAAATTAATTCAGCATTCTAAGGAACTTTCCACTGAAATTGAAAAACGCTCTACCGATTATTTCCTATTCCTGTAAAGTTTTCGGAAGAGATATAATGTTAATTTTGATGATGCAAAGATTTTTTATCAATCAAGACGTTAGGGTGAAATTAGACAAACATAAATAAATGGTCGCTAACTAAATTAGAGTCTTATATCATTTTAGCTATCTAGCTCCAATAGTTTAAGCTTTGCTTAGTTTTGGGTGAGATGGTCTCGTGTATGAAATGTCCACCAATTTTTGGAAATGTTATTTCATTTTACCGATATTCTTTTGTAATATTATTACCTATCTCGTACTCTGTTCTTACTTCTAACACATAATAACTCTTGGCCTACACGAAACTACCCTACTACAGTATCCGAACGTCCATCTCATAACTTCCCACCACGCCGCGTAGTCTGCGCACCTTCCGCAAAACGGACGGGGGGTGCATGACATTACTAAAGGGGGAACTTCGCCCTTTCCTGCAACTGACTCATATCCAGAGGCTAGACGCGTGAGTCATAGGCGTCTGCGGGAGACTTCTCTATCGTGGAACTTACCGAATTAATTGTATTATCCTTGTGCACAAAAATGACATCTAATCGTCTTATTCTATTCGGCTATTTTTGTAACAAACGTATCATGTACAGCCTAAATTGTTCGGCGTGTAGGTAGATCTGAAATTCCTGTTTCGAGTGTGTGTTGTATTTATTCTTCCATTCTTACTAAGATTTTTTTTCAGTTCTATTTTAAATCATTTGTATGGGTTCCCACGAACATGCGATATATAAGAACTACTTCTTATATTTGCATTTGAAATTTGTTGCCACAAACTGTGGATCATTGGTCAACATTATTGGTCATTGGTATCACGAAACACGGAGTGCAGATACGTCAGCGCAATATCTCGGATATGTCGAACCTTAGACTTTAATAGAAATGGCTCATTGGGTTGTTCTGGTAAGTAAAGCTGATTTTTGCCATGTTGCTGAGGTCTAAGTGACCATGAACTTAACTTTGATTCTAACTTACAGAACGAACGTAGTTTAGCACACAGGTGCTACAAAAATGTGCATGTTTCAGGGCAGTTCAGAATAACTGTGTCGAGTCTGAATCGTTATGAAATGCCAATAAAAATATTAAAGTCTAGGCGAGGCGTCTGTCTGCCTTTCTATGGGTATTAGTCAACCGCAACATTCACAATGTCAGGTTTGTTTACCTGTTTACCTGTTTCCTGCAATGTCTCCATCAATTAAATTGAAAATTATTGCTTTGATTAAGCTAGATGACGAATAATCTTTTTTTTTGTATTGATGAGTTACGGCGCACTACGACGCCAACTTACAATCTGTTAGGTAAAGCAAAAATGACTGAACACCGTATTTGTGAGTAGGATTTCGCAGAGTATCATGGAATTGGTAGTGCAACACATGTTCCAAAACAGGCATCTTTCGAAGACATGTCCATCCGCCCATACTAAATCAGCCTGGTGGATTAAGGCTTTCTTTGTCTTCTTGTGAAAGAAGGACCCGTCTCCCAGCAGTAGGAACATAATATAAGATGCCATATTACGCAAATACCTCTACATACCAAACTTCTTAGGCTGGACACTGTCTTGGCTGGAGAACAAGTCCTGACACTCTGAATAAATCCATTTGAATTTAAACTTGTTAGTTTTCTTTGTGTACTTATGACTTAAGCCCTTATTTAAACGCTAGTGTAGCCGTTAAACAGATTTTAGTTTGTTGACGCTAGCTGATACCTACATTCAGTGGCAGTGTATAGTCAAGGTTATATATAACGTAGTATACATGATCTAAGTAACCGCTTCGAATAAAGAGGGACCTCGTTTAATATCATCAATGAGGCTAGATGCTCTTTTATAAGTTTACGTCTGTATTTTTAATGTACGTTACAGATTAAATAATTATATTAAATATTAGCTATGTGGTCCTCATTTATCAAGATATAGTAGTAGTAATTTTATAAAATCATTTGAAAACGCTTCATATTTTTCCTGAATGTTTGGATGCCAAACGCGTTCCCAATGAGATCGCGTGGATGAGGCCTTTGCTACATAACGAACCGAAGGCGCACGCTCTTCACAACTAGCGTTAATCTAAAAAGACTGAAAAATTTAACTTGGTCAAGTAATAATATCAACTAAGTATCCTTGCCAAGTTTTTCCATTTCCACCGCAGGCCAGAATTTCTACAAGTAGTGCTCGAAAAGCGAGGCGTGCACATCGAAATCCCCAACAGCAAGAACTCTACAAAGAGAAGTTATTGGCTGATCCCTAGAGTGCACCACAAGGAGATTCCCGAACCACGCACCCCTTGGATGTAGGCCTCTTCCAACTCATGCGAACATCAAACCCACTCTAAAATTTCCCAGCTATCACCTCTATATCTTCTCCGTCTTATCATTAGTGTTCTAGCTTCTTTTTCGTATTTGTAGGAGAGCAATTTAGTGTTTTTTCACTCCATCTGTTATGTTTCTGCACAACCGTGTGTCCTGCTTATTTCCAATAGAGTTGGCCGCAAATAAAAAATAATAAATCGTGATAAAAATAATTTTGCTATTCGATTTCGATATCGTGGTACAATATTTAAACTAATATTCTTTAAATAAAATTCCGCTTGTACGGGTTACAGACTATCATAGCTATTTCTAGTGTCTGCAACAGCAGCTCTTAAGTGCCTCCAGCTCGTCGTTTATTCAACGGGAACACTTCGGTATAAAAGTTTCAGGGAGTGGTTCCCTGAACGGTACGGACCGTGCAGGTTACTGGCGCTACCTGGTTCAACGACATCGGTCGTTCCTTTAGAAGCTTGCAACTTTTTCTCTGAATTATAAATGCAAAACAGATTGCAGTGGTTGTCAAAAAATCTATTTCACCTTTGTATATTTAATTCATAACTGTCAAATAGCGTAAACTTAGTCTGTAGTTTATACATTAATGGATATGGTGTCGGTTTTGCATTAGATAATAACGTCAAATACGATTGTAGGGGAGATCAGAGGTCCACGTCGTAATTTATGTATAATCCACGTTATTGCTGTTAATGTTTGATATGTCTAAGTACCTCACAGACCGAAAATGTAACCTCCCAGACCAAGATCTCGAACGAAGAGGTTTGACACCATTTATGTAATAAAAACATCTAATCTGTGGAATACTTCCACGGTCTTTAAGTCTAGAGTGAATTCGATTCTTCTAGGTAAGTACACAAAATCGTAGGAATGATAACAATATATGTATGATCGATAAACAAGAACAAAATTAAAAATTTTGATTAACCCTCGACTACCTCGGATTTGTTATCTGTACAACATTCTACTAGTCAAGTCCTTTCATTTGATACCCATATTATGGTGTTGTAAAAAAATAAATTTATTTCGCCATTTCGTTGTATCGGCTATCTTGGATTTGGAATTTGTCATAGTGTAAAGTATTCTACTAGTCAAGCCCTTTCATTTGATACCCATATTGGGATAGGTTGTGAAGAAATATTTTGTCCGCCATTTTGTGGAAGCGGCCATCTTGAATTGACATTAACCAAACTTAGCTATGAACATCCGCACGGATATTAACTTTCAAATAAAAATAACCGTATTGAAATCGGCCCATCCGTTTGAGCTCTACGGTGCCACAGACAGACATCGACGTCAAACTTATAACACCCTTTTTTTTGGTCGGGGGCTAAAAAAAGTCATGCCGCAATAATACATTTGACAAATACGCAGTTTTACGGAGTCACCACGGGGCGGACGTATCACACAACTGCCATGTCGACCTGATTCAATTCAGGCAATGTAATTTGCTTGAGTGACTGGGAACAGCGGCGCAGTCTGGTATTATGCAACTATGCGATTTGCTAAATTCACGTGTGTTGGTGAAACCTATTATAAATTAACTCCGTGATTTAGCCAAAGCATGTACTATGCCGATAATATTATGTCAACTAATTACTGAGGAAATACTTATAAACGTTTATTACACTTGACTAAATTTAGTGAAGTGGAACAGCATTAGTAAGCTAACTTACCAGTAACAGTAGAAAGGATTACTTGCTTATAAATAAACTTCTGGGTTCAGTTGACTAAGTTTCTTCTTCTATTTTACAGCTTCTTCTATTTTGTGACTTCAGCGTGATGATCTATTAGTAAATTTGTTATAATATCGCCGTGGTAGAAGTCGTGTTGGCCTAGTGGTTAGAAAGTGCGATTCACAATCATAGGTTCGAATCCAGCCTGAATTTTTTCAAGCGCAGTTAGTTATACAAATTTGCCATAATTCACTTGCTTTAACGGTGAAGGAAAATATCGTAGTGAAACCGGCAATTTTTAAGAATCTTTCGTGGTTTTACATAATCCGCTATCCCGAACTGGGCCAGCGTGGTGGATTATAACCTTGACACTCTCCTTACGAGAGAAGACCCCCCAAGTCCCAGCGGTAGGAACAAGTAATGGGCTGCTTATGCTGATATGGGTCGCGTTTCTTTCGAAGGTCTGTTTAACCCTGTTTAATTTTTACGTTCTGGTTATAACTAGCTTGTTGAAGACTTTTATCGGCTTAAAATCGAATAATCTCGTAGGGAAGGAGGTAGCGAATCTGTTCCCTGGGCTGTAGGTGGGTTCGGTTCCCAGCCAGGACAAACCCTGGCCTTCCCAGGACAACCTTTCCATTGGTCTGAATTTATACAATGATAATAATAGTAATAGTCAGCTGATAAAGTCTTCTTCTTCTTTTTCATTTTTAAATGTGTCAGTTATCTGGCTTCCATAGTACAAGCTTTGCTTGGCGCTAGATGATGTTGTGTGTAAATGACGTATTGTGTGTCAATATTTATTTATGCATAATACTATTATTGCAATTGTACATGGATATACCAAAGCAAATCTAGATCTAACCAGAAAGGAAAGATAAAGTGAATTTTCATAATCTAAATTATACATTGTATGGTACAAAACAACACAACTACAAAATACCGACCTAATGCCAGCGTATGCCGTTGTGTTCAAACAATACATCATTTCCATACTAATGTTAATGATGCTGTGTTTATGTGTATCTGTGTTTATTCGAATTTGAATGGAAAATAGGAGAGGTAACTTATTATTCTAACCACAACAAATCTATGTATAGAACTAGTGAATCCCAAGGATTCCATTGAATTGTGCTAAAATGTCTTACGAAAAATAATTATTTTTAAAAGTGTACCCATGTACCATATTGATAAATAGATGATTTAATTGAATACAAGAATTTTAAATTTTTGCTGCAATTTTTCACCTCTGGTCGAAAATTCAGAGGCCGCCGGCCGGCCAGGCGGAGGACTGTAGTGATTTACACGACTAAAGACATGAAAGAAAATGAGCTGTCTGATGACGATATCATAGATAGCACTAAGTGAAGGAAGTATGTAAAAGTGGGAAGACTGATATATATAGCTAGAAAGTGAGTTTTTTATGCAAAAACATTACAAAATAATTGAACTGAAGAAAGTTTTTGTGTCGATTTTATAATATGTAAATACAGGTTATGATATCCAAAAAAGTTGGTGAGTAGGTAAGTTGTTTGGACTTTGGTTTGGCTCTGTATTTAATTTAAGTGAAAATTAACAGAGATCAATACCAAAGCCAAAACCATTCTATCTAGGCGATAGAAAAGTACAAGTCTATCGCCTGTAGTTGGACTGTGAACTTACGTAGCCACAGGGGCGTGTGGCGCGTAACTGCGTTCCGTGACATTCCATATTCATTTATTCCTTAAAACTATTTACGACTACTGCATCATAAACTTTAGTCTTAAACAACCCTCACACTAACCTCCCCCGGTGTTCGCTTTTATGACTCCGTAGGCACTATTACCGACACTGTGCCGTGCCGACGACCGTCTAATTAGTGGACCGAAGTAATCTAGTTTCAACAAACAGACCTTTAATGTAGCTAAACGGGGCTCGTTTACGCTAACAACGACTGTATGCTCATGGGCAGTGAGTTGGAAAGAACAAAGCAATGGGCCGAAGTCGAACTTAGAACAACTCAATAACCGCTTAACCATTTAGTATTCTTTGTATCACTTTACATGTCATTTTTGTGGCTAGGCCCAGTGCCTATGCTGTATTTCTTCAAGACTGCGATTTTCTGCCTATGCTGTTTTTCTTCTTCAGTATCAAGGAGTTTGAAAAATCTTAATGTTGAGCCCTTTTTCTAACTGTATTTACTTCAATTCTCCACTCTAAACACGAAAATATTCTATGTGTTGTTATAACATATTTGGCAGGACTATATAAAAGTAAGAAGCGAAGGTACTCCTACACATGAGCGTAAAAGTGACGGAAAAAGAAAATCGAAAGGGATACCCTTGGGCAAGCAACACGCACGAGTTCCTTTCGAGATCTCCAGAGATTTATACAAAGATTGTTTGACCGCTCTAATTATGTTGAAAAATGTGAGATGTTTCAATTATTTCAAGAAACAACGTCACACTCAACTCCTTATTAAGATTGATTTGGGTTGACGATATCAGTACAAAGGCATGTATAATTAATACCACAAGCCAGGTCAATGGTAAATGTATTATACAGATTTCGAGATTTTATGTAAGAAAACCGTTCGACTGACAATTGTACTTTATCTTCTGCTTTGAGTGTAATCACACCACTGCTTGTTTAAACATTCAGGATGACCTCTAACTCAGAACACAGGATTTCAAGCGTCAATTAAGATGTGATTAGCACAGAGTTTGCGAGTAGTGGTTTATGCCCAGCTGTAGACGACAATTTTTTTATAGTTGTGTTTCAGGTGGTGGAAATACAACTATAAAAAAATTGTCGTCTACAGCTGGGCATAAACCACTATTCGCAAACTCTGTGCTAATCACATCTTAATTGACGCTTGAAATCCTGTTGTCTGACTTGGCCTTTTCGTTTTCAAACTACAAAGATATAGGCAAATCGTTGTAGTTTGATTACGCAATTCCACGCACACTAACCAACATGCAGTCTATGAAATACAGCAAGATATGTTTTCTTTGCTGCGAATTTAACGATGATACACCAAGCCTCACAATTTCATCTGCTATAACGTTAATAGTCCTCACTTACTCCGCCGACGCTTGATAAATGCGGCCCGTATTTTAGAATTTGCTAGCGTCCTTACACTTTCGTTTCCTTAAATCACCATTCCTGAACAGCCGCCCCCTTCTCCGACACTCGCAAATGATTTGCATTTGTAATAAGTGAGATACGAAATTCCTACCGATCTTGGCGATATTGCGTGATGCTTTTGCAAACGATTTGACCCAAATTTTACTAAATACTTTATAATATGGTCTACAATTTCAGTAAAAGAAGTGGATAGTTACGTAAATGTTCATTTTTGGAATGTTTAAAATAACGCATATACCTAGCTAAAATTCTTATCTGTGCATCACTGATGTCATCGTGCAATCTGCCTACTTATAGACGAAGATAAAGCGAACCGATAAACCGTGGTTTACTAAAATCAGACTCCACCCACTTCCTGACCTTAGATCGCCCGTTAGCTATTTTTTCTTTAATTTTTGTTACATTTTCTCTTCTTATTACAGCGTGTTTCATCCTATAATTTTTTTTCAGCATTTGCCATTTACAAAGGCGTCATCGGTAAATATCTCCGACCCGACCAAAGACCAGGGTCGAGTCAGCGATATTTACCGTGGCTATATATTTATGCTACCGACTCTCCGATATTTCGATGCATTTCTATGCAGCGTGTTCAGTTTACCTGTTAGCATAGTGCATGAAATTGAATCTAATTTTCGGGGACGCAATAAATATTCTAAATACCTCAACGATTAATTTTTGTAACAGGTCTTATTTCTGTTTCAAAAATGTGTCGTTTGCGCGGCTTAAAGATATAAATTCGTCTATAAAAATGACACCCTCCGTGATTTATGCCGGCGGTGTACAAATATTGAACCCGGGGCGTGCCGTTGACCCTCAGAGCTGAAAAACAACCGCGCTGTAATCTTTTTCACGTTACATTTTGCACGACGAGCCCAGGGTTTTCCGTTATCTCACTTATGTGCAGAAGAGACGCCTCTATTCACAGCGATGTGTCAAGTTTAATGGTATAAAGAGACGAGACGAACAGGCATATGATCGGACAACTGATGGTGACCAACGTGCGTGGCTATAATATTACAATATACGAGTACACGTATAAAAATGCATTTTGCCATTGATACATATAGGTACATATACATGGATTCATTTTGCCCCGTTACTCACAAGCCAGGTCTGCAACTCTGCGTTGGTGTATAATGGAAGAGATATGATGTCTTATTATTCTTTTTAGCATGTCCCGCTTTTTATTACTTCTAAAAACATTTCCATCCCAAGGTTGCCTGGAAGAGATCTCTTTTAACGATAAGGCCGCCGATTGTAACATTAGTTTTAATGTTTTGCTTTTACTGTATTGTTTTGTTTTGGTATATGTTATCCATCTATCTTTGTGACAAGTATTCAGCTTGCCTCAAAAGTATACAGCCTACCCAAATGTTGGTGTCAGCTCTCGTAATACATAGCTTACTCAATGGTCGCTAAATATATTAAAAAAAAAACTTATTACATACCTTTCGCATATAAGTATTATTAAGACTTAATGTTTTGTCGCTAACCAATGTTAGTAAAAGTTTAACTCTCTGTAATTGTATTATTTGTTACTTAGTATATTATTACCTCGTAAAATATATTTACGGAACAAATTACCCGAAACAAAAATTTTTGTTCAATGAACAAGCTATGTCTACCCAACCTCAAAAGGTAGGTTCAGTAAATAAAATATAAACTTCTATTTTCGGCATACCCTATCAGTAAAGTTTGGCTACTTCGCTCCTTTCACGTCGGAATTTATGAAAAATTTAATATTTCCATCAGTGAAATAGATTTCCATGGCGGAAGTTTCCACGAAATCAGCGTTTTCAAACACCCCAAACAATTTGCATTAGCAATGAGCCGGATTCCGCGCACAATATTTTCCGAATTCCTTTCTCCACTCTCTTGAATTATTTCCTTTTGGATGATTGTCATTGTTGTGGTTATTTTAATGGACACGATATTTTTTTTGCCTGCTCAACATGACTGCTTAAAACAGTACAAGGCTTCGCAGATATTGGAATATGAACCATTCTAATCAGTACCCTAAATCTATTTTTTCGTTGCCCATCAAATCGGAACACAATTGCGTCCTAAACCTTTTCCCACTTTTGCCAGTTTTACCTGTTAGGTTAGCATTTCGCGTTAATTTAAGTTATTTCGTATACTAATAGTAGGTAGTTATGATTTGGTTCACTTGATTAGGTAGAGTTTGAGATTCGGTTAAATTTGACATAATCTCGAGCGTGTTAACAAAACAGCTGGAAGTGAAAGCGGCACCCGGCCAGGTCTAGGTGATTCCTAACCTCGCACCGCTGAGGCAGACAGCCACGGAATCGATCGGCGTTCAAGGCTCGCAGCAAGGCCGCAGTTCCCGTAGACAGTACGGCATTTTATCAAATTTCGGAAGACCCCAAAATTGAGGTCGCTACAACAGTAACCGCGAAATCGGCTACATTTTTCTCTTATTTATAAATGTTGACATCTCAAATCCACAAAATAAAGGAGCTAGGTTCAGCGGAGGTTATGTAAGTGTACTTTATTCTCCACTAGCTATGTTTTCTAGAACCTGCTCAATGTATCCCTAATTGAGTCTCAACGAGCTACGAAGTAAGTATTATCTTATCTGTGCCTTTCGTGTTGTGTTAAGCTGTCACGGTCGTTCACTAATATTATTACAGTGGATGTGTTTTGTCGAAATTACTACCACTGTACTGTCTAACCGTACTTACGTTGGAATTCGTTTAAGAGTGATAATCGTCCCAAAACACTGAGAAAGAGGGTAGTTCGATATAATATTGGTCTGTGATTAGAAACTTTTGTTACTACTCTTTCTAGTCTGTCTTCCATTATTTATTATTAAAACAATCTACCTAAAACTAGTGGCTAGAGCTTGCGATTAATTATCGTGAGGTCGTAGGTTCAGCCTAATACAGCCTGATTTACTAGACTTTACCGGTGAAGAAAAATATCGTGAGAAAACCGGGATGTTTAATGGCGAAAGAAATCATTGCGAGGAAAGTGGCATGTTCCAAGAATCTTTCGAGGTCAGGCCAACGCGCACTGGGTGCGTGGTGGATTATGGCTTTGACTCTCTCCTTGCTTGAGAATGCCCCGTGTCCGTGTCGCATCATAAAAAGAGCTGCACTAAATACTCAGCTCCATTGTGACAAGTCGCCCATCCACATTATCGGATGTTACATAAACGCCGCCAATACAGCTGTAGTCGAGTATAATGGGCGCAAATTGGCATTTACGTGTAAATAATGTAAAGCGGGGCTCGTGCCGCTTTGACGGAGCGCCGAGGCCGGGAGAGGTCGGCACACATTTTGCAACGTAATCTTAGACCTTCTTTCTTGCTGAAACTCTTGTATAATCCTTTTCAGCGGGTATTTGAAATCGTGACTAGGTAACATCACGTAATCATTTTGGTGGAAATGTATTGGTGGACATTATTCGCACAACAGCTAGCCCCAAATTAAACAAAGCTTCTAGGAATAGACTGCAGGCCCGTGAACAAAATTTATGGGTCAAATGAGCCAGTATGAGTCCTATGTAGGATTATAGATGGGTATAAAATAATAAGATTGAGCACTATGCCGTCACTTGTAAGCTGTCCAACTGAGTGCAGATGAGCATTCAAAAGCGCAAGTAGAGTGGTAAATTTTGGTCATTTGTTTTTGTACGGCATTCTTACCATCAAATAGATCCATGGAAAATAATGAGAAAACGCGTAGTGCCGTACAAAAATAGTGGTCCACCAAATCGGAAACATGTTTGATATTTCGGAAATTTTCAGGGAAATTTTGGTCATTTGATACTGTACGGCATTGGTTCCATACAGTTGCAATAGCTCGTCTAACTCATTATTCCCCAACGCCGTACAAAAATAATGCGACAAGAAGAAAATATCGAGAGATCAATCTCCTCTTTTCAGTAATCCAAGGAGGTGATTTGATACAGTACGGCATCGGTTCCAAAACATTGTCTAGCAGTCAAACGTACTTTTAAAAATAATGCCGTACAAAAATGACTGTTCATTTAAATGTTTATCGATAATTACCTTAATTTCAACGTGTACTTTATTTATAAAGGTGATAGGTCATTTGATACTGTACGGCACCTTATTTTTATAAATGACATTGCTAAAAACTATTGTTGTATAGTAATGCCGTACAAAAAAAAGTGTTCTACAAAAAATTACAGAGGAATACAAAACATGCAAATTTTCATTTATTTCAATAATCATAGATTAATGAAATATAGCAATTTTTAACATATTATCGTTGCTTTAAATAGTATTCAGGTAAATAAATTGGAAAAAATAATGCCGTACATTTTAACCCTTAATCGAACAAAATGTGTATCACTTAGAAACTCGGAAACTATGTACGTACTTCAGGGCAAAAATTATGGATCTCATTATTGTCGAAAATAGTATTTTCCACTTTTTGTTGTCAAAAACCTTTTTTGTGAAACGTACCGTTTACGATTTACGGCTCATTTAATGAAACAGTTTTTCTATCGCGGTCGATAACTTTTGAAATATTAGGTAAATCAATAGAACGCATCTGTTAATTTTTAAAGATCAGTTTATTTTCTATAACTTTTACCTTCACCTTTTTTTTCTAAAGTCCATACGTTTTGATTTATAAGACGTTTAAATTCTGTTATTCTGCCAAAAAAATAATTAAAAATTGTATTAAAATAAACAATTTTTTTGTTTGTGGTGGGTTATTAGACGATGAAAACTCTGTATTTGTAAGACAAAAAAACGAAAACTTGTGAGACACGCCTGTCGTGTCCTCCGCAACGAATCGGTTAATGAAATATAGGAATTTTCAACATATTATCGTTGCTTTCAATAGTATTCAGGTGAATAAATAATGCCGTATATTTTAACCCTCAATCAAACAAAATATGTACACCTAGTTAGGGACTATAGGCCCATGTACGAAATTGATGGGTTATTTAAACCACTAACATACCTATGTAGGTCAAAGACAAAAGGGTACCTGTAAAATAATAAGATTCAGCACTATGCCGTCACTTGTTACCTGCCCAACTGAGTGCATGCAGGTGAAGAGAGGGTGTTGCAACCCTTTATCTGTTCTTCTTGTCGTATGATTTTTATACGGCGTTTCGGAATAAAGGATTAAAACAGGTATTTAAACTGTATGGAACCGATACCAAAAAATTCAACAGTAAAAATAATTAAAATTTACAACTTTTACAATATCAATACATTTTCTAATCAATTGCAATATGGGGAAAAGCCCGAGGGTTGCAACATTCTTTCTTCACCTGCACTCAGTTGGACAAACAAAAAAAACAAAGTAAGCCAGTATTAGATGAGACGAGAGTGAATATGAAAGCATGTTAAAAGAGTTGAAAACTAACTTACTCGGAGACTACTAACTTACAGAAGGGATTTCGATGAAACTTAGTGCATAGATAGATCATGGTCTGTAATAATACATCAGCTACTTTTAAGAATAATAATTTTACCATGCGTGTCTTGAAATTTTCAACGTTACGCCCAGTAGTCCAACATTAATTTTCATGTAACTCAAAAAGTATAGTCATTACAAAAAAAATAGGCAAAAATTTGTAAAGAATAAACTGTTCTTTAAAAATGGCTTTTATTGATTAATTTAATATTTCAAGAGTTATCGGCCGCGATAAAAAAAACCGGTTCATCAAAAGGGCCTTAAATCGTAAATGGTACGTTTCACAAAAAAGTTTTAGGCAACAAAAGGTGTAAAATTTTATTTTCTACACTAATTACTTTAATAATTTTAGCCCTAAAGTACATAGTTTCCGAGATATTGGCCAAAAACATTTTTTCAAGATGGAGCTCCTCTTGAATCTGTCAGCATTTTGTGGTTTTATGATCAGTAAGTGATCCTACACCTCATAAAAAAGAAATTTGTATCGGAAATTTATGGCAAAGTTAAATTATAATCTTTACTGGCATATGATATGAACTTTCAGATTTTTACAGCATTGACTTTTCTTAGACATGTTTGTATTAAATTCAAATAAATTATCTGAATGCCGTTTAAAAAATCGTACTATATATCACCCTAAAGTAAATTTCGGCCCATGGTATTTTCTGGAGTTTTTTGGCATTTACTGACTCTTGGATTAACAAAAATGTACGGCACGTATAAAATTTTTATCTTTGCACAAAATGCTTTCGAATAAATTAATTTTACGTTGTATCAAATCACCTCCTGGATCACTGAAAAGAGCATATTGATCCCTCAATATATTCTTCTTGTCGCATTATTTTTGTACGGCGTTGCGGAATAATGGGTTAGACGAGCTATTGCAACTGTATGGAACCAATGCCGTACAGTATCAAATGACCAAATTTTCCCTGAAAATTTCCGAAATATCAAACATGTTTCCGATTTGGTGGACCACTATTTTTGTACGGCACTACGCGTTTTCTCATTATTTTCCATGGATCTATTTGATGGTAAGAATGCCGTACAAAAACAAATGACCAAAATTTACCACTCTACTTGCGCTTTTGAATGCTCATCTGCACTCAGTTGGACAGCTTACAAGTGACGGCATAGTGCTCAATCTTATTATTTTATACCCATCTATAATCCTACATAGGACTCATGCTGGCTCATTTGACCCATCAATTTTGTTCACGGGCCTGCAGTCTAGAACCAGATAGCTGGTATCATCATACTTATATGACTGTAAATGCATATTATGGTACCTACCTACTGTGATAGGTAGGTGGTCTAGATATTTTTGGGTATTTTTCTGAAGCATGCTCTCAAATATGTGCTTGGCTAATTCGCCAAATACATATTTCACGTCGAATTTGTTGCTATTTCGAGAATCTGATATTATGCGAATGAGCCCTAGAAACAACCAGAAATAAAATAAATATTTCAATTCGTAACACAAATATTTGTCATGGCTGGGAATCGAACCCTAAAATAGGCTAAAATAGTCAAGTTTTAAGATTACAGCTTTTTGGTTTTTTGAACACATATTCGTTTGTTCAGAATGTTATCCTTCACAGTTTAACCCCACTAAATGGCCACTTACTCGTATATATATTTCATTTTGGGTATCGCAGATTTTTTTGTAGCAAGCCTTTATTACCACTTTAAATTACAGTAAAAACACTAAATGCACATCTGAATCATTCATAGACCGACGCAGTTCTAGATATACGAGTCATATCGTACTTGAGGTCAAAATGCTCACGCAATGCCATGGTGGTTTTTCCTCACATGTACGGGTAGAACCAGAATCTCTTGAAATTCAGAGCAAATATATCATAGGCAAGCGCGCTGCATCTTAGACCACATCATTAATAAATAAATAAACATCAGAGTGTTCCACCAAAATCATCATCATCCATCAGTGGGCAAAGTATGGTCGATTTCTACAAAAACACTTACTTGAGGAAAAGGTTCTCAATTCGGTTGAATGTGTTTTTAAACCTCTCTCCCTCTTTTGCCAGTTTTAGTTATCGGATGTTATTTAAGCATTAGGCGTTATTTTAATCTAATATATAAAATTCTCGTGTCACAGTTTTCGTTGCCATACTCCTCCGAAACGGCTTGACCGATTTTGATGAATTTTTTTGTGCTTATCCGGTATCTATGAGAATCGGCCAACATCTATTTTCATCTCCCTAAATGTTAGGAGTAGTCCACCCCTAAATTTTTTTTTTTATTTTTTAGACAAAATTTTTAATTTCTATTTTTTTATGATACAACATACAAAAATACATACAATCCTCAATTTTCACCCTTCTACGATCAACCCTTATTTTTAATAGCCGTTTTAGTAATTTAATCATTTTCCTCTCCGGTCGAAAACTGATCAATCGTCATTGTGACAGGTGTCACTTCTGACCCAGTAAACAGCACGATAATTTGGGGATCAAAGGTAGCATATATATAGTTTGAACACGCTAATCTCGGGAACTACTGGACCGATTTAAAAAAATCGTTTACCGTTATTTCATATGTTCGTAATCCTTGACCGCTGTAGGTTATATACATGTACCACGGGCGAAGCCGGGGCGGGCCGCTAGTCTAATATATAAAATTCTCGTGTCACAGTTTTCGTTGCCATACTCCTCCGAAACGGCTTGACCGATTTTGACGAAATTTTTTGTGCTTATCCGGTATCTATGAGAATCGGCCAACATCTATTTTTCATCCCCCTGAATGTTAGGGGTAGTCCACCCGTAAATTTTTTTATTTTATTTTTTAGACAAAATTTTTAATTTCTATTTTTTTATGATACAACATACAAAAATACATACGATCCTGAATTTTCACCCTTCTACGATCAACCCTTATTTTTTAATAGCCATTTTAGTAATTTAATCATTTTTCCTCTCCGGTCGAAAAATGATCAATCATCATTTAATTAGTTATCCCCGCCAGATGTCTACAGGTGTCACTTCTGACCCAGTAAACAGCACCATAATTTGGGGATCAAAAGTAGCCTATAGCAAATATATAGTTTGAACACGCTAATCTCGGGAACTACTGGACCGATTTAAAAAAAATCGTTCACAATTCTTTCATATGTTCGTAATCCTTGAACGCTGTAGGTTATATATATGTACCACGGGCGAAGCCGGGGCGGGCCGCTAGTTTCGTATAAATACCATTATTATGTATGACTAGTTGTGCCCCCCTACTTACTTACCTAACTTTTTTGTTGACCGGAACCTGAAGCGGTCGCCACAATGACTCGACTTAATGCCCTCCTATAGAGCTACCTATACGTGTATATATTCCACAACAACACTGACGTCACGGATATGGGTGATGGGTTTTTTCGTAGCAAAAAAAGGTTTTTAAAACCGCGTCAAATAGATAACATTCATATGTGATTTGCTTTGTCTAATTTATTTAAAGTTATTAATATGTGAATGTTAGTTTGTATGTTCGGTGGTCAATCACGTCACAACGACTGAACATATCTAGTTGATTTAGAAGACAGATAGTTCATGGTCTGGAATAACACATAGGTTACTTTTGTTGGTGGGGAAATTACGGGAACGGGAGCTACGCGGGTATAACCGGGGGGCGATGCTAATCCTAATTCCTACTAATATTATAAATGTCAATGTTTGGATGTTTGTTTCTCGATCACGTAACGTAGGTATGCACGGATCAGAGTCTAATTTTTAACACAGTTAGTTTGTAGTCTGGGGGAATACATAGAAGCTACTTTCTATCCCGAAAAAATAACGGGAACGGGAACTACCCAGGGCGCTGCTAGTACTTTATGCAATTCAATTCAATCCAATTAATTTATTTAAACCATACATTCATAAGAACACTTGGTAACGTCATTCACAAAAAGGCAAAGAATCTGTGTAAGTACGTATAGTCCAAGATCCCAGAGCCGCCAGACGTCACGTATTTTCTGATGGATGAAATGTGGACGATTGAGTATAGTTAGTACGTACTAAGAATACATGCTTACCCGCTAACTTACTTAGACGGCCGATTTTGAGATATCTGATAACTAACTTTCACGTATGTTATAGGCAATATCTTTAAAAATAAGGCCCCTATACGCCCAGACACTTTGCATCGGCCTAAAACTCTATTAAATAGAGTTTCAAAGCGTTTGTTAAGCAAAACGGTCAACGGAAAGTGTCTGGGAGTATTGGGGGCCTTATTTTTAAAGATATTGTCAATAACATACATGAAAATCACTTATCAGAAAATACGTGAAGTAAGTAATGTATCTTCTGGACCCCATATCTCAAAATTGGGCGTCTAAGCAAGTTAGCGGGTAAGCATGTGTTCTTAGTACGTACTAACTCTACCCAATCGTCCACATTCCATCCATCAGAAAATACATGACGTGTGGTGGCCCTGGGATCTTACTCTAATAATAAGATAAAATAACAATGTCAAAATGAATATTGCAGCTGTAAAAAGGCTTTGTCAAAAACAAAATAACAAATAATCAATACGTCATACAGATACTACACGAGTACAAACAATGTTACATCAAAAGTCTTATAAATCTAATATTTTACCTTATTACCTACAAGATTCCAATTTCGACACATTTCTCTTCCATACGTTACTATCTTTAACAAAGTAGGCTATATTATAATATGCCTTGCTCAATAGGTACCTTTTTATTAATCATAAAACATATACTAAATATATGTAGGTATAGTAGTCTACTCTCTCGCACATTATATCGTGCAGCGAGTATATACTGGTGGCTTAACCTCAATCAACCTGCGGGCTCGGAAGGCGCGATAAAGACTTGGATTTATGCGGTCAGGCCTATCTAACGACGTGACGCGAAACGCTGGATTTTGACGGCTGGAGACACTAATTACGTGACGCTGAGCTTATTTTTAAGGTTTTAAAATGTTGTTGGCAATTGTTCATTTGTGACTTGTGTATGTAATATTCACGTTACTTACTATAAAGACACCCTTGATCGAAAAAGACTTCAAAGTCTTGAACTGCAAAATTGCTGGCCTATCTGTTTTTGACGTGACAACGTATTATAAATTGGTTTGCCGGGTGACACTTCAAGAAACTGCGTTACGCTCCGCTCACGTTATGCGCTCACAACGAGAGCGAGTGAGAGGCACGCGTCCCTTCCACTCGGGCATGGTTAGCCCGCCTAAGAGCGAGAGAGACAGACATAAAAAGTGAAAGGCACGCGTCCCTTCCGTAAAATTATTTTACCACTCAAAGTCGTTGTCACGTAAAACTTTCGCCCGTATACCGACTTTACAGGCAACCATTTTTTTTTATTGATACATTTTGAAGAGTGCGCAACTGATCTGTGCATGGTATTTTACATTTTAATCTGTCGGACTGTTCGTAGTGCTAAAAAGCGACATTTCCATGATTGCCGTCCCAAACTCGAACAAAGAGGTTTGACTCTACTTTTGTTATAAAAACATCTGAGTGAATTTTCCCGATGGTTACAGTCTTGGTGTTTTTAAATGGAGAGTGAATCGATTTATTCTAGGCGCAGGTTCACACTCCATCGTAGACCGCATCGTCGCTTATCATATAATATTTTTAAAATAAAGTTGGCATGTTTGTTCATGGGTGTAGGGCTCTATTACTTTGATATTTTTCCTTAGGCCTTTGTCAATCAATCGAGTTCAGCTTAGTTCTTACCCGCCTTAGCCGCCGCCGTTCTTACTCTAGTTGCTTAGTGGTCGACCCATCTTGCTGGTGGAGTAACACTCTACTTACCATGCTTTAAAACAATCATAATGACTCCTGCTGAAAAGGGGTTAAAAGCTAAAATAAAGTTTTCTTTTTCACTTCTTGGTTCATCGTGAATACAGTTTCAGAACGCTTCTGGTTTAGTTTGTGAAACTATAACAAGAACAAAATTAAAAATTTTGACTAACCCCCGACCTATATACCTCGAATTTGTTATCTGTCCAAAATTCTACTAACCAATCCCTTTTATTTGATACCCATATTAAGGGAGTTGTGAAAATAAATGTATTTCGCCATTTTGTGGTAGCGGCCATCTTGGATTTGAAATTTGTCATAGTGCAAAGTATTCTACTAGTCAAGCCCTTTCGTTTGATACCCACATTGAAGTCGTAATGAAAAAATATATGATTCGCCATTTTGTGGTAGCGGCCATCTTGAATCGATATTAACCAAACATAGCTAAGAACATCCGCACGGATATTAACCTTCAAATAAAAAAAAACACATCGAGATCGGCCCTTCCGTTTTAGCTCTACGGTGCCACAGGCAGATACACACACACAGACAGACAGACAGACAGACATCGACGTTAAACTTATAACACCCCTTTTTTTGGTCGGGGGTTAAAAACAGAAACGTATCAGATTCACCTGGACTTCTGTTTGTATTCATTAGGCTGAGATCTGTCTCTAGTCTGTTATCTGTTGTTATAACAATTTGTTTTCAAAGTAAGATGTTCAATCTTCAGTATTCAGCTTAGTATCAATCGAGTCTCAGGGGCTTTCTCTAGCATATTGTACAGCCAGAGCAATTGAACGAGTTATTTACTGTAACATAAAATAAACGGTACGAAGTTCAGCTTTAGTTCGCCGGCCAGCTTTAATCCTGTTACTATTATTTATCCTACTAATATTATGAATGTCAATGTATGGAATGTTTCGATGTTTGTTGCTCAATCACGTCGTAACGTATGAACGGATCGAGCTGAAATTATCATATACTCTACCTACAATATAATGTACCTGTATTCCAATACAGGTAGATTATAGCCTGGAAATTAACGAGAACTACACGAGTAAAGCCGCGAAGCGCGGCTAGTTTAATATAAATGTACTAAACAATATTCAGATTTCAATTCAATGTAACGCCCTTAAACTGGATCTTATTCAATGTTGTTTGTTTGTTTCAGTCTGACGGTAGCCTGTTCCTTAAGAAAATCGAGAGTGACGACGCCGGCCTCTACGAGTGCGGGGTCGAGAATGAGACTGCTTTCGTTGATAGAGTCAACCTCACCGTACGGAGTAAGTGATTACTTTTAATTTTTAATTACGTTTAACACGATTACATCAAAGAAAGCTTGTTAATAAAAGAAAAAAAAGATCGCAAAATTGCTGATCGAGACCGTATCAATTGATAATATAAAAACAAAATAATGTTTGATAGTTTTTTTTAATTAAGCCACTCCTTAGACTCCGGGGTCCGTGAGCTTTGTCATTTTGGTTCTTTTTTAACATAGTTTGTGGAGAAGAAAAGGATTATAGGGAGGAGTTGGGAAAATTTCAAATCTAATTCTAGCCGATCACTACCGGTTGGGATTCCGCTAGTAATCTCTCAACTCGACATCGTCATTTGCTGTTTTTACGGCGCTTACCTACTTCCGGCCTCCGCCTCCGCCTCCACCACGGCCACATTTCTGTCCCTGATGGCCATCTGCAAATTGAAGTCTCCGATGAAGTACTCGTAGTTCCGCTTTTGGCCGTTCCATTAATAAGACACTGTACCCACTTAATTTTTTACTTTATTTTAGTTGTCGTTATCACTTGCTTTTTTATAACAAGAAGCAAATGCTTGTTTTAAAAAGCACGCTATCATTTTTTAGCAACAACCAGCAATTTCTTTGGAATTTATTGTTTCAAAACTATGGTGTGATTTTCAGTATTTTATAGTACAAAGCAACAAACTACATATTTCTTGTTTTGTTTAAATGTCTCATAATTCTACCTACAGAGTTAATTAATATAACTTGTCTGCCTTCGGAGTGAATGTCATTCGAAGTTAGGGCTAAAATCCATAGGTACGTGAGACTGTGCAACTCTTGAAATTATTTAACACTAGCAGCCCGCCCCGGCTTCGCACGGGTGTTATGGAAAATAAGTATAAAACAAAATTATTAGACTTACAAATTTTAACACACTCTTGGCAGAATTGCCATGCTTAGGACATAAGACAAAACAAACAATCCCAATCATCTGTTTATCATTTAAAACGCATGCTTTTTTTGCCTATTTTACTTTATAAAAAAATGGGAGCCAGAAGCTCAAGGGAGGTCCTGAGAGGAGCGAGCCAAGCGAGGTCGTCGCCGTAGCGAGAGGTTACACTCAAGGACATAGAGCTTCTGGCTCCAGGAGCTCACCCGGAGTCGTACCTCAGTGATAGACCATAATAGGACCAATTGTTATGTTTAGGTATTGTTATGCTTCTCTCAATATGTGCCTTTAAACATTATGCTAAGTTATGTTTATGCTATATACGGTAGCAAAAATTATGCGAAAACTGTTATGCGTTAGTTGTTATGGTATATTATCATTAGTCCTAAAAACTTTAGGCGTGTCTGGCGTCGTTGTTATTCCCCTTTTACTTTTACGCATCAAATCAAAAATTAAATCAGTAAATATTTAATTGTTGTAATTTAGTGTTAAAATCTGCTAATGCCACCTACGACGTAGTTTATGGTTGTGCAATGTTTTATGTGGGTACTAAAGTCTATGAGTTCTAAATACGTACTAAATAGTTACGGCTGGTCTAGTCGGGAGAACGGCGGCGGCCGATCTGGAGCCCCGGTTTTTAATCCCACGTGCAACAGGCACCACTGTCTTTTCGGAGTAATATGCGTAATACCGCTAACTTAAAACGGTGAAGAAAAACATCGTGAAGAAATCGCCATGTACTTAGAATCTTTTGAGGTCATGTGTCATCCACCAACCCGCACTGGGCCAGCGTGGTGGATTATGGACTTGACTCTCTCCTTGCGAGAGAGGGCCCGAGTCCCAGTAGTAGGAATATTTAGTGGGCTGCTTATTGAATCTATTGACACAGCTAGATTTCTGATCGTCTCATCATCGTAGTCCTTAATGCTCCGTTTTATTCTACTTTAGTAGGTAGAATAAAGGGGACCTTTGGGGATGACCTATATCGTATCCTATCCCCCAGCTCAAATTACACGCGCATCACTATTTTTTCGAAGGCATGTCCGTAATGCCTCCAATTTAAAACGGTAAAAGAAAACATCGTGAGGAAACCGAAATGGAATAAATTTAATGTAATACTGTGTAGAAAGTGCGAGAAAACTTGAACAATAACAGTAAAGGTAGAATAAACTTATACAAAAGTAGTTCTGAAAAGAACATTTTGATAGGAACATAAAAAAGTGTTACGAAAAAATGTTTAATATTTAATATCATTTGCGTCCACTACCTACGTAGCGAGGCGACCACGCGAATTAGTAGACGCGCGCGCGGCTACTCGTACTTACCTATTTCATAGCTGCGAACACCTCTCCCCCGTGCCTCGGTGTCCCTCTATCGCTGTTGCGCCGCGCGGCGCCGCATTTTGATAGGATTGATATTTTTAATTTCGTTAAATATTTTGAATGGAATGTCCGACTTCAATAATTCAAAAAGTAATCAATAGGTATTAAAAGAGTCTTGAATAAGAAATAATTTATTTGGATAAGAATTAATACAAATGTGTTGATAACATGGTCTGAATTTGATAGGCATTTTTACTTACTTTTAAAATGTAAAAAAGTAGTTGTTGCGAGGTAATTACTGAAGTTAGACATATGGTCTCGCGAGGTTTTTTGTAGATTTTAATACGCTCTATAATATTGTAGAACATTGTTTTGGTCTATCATTAGTACTTTCCGCAGCGTATGCGATGAAAGCCATTTTATGACTGTTTTTTTTATACCTTGCGTTGGTTTTAGTAAAAATTTACGTATATATCTCATTTTTTTTTTCGTGATAAACATAGCCTATGTTACTCAGTGATAATGTAGCTTTCTATTGGCAAAAGAATTTTTGAAATCGGTCCAGTAGTTTTTGAGTTTATTCGTGCCATACAAAAATACAAAAATACAAATCTTTCCTCTTTATAATATTAGTATAGATTTGGTATGTATAGATGTATATGAAGTACTTTTTTTTAAACGGTTAGAGCTAGAGCCTTTATTAACTAAACTAAAATACAATTAGAACTACAACATGCTACATACTAACTATGTGCTTACACTAAGCACATATGAATTATCCATAGATCGTAAAATTCTTATGTATTGAAATATTAAGTACATATTTACGACACAGATACATTATTAATATTTCAATAAAGGCACAATTAAATAACCGATTCGGCAAAACGATTGTTCCACGTACTCTCGGCGGAGAAAATACGGAATGGTCTTTTAATTTCGATGTGATGTGGGTGGAGTGCGGACGAAATGTTCGGATTTGCTGTCAGAGAGCAATTTGAATTCGGCCGATGTTTGCGCTGACCGAAACTGGTAGGTGACGTGCCATTTGGGCTCCAGACACGGGTTTACATGTCAAAAGCGATATTTGATCAGGAAAACATTTAGCTGTTGTATGAAATTCCCAACAGTTTGATAAATTTGTTAGAAATAGTTTTCAAAGGAGTTTGGGATGAAGAAGTATTTTTTCTTAATTATTCGTTGTTTTGAAAGCAAATACGGAAAATTTTAGCAAGAACTAGTATTATTCATATTTATTTTATTTATGACATAGGTACAGTTGCATTGTAAAGAGTAGATAAGCAAGAGTTAAAAGAGTAGGTTGCAAATAGTGTAAATAGAACATAATATATACTTAGTATCTTACAACTAGTTATTTACAGTGGTAATACAGTGAAGCCGTTATTCTCTCGTAACAAGAACGTTCGGTTTCACGATTATAAAGCCGGTAGGTTCCAATCTCGCTAGCACGTCATGTGTATCTTTGAAATGACTTTTGCATTATAGAATAGAAGTACTAACCTTTTTGGGAAATGCATCTACGCACCGTCCGTGGTACCGACTAAAACCCCCACAGGTTCTCCAGCGTGGCTTGGAATCAGAGTCCCGGGATCTCTTTCACAGCCGACCAACGACCCTGACGCCTGATACATTACCTGAATTAACACATAGTAACATAGTATCGTGAAAACTGTCATACTACGAGGGATGCCGATAGTTAAATGTTATCACAAACGATGACACTGCCTTCACATACAAATGACATATTAAACACTGTCAATATTGTTGTTGGGTAACGTGTAATTACAAGCCGAAGACGCGTCCGTTGAGCGAAGGTCGCGTGATGGCGGCTATTATCCCGCGCTAGTAGGCCGTTCAGTGACCAGTCTGAGTTGGACTCCAAGCGATTAGGAGTATTCAGAGAGAGCTTGCCTTCTGAAATGGATAGTTTTTCTATTAAATTTCATACATTTTGTATGGCGTGGATGCGATGATATCCTAGTAGTGGTAAGAATCAAATCGCCTAGAGGTCAATTCAGGCTGACTGAGTTTACCCTTAGGCGATGAGGTGTATTCAAAGAATGCCTGCCTTCGGAAGTGGATAGTTCTTCTAATGAATGGTCGTATAATATTATGTACGGCGGGGATATGATGATAGCGGTAAGAATACACATTACACAACTTCCAAAATTATAAGTTATTACCTCTGAGTATTTTTAGACCGAAAATTGTTTACTCGTAATGATCGACTTTAACAAATAAAATCATTTTTATTTCCATTGGGCTAGTAGGCGAATACATAAAAAGTTAAAAAGTATTATTAGTACAAAACAAATCACAGTTTATTGACAATTTTACCTATTTCCTGCCCCATTCTGAGCGAATGGATTCGCAACAGTTAACTCCTGGTTACTGTCCGCACGAAATGCTTCGGGAAAGGATCTTTGATCTTTGACTACTATTTTCAGAATGCTGTTGTGACGTATGAAATATCGTAAGGAAAGTGACATATTCCTAGAGTAACATCTTACGTAAACATGCAGACAATTCCAAGCCGATATTTTTTTCAAGCTCTTATATTTTCCAAACCGGCTCATGTCATCGGAAGTTTGTCGTAATTTTTCGAAATATTTATATTATTTGGCACTGAGTGGGATTCAAACCCACGACCTATGGCTTCGCAGGCAGACTTACCAATAACTATGCTACTAGGCTAGCCCATTTTACGTCTATTAACTACCATCTACATCATAGTTACCATTTTACACCTTAACCAGTATTGATCCATCGCACACACGTTGCACAAACATCTATTTATACAGGATGCTGTCTGTTGACAAAAGGGGTTGAGTAGACCCGCTCACGCCTCATCACGCTCCCCCTGTATGTGACGTTTTAGATATCAACAAACACAACAAAGAATCCATTAATTCCGCTATTTATCAGTGTCATTTAAGGCTGAGCTTTAATGACCACACGCAGAGAGTTCCAATTGATCTCGACTAAAAATGGCAAATCATCGCCAGCTAAGTGGATCTTTTCTCGCCACTGGCGAGCATAGCATGGAAAGGGAAGATAAATAGTTTGAAAGTATTTGTGTGCCTATCTTATGATGTATAATGATTTTGATTATGCGTCTAATTCTCGGTAGTTAACCGACTTCCAAAAAGGAGGAGGTTCATCAATTCGACAACCATGTTTTTTTTTATGTATGTTACCTGATTTCTCGAGAAAGACCGGACCAATTTTAAAAGTTTTTTTTGTTCGGATGGATATGGTTCCCAAATGGTGCCATACAAATTTGATCGAAATCGGTTTTGTGGTTTTTGAAATATGAACAAAAAACTAAAATTTGCGTACAATATCTCTGGATGGCGTAGTAGATTTCACAAAAGTTATGACATTCGATCCTATTAAGGGCGTGTGGGCCGTAATTTTGATTTTTTAAAACAACTTTAAGACCTTTAAAATAGTGTATTAAGCTCTGAAAAAAATATATGTTATAGTTAAGGATCTAATCTAGTGTAATTCGCAGTCAGTAACACGATTTAATGAATTTTACTTGATAGAAAAAAAATCCCAAAGTTACCCCTTTTCAAAAGTTATTTCAAGTTTATGACTAAACTAATGAATTTTTTACTAAATTTTGTACTCAACGAAAGCCACTAAAAGTTATAGATGCATTCGCAGAGTTTGACTTGATAAAAGTATCAGTTATTCACTATGTTTTAATATCTACCATATATATAGCGCGCCGTTCGGCAAGCCTGATCAGTCGCGTTTCGGCGCTCACGGACGACGGGCCTGTGCTTGATTTTGCAATTTTGACAACCGATAAATTTTAAATATTACGATCATAGTGCCACAGTATAACAATATCAGTAGGTATTACTAGTGAAGCACGCTATGATCTTGATTTTGATACCGTTTTCATTGGAATTGCAAATAGACGCTGATACTAATTAGTACGCTGTTTATTTTATGTTGTAGACCAGAAGGGAGTCTCAAAAAACTGACGTCGATACCACATCAGTAAAAAATTCAATGCGGATGCAATGGAAAATAGATAAGTATCGGTAAAATATTCGTCCGTTAAATCAGAGATCGGGATAAGGAAATAATGAGAGGGAGAAATCCCTGCGTAAATCCCCAAGTTAGGTATCATTTATGATACCTAACTTGCATTTATATGCCATTTAAGGTAAATTCTTTGGTAGTAAGGTACTTAGTACTTAGAAGAAAAGTCCTCACATACAGATTTTACCACTTTGGAAGAGACTTTCGCGCAAACTATTCAGTTTAGAAAAAAATGTTAGGAACTTCAATACAATTTTGAACACCTTTCCATATATACACGTATGGTTTTGTTAGAATTTTTATTTTTTTATACTTTTCCAAGTTTGTGACACCACCAAAATTTATTGTTTTTTTTTTTTTGTATGAAAATGTTAATATTGTTCATAGAAATTTAGACATTCGACCAAATTTGATAAGAAGCCTTTTAGGCAGTAAAATATTACTCGTAGAATTTAACTCTGCACTAAATTTCCGATTCGTATTTTTATATAGGTAAGGTTTAGAATCATTTCCTGAGCATAAAATCACAAAATAATAACAAATCCAGGTTGAGCTTCAAGCGCCAGCTCGAAAAAACGTTTTTGGCTGATATTCTGAAAAGTTATAAAGCCTATTATTATTGTAGAAAATAAAATTTCCCATCTAGTGTTGCCAGTAAACTTTATTTTCGAACTTACCGATTACGATTTATTATGTCAAATTTGATGATAACAATGTAAAAATAATAAGATGTAAATTCTGTTCCCAGTAGCATAAACATGTCCCTTTTTACCGGAATGGAAGAAGGGTTATGTTTTTCATATGTATCTTTTATGTTTGTAAATCTTTTATTTCCACATATCTTCCAAACGGTGGATGGATTTTGGTAACAAAGATATTCTAAGACTAGTCTGACTCATAAAGTGTCCCTAGATAGTAGGTAATTTTTTTTTACGTGTAGATTTTTTTGTAGTCGGGGTTTTTAAATTAAAGTTTTCTATCATATTGCTCGTTGCTCCAATAAACAGCACCGTTCATCATCATGACTAAAGAGTTGAACGAAGAGTTTGGTCTCCACTTTTGTAATAAGAACAACTAAGCTGTGAAACGCATTGCCAGAGTGGGTTTTTGTAGAAGGTTCGAACCTTGGGGTTACGAGGTACACTGTGCTTGTTTCTATTAGAGAAACAAGTTCCATCGTAGACCACATCATTTACATCCACTATTATCGGCATCATCGCAATCGCATTAAATGGGTTATAAATCGTAAACGGTAAGTTTTACAAAAAAAGTTTACTAGCAACAAAAGATGCAAAATTTTATTTTCTACAATTATTGTCAAAATATATAGTTTCCAAAATATCGTCTAAAATAGTTTTTTTTCAATTGGCGTTTGAAGCTCTACCTGGATCTGTGAGCATTTTGTAATTTTATGCTCAGTAAGTGATCTTTACCTCATAGAAAAAAATTGGATTAGAAATTTATTGCAAAGTTGACCAAAAAAACTTTCTATTTTTACTGGCCTTTCATTACGTTTCAGCACATTTTTTTTAATTTTTGACGAACTTGTGAATTATTAGGAAACATTTTAAAAAGATGAATGAAATTGAAAAAGCCGTTCTCAACTTATAGTGTGACCAAAAAGAAAAGGTTGAGTTTTGTATATCTACGAGTATAGATAAATTTAATATTTCTTCGTTTCACTTCACAATTTACAAAATTGTTATCACTAGTATAAACAGTATAAACAAATCTTGAACAAAAAAATGAGTTTAAATTACACAGTCCAATATTTTAATGTTATTTCTGCACTGTGGCACCGATTCAGCGGTCGGTGACGGTCGCGAGAACAAGACAGCGTTAAATGCCTAATTTGACAGAACTACCTAGCCTTAACACGAAACTGTAACTGCGTCAATTAAAACTTGTTTTGCATTAAAAAGGGAGAAATAAACTATTTTTATCCAAAAAAAAATCGACTACAATACCACAAATAACTACTCACAAGCGAAAATGTATAGCGAGTAGAGCTTATAATTATTATAAGCGCTACTTACTTACTCAGAGGTGCAGGCCGGATTCGATCCTGTGACCTCACGATTTAAATATGGGATATTCTCTTAGGTCTATTTTGGTTTTTACTCGTATCTTTAGAACCAGAATACGGAGATAGTATATTTTAACAGAACATGTGTTTAACTACAAATTAACTTGTTAGTTAACAAGTAATTACTATTACTATTCAAACCTCCTACAAACAAGTTTTTTATGAATTTTCCTACCACGAACGAGTCAGGCGCTCGGTATGAAACACAGACTGCATGTAGTGAATAAACAATACCTACTATTAATGTTGGTGGTTAATTATGTTTTTAACTGCAAATGAACTTGTTAGTTAACAAGTGGGTAATAAATAAAAACCGGCTAAGTGCGAGTGGACTCGCGCACGAAGGGTTCCGTACCATTATCTGTAACCTAATCTTGCAATTTACAGTCACTTTACTTAACAATGAACTTTAAACCAGTCATTATTGTAAAAAATCAAGTTTTTTGTGTGGGAGCCCCCTTACATTTTTATATTATATAAATTTTAGTATCTATTTGTTGTTATAGCGGCGATAGAAATACATCATCTGTGAATATTTCAACTATCACAGTTCTTGAGATACAGTCTCAGTAAAAGTCTCAGTAGAAGTCTCAATAATAGGGTCCCGTTTTTGCCCTTTGGGTACGGAACCCTAAAAATCGTTTATACTACAAACAAGTTTTCTTAATGAATTTTCCTACTGCGAACGGGTTACGCGCGCTCAGTATGAAATACAAACTGCATGTAGTGAATAAAGTTCCATCAATGTTGGTCATGTGGGTTCGAGACCCTCTGAGCCCGACTTCGACCACCACGCCATCATTGCGGTACCAGCTGAGGTGTCTCGCACTAGTCTTCGAACGATATGTAGTTCTCATTGAGCACGATAAATTTACGGAATGCTTTCGGATTTGCCATAGATAGTTTAGGTCAGTAGACGATCGGGTTATGTTGGACTCGACATACGGACAAATATGGTGCGCCAAAGTGCCCAAGGTAGCCCAAAGCCCAAAGTGCGGCAGGCAATAGAAGCCATCTGAGGCAAACTATAAAAGGAGTCTTTAAAAAAAAGATGAATGATCACAAATGTATACAAAAAATTGCACAATATCCACTTCGCACACATTCGCGGAGATTCTAATATTTGTTCCTCACTTACTGTAAACTTCTTGGTGTCTTCAAATTGCGAGTGAATCGATTACTTCTAGAAGCAGATAAGCGGGCAGTAGTAGACCCATCGTCGACCCGATTAACATCAGGGGAGATGCGGTCGAGTGCAAACCTATTAGTCCAAGATCCCAGAGCCGCCAGACGTCACGTATTTTCTGATAAACGAAATGTGGACGATTGAATAGATTTAGTAGTATTGTCTGATGAACGTATAGACAAATGGAGAATTTAAGTGAAGTTCAGACATTATTGTGGGAGTTTTAAAGCGTCTGTTAAACAAAACGGCCGACGGAAAGTTTCTGGGAGTGTTGGGGTCTTATTTTTAAAAATATTTCCTGTAACAAACGTGAAAACCAGTTATTAGAAAATACGTGAAGTAAGTAATGTTTTTATGTATTGCACCTATATGTTTTTGAGATATGGACCCCATATCTCAAAATTGGCCGTCTAAGCTAGTTAGCGGGTAAGCATGTGTTCTTAGTCCGTACTAACTCTACTCAATCGTCCACATTTCTTTCATAAATAAGTGACGTCTGGCGTCCCTGGGATCTTACTCCATATTATGTAATAAACTAATGTAGTAAATGACTAAAATGGAAGGAAGAGATAAATTTGCGAAAGGAACATATCTGACTACTTTATTTTGATTGCTAGTTGCGTTATAATTTATAAAGTCGTTAATTAGATGGGTTTATTACCATTTTACGATCCTCCATGCAGCCGCTAAACGTAATTAAAACCTTTAATGTCACAATAAACTTAAGACAGTATTTTTTACCATTAATTACTTTGAGATCATGAGCACGGATCAGGAACTGAAATAGGTTTGAATACATAGTACCTGCCCTAGGGTCTAAAGCAAGGGCGGATTCATGCGGAGGGTCATATGGGGTTCATGAACATTATTTTTTTTTACTTTTATAGGTTTACACTTGACCGCCATCTCGCCTGATGTCAAACGACAAAAAATACTTACTTTGTTGCTGGACGATGTATTCACAAAAATACGAGTATGAAATTAGTAACGAGAGAAGAAAAATTACTTCTTTTGTAACCTCGCGGCGGTTACAAAACGTAGTTACAAAAGCGGCCGAAAATATATTAGTTTGTAACCGGGTTACGAAAACGGAAAAAAAATCTTCTTTTGTAACTGGTTACAAAACACAGTTACCAAACCGGCCGAAATGGAAATTTATTCGCTTATTGTTTTTATTTTTTTTGAGAAAATTAAATTACTGCATTCTCTCAATGTAATTTGTTTTTCTGGGCAGTATCATGCATCACGTATATGTAAATGCGAACTAACAATAGTTTAAATATCACTAAATAAGTCGACGCACAACGTTTGCAGAGGGCGCGCAAACAACGCCGGCTCAGATCCAAGTTTCTCCGTAATTTACCGAGGGAGACATTCACCACGTAAATTATATTAATCCTCGTGAGGACCGAACTGAGAGTAAGTAGCTATTTAAGTCAATTAGTGCAGTTAGGAAGTACTTACACCGCGCTGTAGGCGTAAGTTTGATATAAGTTTAAGAAGTACGCATGGACAGCGCTCTTGTGTTGTTATTGCTGGGTTTTTGACGTCTTCCCTCGCTATTAGAGTGTTCAACCCACCGCGATAGTTTCTTTGCAACATATCGGCTTCCTCACCATGTTACCATGTATGGTGTTTTAAAGCAAGTGACAATGTTCTAGTTTGACATCAGGCTTTGTTTGGTCTATATCCCAGGTCTAACATTATTTGGTAATATTTCAAATTTTATAGAATGTCTTTATAGATAATCTCATACAATATTTGCCAGCATTAAGACTGTCCAATATAGTTACATTGATCTCTGATTTACCACGAAAATTACATGTCACGAGAACTAATCCCAGGTCCGAGGAATAATCAGCTGGTGAGTTTATTCTTTGAAAGGTCCAATCACAAAGCTGCGATGCGAAGTCGAAACTCTGAAAATATGACCTGACAGGAATTCGCAAACGATGTGTGGAAAACGCTATACCGAACGAAATCGCAAAGCTCGACGATGTAAATTCGCATTTTTTCTGTAATTAAATTGCCTGTAAAACGCCTTTGATCGTACGTCGCGTTATCTACAGCTTCGTGGCATTTCGTGGCTTTGGTACCAAATTTTGAGGAGTCTTTGACCCGTCCTCACTTCTAAGCTTAATCCAAACATTGCCAAACAGTCCGTGACCGATGTTCCCAGGTTATACAAAGGTTTATTGGGTCGGAACCTTCATCTCGCCCTCATTAAGCAAACAACCGTATTTCCACTGGCATTAAGTAATTACGCCATTTACCTAATTGCTTTTAGCTCCACTACCGACCGCGATGATACAGATGCAGCCTGTAAACCCCGGGCTACAATGCGGAAAACGTCTAAATTAAATTCATAATTCATTTATTCGGCTACGTGGGTGGGTACACAAAGAACCTTACAAACACACATGCGGCAGGTTGACCTTTCGACATGGAGAAAAATGTTTTTAAAACAATTCATACAATATTTATTAGCGGAAATCGGTACAAAATGATCTTAAATCTATGCTTCGATACTAGTATTATAAAGCTGAATAGGTTTTGTCTTTGAACGAGCTAATCTCAGGAACTAATTACTTGACTGATATAAAAATGATTGAGTGAGTTAGGCTAAACATTAACGTACCATGGGTGAAACCGGAGCCGACCGCTGGTATAAAATAAGTATGCAAACCCCCCATAACCTTTCGATATGCAAATTTGAGATGTACGGGATATATTCAAAATGTAAAAGGTATCAAACATTGTTTGTACGTTGAAACTTATGTGTACACTTAGTTGAATATTAATTTACTATGGAGTGTAAATAAAATACATTATTAAGCATCGTGTCTATTCTATACAGGCCTATGAATCGGTTTGTTTCACGCTCCATCGTAGACCGTATCGTCACATAACATCAAGGGAGATGGCGGTCAAGTGTAAATCTATAAAAGTTAAACAGAGAACAGTTGAACATTGAAGGTGCAACATTTTTGTTCTACGAAAAACGTAATTTCGAAAAAAACTCGCGACTTTCCTACTCCGGTCGTTTCGTCCGTTTAAATGTTCTAAGCTTACTCAAATTAGAGTTGGCTTCGAACATTTAAACGTCAAACAATGTTCGATCGGACGAAACAAAGTAGAAACGGAGTAGGAAAGTCGCGAGTTTATTTCGAAATTACGTTTTCGTAGAAAGAGAGTAGACGTCCAGGTGTCTTCCTCGTCCCGATCATCATCATCATCAGCCGCAAGACGTCCACTGCTGAACATAGGCCTCCCCCCTAGATTTCCACAACGATCGGTCCTGCGCAACCTGCAACCAGCGGTTTCCAGTGACCTTTGTGAGGTCATCTGTCCATCTAGTAGGAGGCCGTCCAACACGGCGTCTTCTGTCCCGTTATTCTATGTTAAAAAAAAACCTGAAAATGCCACAGGAACGTTATTGACACTCTTATTTATAATTTTTTTATCTGCTGTTTGGATGAACGAGGCTATGAATTCAGATTCATTTCGTATTCCATCCATTGTAAAGCGTGACCTACTCGTCAGTAAAGTTGCATCGGGGAGCCTTTGTCGTATTTTCGGAACATAACTCACTGCTATCCGCTTGAGATTCGTAATTCCACCATTTTGGCCATTACTAATGTAGTTTGCTCCATATTATATGCGTTCGTATTCAGAATGCAGGACCTTCATAGTATTGGACATGCTACATGCGTTCGTCACGTACGGACGTGTGCTTGAAGTATTTAATAATTCCGTTAAAATAATTATTGTTTGACCTCGATAAGAAGTTACGTAGGAAGATGAATAGTGCGCCTTTGTGATTATACTTAGTTTAAACAAAAAACATTACAGGATAATCGGTACAAAGTTAAGTGTAAGAGAAGTTTGTTTAAAATGGACAGTCCATTTGACCGAAGTACCCTAATGCGGCATAGCCCGCCGCCTGTGACTCCACAAAAAACCGTGCAAACACCTCAAGATCCGAACCAAATTGTATGTGATTTGGCGCCTACAAGTGAGATTCAGAAATGGATCACGACCGTTGACCAGACCTGAATGAAATATGCTCAATAACATCGGATGGCAAATTGAATTCAGAGCAGAAGCTACGTGTGGCGAATCTTTGCCGCAAAGTCGGAAGTGCTTCTTCACAAATGGCTATATTATACCAGTCACTGAAGCAAAAGGCCATACAAGCTCAACAAGCCATCAAAGACCTCAATAATAAATGTAACCTGCAAGAGTGCCTAACGGGAATAAAAATACCATACAGGAGACCAATACCCATAATTCAACGAACCAAACTGTGTCCTTTGCTAGTGTGGTAAAAACAGGAGCTAATAACTTTATCCGCCCAAATGCTCTGAACTCCGTAGCTATATACCCCAAGGACAAGAAATCCAGCGACGAAACCAAAAGCATTGTGCAGAAAATAATACGCCATGAACAAATGAAGCTGCAAGTTCGGAGCCTACTTAAGACCAAAATGGAGGGTCATTATCAGCACAGAAAATAAAGAAGACCTACAAAAATTGAAGCAATCTGTACAGCTAAACTCTTCAGGCTTAACTTTGGATGAGGCATACAAACGTAGACCACGTATTACAGTTCTAGGAATACCAACCAACATGACAGAAAGTGAAGTTTTTACCTGCATTTTTGAGCAAAATTTAACAGAAAAAATGGCGATGGATCGCGACTCATTTTTAAAGACCATCAAGCTAAGCCACAAATCAGGCAAAAAGGACGCTCAGACCTGTAACTACATAATTGAAGTATCAGCAGCAATTCGTAAAGCCCTTATCACGCAGGAACGAGTATTTATTAACTGGACATACTGCCCTGTTAGAGATTTCACGCTAGTAACGAGATGCTACAAATGCCAACAATACGGACATGCAGCTAAAACGTGCAGAGAGCCCACGCCCACCTGTGGACACTGCGCACAAGTAGGTCACGCAATGAATGAGTGCCCAAATAAAGCGCAAACACCGAAATGTGCCACCTGTACTCGATTTAAAAAACCAAACGCGCACAAAACAGGCGACACCGATTGCCCAGCTAAAAAAAACGGCCGAAAACAGGTACATAAACTCAATAGATTATGAAGGCGTCTAAGAGCGCCACATCACTTAGTTTACATTAGCATTTATACCCCTTTGAATTAACTTATTTTATGGAAATCAATTTGTTTAACGACATAGACCAGACTAATATATCAGAATCTAAGGTGTGCGACGTGGAGAGCTGCATACAATATTATCAAAATTCCACTAACTCATTAACGATACTAACACAAAACATTCGTAGTATATATAAAAATATAAACAGTTTCCTCGTTTTCCTACATAGACTGAGAATAAGTTGTGATGTGATTGTTTTAACAGAATGCTGGCTGGCAACTCGTGATAGAAATTTACCTATAATACAAGGGTACACTACGTACTATAGTAAGATGACCTATAATCAAAACGACGGGGTAGTAGTCTATGTAAAATCGGCCCCTAAATATCACAGTTGAGGAACCAGGCTTAAATGATTGTAACTGCCTAATTATTAAAATCGGAACAACAACAGCAATAATGGCAGTATACCGATCACCTTCCTTTAAAAATCTCGAAGGTTTTTATCATTCGCTGGGTAAACAGTTTCAAACATTGTCAGCATTTAAGAACATAATACTAACAGGTGACATAAATATAAATATTCATCCAGATTGTAACGACACCACTGCACATGATTACCTAGATCTTTGCTCATTCCATGGATTACTCCCAGCCCACACTTTGCCGACTCATCAGAGTGGATCTTGCCTAGATCACGTTATTTTAAAACCAGCTCACCATCACGTGTATTTGTAACTAACTCGACAATCACAGATCATAATGCTGTATTAACAACCTTGAATATCAATAAACCAAAACAATACTGCCCTCAAATGAAAAGCATAATTGACTATACTACACTCGAACGTGATCTATGCAATATTGACTACGACCCAGTTTACAACTGTGCTGACGTTAGCGACTCCTTGTCATACCTAATTGAAAACATACAGCGAGCAATAAATAAAAATACTAGAGTCAAAGCAGCAAACAGGAAATACAATAATATTAAGCCATGGATTACGCCTGGCCTAGTGCGATGTATCCGACACAGAGATAAATTGCATCTGAAAGCAAAATCCTCTCTAGACAACCATATACTGCAAACCACATACAAAAGATATCGAAACTTTTGCAATGATCTATTAAAAAAACTAAAAATTAACTATGACAGGGAACAATTAGCAAAAGCCGGTAATAACAGTAAACGCATATGGGATCACATAAAAAAGGTCACTTTCACGACGAAACAATCAGACTCAAACTTGAAACTTCTCCTGACAGAAGACTCCCAGCTCTTTCAGCAAACAAAGCCAATAATTTTTTATCAATGTTGGGAAAAATCTCGCTGAAAAACTTCAGACGCAACAATATATCTCACAAAACCAATTTTATTCTCAACCACGAGTACAGTCATTTGTAATGCTAGATACCGACGAAAAAGAGGTAGAACGTATCATACTTGGGTTAAAAGATAACTGTGCCGTTGGGTGGGATAATATCTCCAATAGATTTCTGAAAAAATTCAAACATATACTTGTACCGCCTTTAGCACATATTTTTTCACAGTGTCTTACTAACGGTATCTTCCCTAAGTGTCTTAAAAAGGCTGTAGTCATACCAATTTATAAATCGGGTAGTAAAGAACAAGTAACAAACTACAGGCCTATATCACTTCTATCCTCGTTGTCAAAATCCTTGAAAAATTATCAACACCCGCCTTATAAAGTATCTAGAAAATAACGATATTTTATCGAACAAGCAATTTGGTTTTAGATCGAAGCTATCAACAGCAGATGCGGTACACCAACTGACAGACTATGTAGCCCAAGAGCTCGATAAGGGTAACCAGACATTATGTATATTCCTAGATTTGGCTAAGGCCTATGACACAGTGTATGTACCTTCCTTACTACAAAAGCTAGAAGCAATAGGCGTAAGGGAATTCAGCTTAAACTTTTCACAGACTACATAAGCGACCGTACCCAATGTGTTAGAATAGGCAACGTTGTCAGCGATGAACAGAAAAGCACTAATTTCGGAATTCCTCAAGGCGGGACCCTCAGTTCTACCCTTTTTTTGGTTTATATAAACGATCTTTGCAGTTTAAATCTGGAACATGGCAAATTACTGTCATATGCTGATGACACTGCAATTTTATTTTCCGCCCCAAACAAGATAGAGCTGCACGAATTTGCTCAGCGAGGTTTTGATAAGGTAAATAATTGGCTAACAAATAATCTACTAACACTAAACGCGGATAAAACAAAATACATATACTTTTCTATGCGTAAATCTAAGCAATCTACAACTAATCAGCATCTATATGCACACACGTGCACAAATCCTACAGCCTGTCTAGACAACTGCCCAACCATAGAAAGAGCAAATGACATCAAATATTTAGGTGTTATTATTGATGACACACTGACCTTTCGGCTACACATCAAAAACCTAGTAAACAGACTTCGTAAGTTGATTTATGTGTTCAAAATATTACGGTATATCGTAGATACTAAATTAATAAAGCAAGTGTATAAAGCTCTGTGTCAATCAATAATTACATACTGTATCACATCATGGGAGGTGCTACTAAGACATTAATGCTTTCTGTAGAAAGAGCACAAAGAGCCATTCTGAAGGTCGCAACATTTCGTCCATTTCTCTTCCCTACGAAACTGCTCTATAAAAGCCTGCAACATTCTATCAGTAAGACAACTATTTATTTTGAACACGACACTAAAACAGCACAAAAATCTTTCCTACTGCACTGAGATTACTAACAAGAGACGTAAGGATATCGTATGTAGCTCACTGGCACAGACAAAACATGCTTTCACAAGCAAATTTTTCATATATCTTGGTCCAATACTATACAACCGACTAAATAGATTGCTATTTATTTACGACCAAAATGTTTATAACTGTAAACAAACTGTCTGTGAATATTTGCTACTAACACTGTCATATGAGGAAACTGAACATTTGATATTAGTTATAAAATAGTAAAGAAATTTCATACCTATCTTTTAATAAGCAAAGTAGTTCATATATTTACCGATTTTATTGTTTAGTTTTATTATCTTCGATAATGTAACTCTTAGTTAAAATAGGCAATTTTCGCGCCTGAAACACAGGTTCTACCTAGTTCAGGCTGATAAAATTAATATACCTGTGTATAGCTGTAAGAAAATATTGTATAGTTAAGATCTATGTTATTGAAATAAATTTTTATTTTATTTTAATTTTTTTATTGACGCAGTAGCACAGATTACAATAATAGCAACTGCGTAATAGCGTTAAATATATGTGTATATTTTTTTTGGAAGTATAGATTGACGGGACGAGCATGACGTCTGCCTGCTGCCTGATGGTAAAATACGTCTGCCCTTTACAACGCACTGTCACACAGCTATTGGAACATGAAGAGTCCAAATCATTACCCACATAGATAGTACTGAACTGCGCTCGTCACTCAGAGATATAAGGTTATTTTATCTCTATGTTCTGTAATAGAAAGCCCTTCAAACGGAAAGAAAGCGATGTTTGCACATTACTTACTATTTGGCGGTAAAATAACCTACCTACCAGTATGGCTGCCGACAAACTGCCGTTCAGTTTGGCAGTTGTGTTTTGAAAAATGGTTTTGTTAATTTTATAGATTAAATAAAAAAAACTGCGAAATGTGTAATACTTCTCCAGGCGGACTCTACAAAGTAAAGTTAGTTCTACGAAGGGTCCTAGAGATTTACTACGATAACATGACCCGCCCCTCCAGAATTCAAAACGTTTGAAAGTATATACAACGCATCACCACGCATGTGTGCGTACTGGTACTGCAGACGAATAATTACAACTACATACAAACTCTTTCGTAAGGATGTGACTACACACATTAAAACAGTAATTTGGGGGGGCGGGCCATGTTATCGTAGTAAATCTCTACCACTATAATAAAAGAAGAGTATGTGTATAAGAGTAGGTATGAATGTGTGTCTGTAATTTCTTGGAGTTCGCGCCGGCACGTGGTTCAGATTGAAGCTGGCTTACGCAAATGTATATCTTGCAGTTTGGTAATGTTTTAGATAACGAGGGTTGAAAAGGGTGCGCAATCTCTATAGGATAGAACAAGAATAGGGTAGAGTTTATTTCACACCATTTACTAAAAAAATGGGATACGTTGCTTGGGCTAAAGTAGGTAGGTATGTGTGGTTCTTAATTATTAAGTTTTTGAAAAGAACAACTTGAGATTTTAGCATTTATGAAAATTACGTAGGATAAAGTCTAAATACAAAAAGAAATAGTTTTTCAAAATGTATATCTGTGTTAGCTCCAAAATAATGGAGGGCTAAATAAATCTAGTTTTAAACATTGCCGATTGGACTAATTCGACTTGCAATCCAAACTAAAATTTGAGTGCTTCGTAAATTTTTTTGAAAGTACATAGACACTTTTTGGTAATTCTTCGATGTGATAAAAATCAATGAAGTGAAAACCTACGAGTTCATCGTAGGTTTTGTAGTTGCCACTTTAAGAAATAAGTTGCGGTTTTTTGATACTAAAAAAAACATTGGCACTCCAGGTGTGCAGAAATGAAAACCTACGAGTTCATCGTATCATTGGAGTGCCAATGTTTTTTTATGGTATTAAAAAACCGCAACTTATTTCTTAAAGTGGCAACTATTAAAGCAGTAATTTACAAAATATTGGTATACGTCTATACTTGTATAACGATTTGTAATCCACCCACCCACATCACTATACATTGTAAATATCGTGGATACAAAAATGATATTGCTTGACGATCTAGCTGAATGAGGCAGAAAACCGTTAAAGAAAGTCTCACATATCGACAGTGAAACAGATTCGACATTCAATTATCTAGATTAATGAGTTTGATCGCCAAGAATGCATATCCTCGCCAGCGCATACCTCAGAAGTTTTCTCATTTAGTGGACTCCAGCTCGACTTCCGCGCTCAGAAACTAAGTTAGGCAAGTAGCGCGGCCGACCGCTGACGCTCCGTTTCGGTAACTTGCCAACTTATCACTGTACTTAGTTATTTCTAGAAGGGTGGATTTCAATTTTTACCCTTTTCATAATTTACATTTTAATTTTTACCCTTTTCATCAGCAGCAGGTCTAAAAAATGGCTTCCGGTGTATAACATTTCTGAAACGTCGTCAGAGCAACTGTTAAAATGGATCAATCACAACTTCTTAACAGCTTTGACAGCGTCGTTTGTTTTTGATTAATGTTGCACCTGATTTTTTTATTGGAATGGTGTTAAGGCGCGTCCCCGAGCAAAACGATTTTTGAAAGTGAAAACTTCTTTTGGCGCACCACAAACAGATTTTTCGTGGGCTGTGAATGAAGCTCATCAGCGTCATGTTCGTAAATTAAAGAAATCTTCGGTTGAACTCAGGACCTACTCGGAAAGCATTTCTAGATGGCTAAGTTTATAAGACTTTCGAGATTTATTTTTTATTTATTCTTGACCTTCAGCCGCGTATCTGGCACTGACGTGTCGCTGTGTGTACCATATTCAATTTATATTTAATCGTTTTTTATATATTTTTATAGGAGAGCACGACTTATGCCAGATGGTAAGCAACATGCCTGCCACATAACATCACAATAACACGCAGGTATTGCAACACGAAGAGTCCTAATCGTTACCTAGTACTCCACTGCGCTCGTCACCCAAATATATAAAATTAAATGTTTCATTAGTCTTAATGGTTATTTCTTATTTTTAAAATTAATCTAACAACACGAAAATTTTCCCACAACGAAAATGAGTAATAATTGAAAACTCTAAAGCCGTAATCATTTGGATTTTATACTTCAATGGATAGGCAATTTAATTACGAACATTATAAAGAATTCTTCTTTTCAAAAGACTAACATCTGGTTTTATTAAGAGTTTATTAAAAAATCTGAGGATTAAACAGTAACGAATCCTACAGTTTTTCTCTTGCTCTCTCTTGGGGTGGGCGATGAGGTAAGAAATATTCAAGGTCATTTGCACAGGGTAAGGCCGTAACGGGTGAGTGTTTGTGTTCCGCAGCGGAGCCGCCGAGGCTGGTGAACGTGACCGTGCACGCGTCCACGATCCTGGCGCTGATCCTGTGGAACGTGGCCGGAGACGGCGGACACCCCATCATCGACTTCACGGCTCAGTACCGCTCGGCGGCGCCTGTCAACGGCTCGCTGGAGCCCTGGCGGCCCATCTCACCCAACCACATCAGCCCCAACTCGGTAAATGCTGCCCTGATATTCAATACTATGTACGTAGGACGCGGTAGGACGACCACCCAGAGCGTCGGATATAAAGTGCCGCTGTGCCATTTGTGTCCAGTTTGTAACTATGCCTCGCTCATGTTTATTGGGTAAACGGGTAACTCACTTGTATTATAGTCGATCAATCCGACTCGAGTTTCGGCCGCGTTCGGCGGCCTTTTTCAAGGTGAGTGCACACGCGCGATGGCTGCCCGTTTGGCACCATTTTACCTCGCTAAACCTATATACCTCGGTATACCTCGCTCATTGACTAGTAAAGTCAAAGAAAAAAGAATCTCGCCCAGGGCACTAGTAGTGCTAAAACCGACACTGCTAATACTGACAGTTTGGCGCCTCAGCTTGCTTGGAAGAGAAGCCTCAATTCTCACGTATGTAACCGCAGACAGCTCAATTATTGTCGCTCGTGTTCCAATTTCTGCTACCCCCACATTCTCCGCTGCTCCTGGGGGCGTGATGACAGTACTGCTCGACGACAACCTTTACATGCTTTCCTTTACATACGGCATCTCTTATCTCAATTAACGCAAGTCCAACTCGGTATGTGGCGTTCTGCTATTGATGAACCTCGATGGTTCGCGGTTCGTGGAAACGCGTCAATCGCCTAAATGCCACAGGACATTATTGACATTTTTCAAATTACACTGTACCACTACAGGCATTAAAGCCGTGTAAAGTTTTATGATTCAATCTGTTTTACGGTTGCTAGCCTAGCCTAATTTAAAGCGTTGTTGGTTGTGTACCATTGAATGCGTTTACCCAGAAGAAATGATCAGCCTCGATTTTGAGACATACCTAATTTAACAAACATTCTGTATGTGTTTTACAGCGGCAGATTGATGTGTATCACCTAGACACAAACGCGTCATACTGGTTCCGCGTGTGGGCCACCAACGCGCTGGGCCCCGGGCCGCCGGTCGAGGTGCTGGCCACCACGCTCTACACCGATCAGGATGCAGGTAATAAGGAGCCTACTGGTGGGACTCGGGGCCTTCTATCGCAAGGCTGACCCAGTGACCTGACCTCGAAAGATTCTTGGAACATGTCGGTTTCCTCACGGTGTAGACCTTCGCCGTCTTTAAGTTAGCCGCATTAAGCACGTGACATCGAAAAGACAGCGGTGCGCGTGAGATTCGATCCACAGGTTCCGGATCGGCAGACGCCCGACTAGACCAGCCGTAACTTAACATCAGTTAACAGGTACACTCCGCGAGGCATAAGCTGAGCTTTGCATTTGTGTGAGTGTACATGGATAGTGTAGGTGTGACAACCGGCCTTAGGCGCGGCGCCATTCTGTCTCGCCGCGCTCCTGCCTGATTGGTGATCACTCACACTAATGCAAAGCTCAGCTTATACCTCGCGGAGTGTACCATTGCATGTAGTGAGTTCAACCGTCATTCTACTATTCTGCTTCTTTCACGGCGAAAATTTTAAGCTTCGCCAAAATTGGTTGACCATAGAATGTTTCAATTTCGAGGAAGGGATATCGTACTCATATTATACCTCTGTGTACTTCCTTATAAATGTCAATGTTTGGATATTTGTTGCTCAATCACGTTGTAACGTATGAATGGATCGGTCAGTTCTTAGAGACTATAATCTACCTGTGTACAATGCGATCATACGTTACGACGTGGTTGAGCAACAAACATCCAAACATTTCCATTTATAATATTAGTAAGATGTATACAATAAGCTCGTTTAAACGTATTAGATTAGATGAAAATATGAATAGTATAGTATATAAAACAGGTGGCGTACTGCCAGCTGTATACGAACATTGTCGTGAGCCGTGTGCCCGGTGTGTCCGCAGAATTGTACAAGCACTTCCTGGAGGGCGCGGAGTCGTTCGACACGCGCACGTGGCTGGCGGCCGTGTGCGTGGTGATGGGCACGCTGCTCGTGCTCGCGGCCGGCACGTGCGCCGTGCTCTGCCGCGAGTGGCGCCGCGCCGGTGAGCAGCCCTAGCGCCGGCGCCCGCTGCCGCGCCTCTACTTCCTCTGGGAGTAGCCGGCCAGGGCTGGCGCGACACTTATACTTACCTATGCTACGTCTACCGCTCTACCGCATATCTAAAACTGCCCTTATTACACTTGGGTACATTTGGTGATTAAATTCAGAAACAAAGTTTACAAGCAAGTTATAAGCAAGCAAACCTCGTATCTAAATTGAAAAATAAAATGCTAGGTTACTGAATGCTATTATTACACTTCGGTGAATTCAGTCGACTAAATTTAACCAAATGTAATAAAGCGTTTAGCTTTGATATTGCACTCTCTTTTCTAAAATATGCAGAGAGCATTAGCAAAGCCAAAGCCGATTTAGTTAGGCGGTAGAAGGGTGAAGCTAACACTCGCTCAAATGTAAAGGCTATATCACTACGGAATCCGTGCACGTAAACATTCGTGAAACGTGTCTATAAGCACGTAGTCATGGCTACGCGTAGATATACACGTTTGTGTCTACGCGTGCGCTACGTGTTCGTCTACGCATTGGTAGCCAGTTTCTGGCTACGCGTAGATGCTTGTGTCGACAAATACGTCTATGACGTTGTCCACGGTCTATGCTTATGCTACGTGCGTGTGTGTCTACGTGTATGCGTAACCAACTGATAATAGAAATGACACACCTATATTTAATGTTTTCTACTTTCATGTATTTTCCGCGTACTGTAGCTGTTTAAATACGCCTACTGCATACGTTAAAGTGACGGACGTATCTGTATTGGTCATCTTGGAACTCCGTCGTGGTACGTTTGTTTACTCGATTATAATTAGATGTGTCAACCATTAAAATATTGCACAAATCCATAGTGCAAGTCTTACTTCAGCATAGTTATTGGAGTCCTTGTGTACTGTAATGAACGAATAGCCAGTGGAGATTCCTCTTTTTTTCTCAGTACTTAGAGATGTAACGACTTTTACAGATACGTCGATTGCGCTATTTGAGCGAGTGAGTAGCTTCTAAAAATGATAGCTGCTATGTACCCACATAGGTACCCTATCACACGATAGGGATGACCAATGGTGATTTACCTATTATTTTTCGAGTAAATTCAAAATATATTAGTTTTAGAAAAACGCTTGACGACGGGCGCTCTAATACCGAATAAAACTCGATATTATAAAGACGTTAATACATTTAGTAGCAAACATAATTTTCACCAAAACTAAACCAAAAAAAAACATGTAAATAAAAAGACAGCTCAGAATACATATAATTAACATTTATTATTAGGTCAGTAGGAGTAGGGACATCCTAAAACATAACTTTCTTATTTAAGTGAAGATCGTTTTTTTTTTGTGGTTTTAGAAATGAAATAAACTTTAATTTAGAATAATCTACGAGTATATTGTAGTTTAATAAAAATTCGTTACAAGTTTAACTTTGTTCCGCAATACGCTAGGGCTAATAAATAATGGTCGTTATATTTCAAATAAATACAATTTATTCCATTAAAATATTAAACTTTGTTTAAAAGAAGAATATTAACGCTTTCCAACGGAATGGTACGAAAAGTCGTTCATTCTCTTGGAACAAACCGCTTGTAGTGGTATTTCTGCCAACTTATAATTGCGATATCTTTCAGCGAAGAACGAATGAGTATCTTCTGTGCAAGTGTACCTAAATGTCGCAGGGAAATGATAACATCAGGGATTACATGAAATCCCCAGTGATATCACGAAATCCCGGATATCACTGGGGATCTCGAATAATCTTGTTTATCACGTTTTTTTTACTAAACAATGAAGTTGAACGTAATATGACATACTAATTTTCGTTTAATTTTGTACATTATTTCGTTTTATTTCCCTGCGATATATACATATTATACACTTACAGACTTAATTAACTTGATAAGGTGAGTTAAGCGTACTGTGAAAAAAAGCTAAAATTAAAGCTCTTCCACATTGAGTCTGATTAACTGCTATATAACACCAAAGAATACAATCAAAATAATACAATCATAAACAAAGTTATTTGATTAAAACTAAAAAACATAACTGACTAGAGCTCGCAATCTTATAAAAGACTTATTATATACGTAGTTTTAAGTAGAAAGTACAAGCAATTATTCTCACAAATATTTTTAAATAATCTACGCACCATTACGTTACGTTATATATTTTTCCGATTTTGATATAAACAAATTGATATTAATTAATTAGTGCCAAGGAAAGTTGTTTCACTAAATTACACAGGGTGGTGCATACTACTACCCTAAGCCAACTGTTATGCGTTATTCTCAGTACTATGGACAACCTTTGCCAGTTATTCTACGGCCAAGCAGTAATGAGCAAACGTTACTGTGTTCCGGTTGGAAGGATAATGGTTCCTGAACAAGCACAAAATAAAAAAATTTGATTAACCCCCGACTACCTCAGATTTGTTATCTGTACAACATTCTACTAGTCAAGCCATTTCGTTTGATACCCATATTAAGGGAGTTGTGAAAAAAGTATTTCGCCATTTTGTGGAAGCGGCCATCTTGGATTTGAAATTTGTCATAGTGCAATGTATTCTACTAGTCAAGCCCTTTCGTTTGATACCCATATTGAGGTAGTCGTAAAAAAAAATATATTACTCGCTATTTTGTGGTGGCGGCCATCTTGGATTTGAATTTTTTTGTAGTGTATAGTATTCTACTAGTCAAGCCCTTTCATGTGATACCCATGTTGAGGTAGGTTGTGAAGAAATATTTTGTCCGCCATTTTGTGGCGGCGGCCATCTTGAATCGATATTAACCAAACATAACTAAGAACATCCGCACAAATATTAACTTTCAAATAAAAAAACCGCATCGAAATCGGCCCATCCGTTTGAGCTCTATGGTTCCACACACACACAGACAGATAGACAGACATCGACGTCAAACTTATAACACCCCTTTTTTTTGGACGGGGGTTAAAAATTACTTCACAAAAATATATATAAAGATTGATCTATGGGCGGCAGTGATTTGTACTCGTGATGCTCAAATGGCTGCATGCCACTGCGCTATAATGGGTAGATGTGTTGAGCACCATCATGCGCGTGTCTTGCTCAGTACGTATTACAATAATAATAAAGTTTACTATGGGACCAATCCTGAAATCAAGAATAATAATCGGATATGAAAAACGAAATTGATTTATGTACTGAAGTACTGGTCCAAACAATTTCTCGTTGCCAAAAAAAAATTTTAGTCTTTGCAGCCGTTTTTATTTCGCAATTTCTGTGTTTTACTCTATACTCTACTAGCCTTGTGGTTGGTAATGTTGGGTGATTTATAATTTTTTGGTTGGAAATAATTATAGCTGCTGACCTGGTGGTCGTGGGTTCTATTCCCACGCAGAACAAAATAAATTTGTCTGCGATGAATAAATACCCACTTTTATACCTACTCTGTCTGGGTGTTTTCATGTGTATCATATCTGTTATCTAGTTCCCATAATACAAGCTATGTTTAGTTTGGGGGTAGATAGTGTTGCGTGAGGAATGACCAACAATATTTATTTAATTAGTTACTTTGAGAACAACACGCTCCTCTCGGCTGAATAGTAAGTAGCGCAACCCTGTGTATTTCACTAAAAAAAAGCGTTTTAAAATAGTATTAGTATTTTTATGAAAAATGCGGAATTGATAAAAAAAACCAAAAATATAAAATTTAGTAATGCTTAAATTAAACATTCCGTTTAATCTTACGCTACGCGATTGGTGCTACGCATTGATATTAGTGTTTAATATCTTATTAATAAATAGTTTACCAAATAAATTCAATTGAATCTCGCTCGAGTTACCTTTGCTATCGCTTAATAATAATAAATAATTGATTTGTACAATTACACGTTTTTAGGAAATGCCTAAATCATGTTCAATGACATTAAAGGAAAAGAAATAGTTATTTACGTTATTCGTAAAATAAATATTTATACATATATCAATGAATTTGAAGTGCAATTACGTACAAAACAAAAAAAACTAATTAAAAAACAATATTCCGAAAAAAAATCGCAAAATTTACAGCCAAAATATACATTTAGTTACAACAAACATCGTCAACAGCCCTGATGGTGCAGATGTCCATAAGCATCACTAACCATTAAGTGGACAGCCTGCTTCTATGTCACTCCGAAAAAATGCTATCTTATAAAACATTCGTATATTGATATAGAATCGAATCTCAATTAAGGCATTTCCTAAAAACCCTATAGTTATATGGACCAAAAATGAAACTACAAAGTGTCAATTAAAGCAATAGACGTTACAATAGTGAAAGAGAATCTGGCGAAAGCCTTTCCATTCTTATAAAGATACAAAGAAAATTAGACATTGTAGTTTAATACTAGATTCGTAGGAAAAGTGCTAAATTCTTAGATATATGATCAAAATAAACTAAGCAATGTAGAGGATACAAATAATTATTAATTTTTCTTATTTTTTTTAGTCATTACTACATATAATAATAAATAAAACAAATTATTAGTAGACAGTAGAATTAATTTAGGAAAGTAGTTATATAAAGCTTTGGCAGCTCATTTTACAGTTTATATTCTTATATTCTTGCCAAAAAGTATACTATTTACATTTATAGGCGTGGGATTAGGTACATAATATATTAGATGCGTTTGGAGTAATAAAAATTACATAATTATATTAAAAACTATATAAAACCAATTTAGTGCCATTTGTGCTTTTCTATAAGAACCAGAGCTAAAACCAAAATATTTAAAAAAAGCGCAAAAATTAAATAAACTCTCATAAATTTTATCTTAATTGAATAATAATAATTAATCTAGGTTACGCAGGACACCCGTATTACATCTAAAGGGTCGTGTTCTACTAATTTAGAACTATTGGCTCAATCTGGAAATGGTGAAAAAAGTCAGCTGTTTCTAATACACTCAGAGGCACAGTAAACTGCCACAGTTTGAAAACTGGTTGTACTCGTACCTACTTTGATTCATGCACTACAACTTTGGTAAAGATCACCACAAATTATGAAAAACACAGTTTACTATTCTACATCTATAAAGGGCACAGATAAACATTAAATGTTTGGATGATAACTTTCAACGTAACAAATCAAATTTGCTTTCTTACGATACGGTTAATTGTGCCCGCGAGTGTTCATTTTATGAAGTTTAAATTGCAATGTTGTATTTAATGGTTGGATTTTTTTCTTCGCATTACAGAGTTGTTCTCGCAATAACGGTTATTTATAATGGTATGTAAAACACGCCTTTTCGTGAAAAGTACTGGTGTACTGCGCTACCCTGTGTACGCCTAAAAGACAAATGTCAAGCAATAATAATTAAATTAAATTAAAATTAAAATTGAATTAAATAAAGAATTTACAAGTTACTGTCACAGTATTTCTTCAAGCTTCAGTATATTTACTCTTGTGATAAACTATATAGGACCACTTTGTATATAATGTCGGACCACTATAAACTCTTTTTCTAATGGTATTCGCTAAAAAGCTGTAACTTTTGACGCATATAATGCACTAGTATTCAGTAAATAAGCACAAGTTTTAATTACCGATAGCGTTTAATAAGGTTAGTGTAACACTATGGAGACAGGATGACATGAATTTCTGACAAACACATATAGTTTGCATGTAGTTATAAAGACAAATTAACACACCCAGTAAATTACCCAAATTAAAAAATAATAATATTATAATTATCAAAGACATTGTGAACTGATAAACAGGCAGTTTTAGTTGTAAGAGCTTTTTATAACTTTTTTGTAGGAGTATAGATTTTACATTAATATTTTGAAATTGAGTAGCTTTGCTCGGTCGGAGACAGGTTTCCACATGAAATGGGTTTCGTATGTAGCGTGTAATGTAAGCTACCAGTAGGGGAAGGAGGACTATCGTGTCCGGTCACATCGCGTAACAGCTAACAAATGTATGGAAAATATAGTTATTCGATTATTCGATTTTGCCATACATTTATTTGGTTTCGGACACAATAGTAATCGTAGTTCGCCTAGTGATGTACGAAATCGATTTCAAGCAAAATATTAAAGACCACTATTTTGCCAATTATTTTAGACTCCGAAAGCTCGCCCTCGCGAGCCGAGAGCGAGCTTGTACCAAACTTATTCGCATGTATATTTTGCATTAACTAAGACATTGATGCTGAAGTATTTGCTGAACTTTTTTATTCATTCGAATTTTTTTCTTCTTTCCCTCTATCGCACTCGCTTGGATCGCACGCTTGGACTGCGGGCCGCACACTAACAAACAAACACACACACCGAACGGTATGTATTACTAACCACATGTAGAATACGGCGAAGAGCAGGACGTCATAGAGTTAGTGCCTAACATCATCCTGAACCCGGGGTTCATGGAGATGGACCCGATCCGGCCGCGGGAGCGCGCCGCCTCCATCATCAAGTCGGCGGAGTGCCCGGGGCCCGGCAAGCCGCGGCGGGTCTGATTCTCGTCCATACTTAACCTAAGGATATTCTACCGCACCGATTCCGGGGTGATGTCATGATCGCAGCCCCCGGGCGACAGCTACATGGCCGACTGCGAGGTCCACATATGAACCTTCGTCGGACGCGGTCACGCTGTCGCCTGCTTGCGGCCTGCTCACTCGGCTCGATCGTCGCCGTCGTAGCGCGCTCGGCATGCTTGCCAGTTTTGTATGCTATTTCAATCCGTCACAGTGTTCATATCAGACTGGCAATACTAGTGGCGGTATTGCCAATGCGAAATTGGGTTTATAGGTAATATCGATAAAAAATTGTTGTGGATTTTATAGTAAAGACTTTGAATGCTGAAATTCATCCATCCAGAGTGTTGAAACTGTAATATCTAAATTCTTCCGATCCAGTGATTTTGTAAGCATATTAAGGGTAGACGGACATATCAAGCGTGAGAGGTGATTGAGAATCGGAGTCGTAAAATATCCTTAGGTTTTTAGCGTTGCGCTTATATGCGGTAGCGTTCACAGTGCTTGCCGACTGCGTCTCACTAGGGGAATTCATCTTTACATATTTAAAAAATTGGATGCCTTAAATTTCTATATTTTTTTGAAATATATAATGATAGTTTCCTTTTAAATAAGTACGTATTTGTTTCAAAATCGATCTTGGAAATAGTTTATAACATAAAAATTCAATGTATTAAGCTTGTATCTTATGTATTATGTTCGGGATAGTCATAACCCTTGTGAGATACAACTGAAGGCATAATATTAAGCTTTACCTAAAACTGAGAGAGATCTTTCTAGTTTTGTAAGCGGTTCCGTATTAGTCTGTAGAGAGGAGTTTGCCATCTCAATATGTCTGGTATTATATTGTTTTGAAACGAACTGAATGCTTGCATTTACTTTTGATACTTTTACAAGACTTTTGGCGTTTACATCAACGCTTTTATCGATATTCTTTCTGGCAACTCCCAATTACTGTACGTTTGTACAATGTGCTACATTTTTAGAAAAAGTATTGCTTACCGTTCAATGAAATTGTTAATGTTGCTAGATATACAGTAGTGTTATAGTATATTTTAATTACGTACATATTTTTTTGCAATATTAGATATCCATATTTTTATAACGAGATCTCACATTAAATTAAGATGTTGCCATTCGGAAAATTACTACGTGTTTGTGATTAATTTTGTGGGTATTTATTTTAATGATTGTGATTTATGCTGTGATTTTATTTAATTTTGACATACTCGAGGTGAATACATGTGTATATATATTATGTTAATATATAGTCAAACTTGAATAAGTGAGAACTGAGTAGGCGAAGAAGCTATTTTAAATAATAGTAATAACTTCGACGGGGGGCGGACCTGGGTGCTGATTCAAACGCAGTCCGAACGATTCCGGCACGGAATAACAATCTTAGTGTTTGTTATTCTTAACAGATTAGACAAAGATCGAAAGGTTTGATTCCGTGTCAAGATCAATCTGATTGCGTTGTGAATTGGGGTACTGGTGGCGGCAGGCGGTTGGAAACTTAGCGCTGAGGTTGTGATTTGCCGCTTGACAGTGGCATAACTAGGGAAAAAATAGGGACGTTCTCATGCAGACTCCGCCACTAGAAAAATATTTCATATTTTAAATAATATAGATACAAAGAATACATACTCTCATTTTAATTTCATTGTTTACTTATGTCTATCTGTTATCATTATTGTCCGCCTGGATTGTCTCACTGCTAGGCAAAGAGCTTTAGTGATGGACCTTTATAAGCTAGAAGAATATCGCTTTTCCCTCAGCTCTTACTTATCCAGGTTCGACTGTGTATCGTTTGGAGACTGGTGCGAAGGTATTAGGTATATATTATATACATTCATTAGGATATATGTAGCGATACGGTATTTTAGATAGTAAGCTTTAAAATGAAGTGTTTCATGGTAGCGTAAAACTACGATCGATATATTAGCCTAAGAAGACACTGCTTTGTATTTACGATTCGTTCATAAATTTTTAAATGACAATATGATAGTGAAATGCGTTGTTGTCTAATGATAAATCCCACAGTATATACCCGAACACTCTAAGGCAATGAGGCGAAGACATGTGAACGAAATATATATATATTTTTTAAAGTCGCGTCGCGGAAAATTGTAAAAATATATATTGTTGTGAAGTACAGAGTGGTTTATTTTTATAAACGGAGTGTATGCATATCAGGGGCGCCTTAGGAGATAATATATTTAATACAGATTAAAAATATTGATTATACATGATTCTATGACTCTCCTTCTACTTCTTTTAAATCTTTCCGATGCAGCAAGAGTTGAAACGGCATTATTAGACACATATGTCACTGTAATAATGTTTACTATAAATGTGAATATCAATGGTGATATAATTGATTTTTCTATCTACTTCTGATTCTTGCTGTAAAAAAGTAACTAGTTTCCTATACTCATTGCCTTTCTGTGTTTCACCACTCGACTTCGTAATGTTTCTAACGAATTCTTCACGATACATATATTGTGGCTGAAGTGATGAAGTGATTTATGTACGAGTATAAGAACTGTAATGTATATTTAAATCACTGAAACAGTATACATATTATTGGACCCCGCCTTTCTGAGGTAATCCAAACTTAGGTAGACAATAGGTCTAAGTCGCTATCGTTTGAAGGCTTAAAAAAAGTTATATTCAAATCCAATTCATCCTAATTCTTTTTCCATCCCACGGTGGCCTCGAGAGAGATCAGTTTAGTGTCGCCATTTATAACCTTAAATATTATCAACAATAAGGTCTCCTTTGGTTCAACACGTTCAACACGACGACAATATAACCAAACATAGCTAAGAACATCCGCACGGTTACTAACCTTCAAATAAAAAAAACCGCATCGAAATCGGTCCATCCGTTTGAGCTCTACGGTGCCACAGACAGACACACACACAGACAGACAGACAGACATCGACGTCAAACTTATAACACCCCTTTTTTTGGTCGGGGGTTAAAAATATACTATCGTCCTTTAGCCACAATAAAATCGTTTCTTCTCGACTCTATATTCCTATTCGGCGTTGTGCTTGCTTCCAAAAAAATAATCGAATACTCTAGTTTAAGTATTCTATATTTACGTATATGCATGTAAACTGTCCGTCTTACATAAATGTGTATGTGCTAATATGTCAATTATGTATTTTAACTTTGTATTTCTTCTCGTCGGTGTATCGTGCTCGCACTATCTCACTTTTATAAATGTAAGACTATGGCCGGCGGTGATGCTAGCTCGCTCTCTCGTTGCGACATTATTGAAAATATAAATTCAGTGAAACTATAAATCTATTCTATACACACTACACATTTGTTTTTATTGAAAAACATATTTAATGTATATTTCGAGAAGTTATAGTTTGACTATAGTAATTATAGAATTTTTGACAAACATGTTAATTATTATTTATTATGTATATATTATTACTCTTGTAGCGCCCCGATGTGTTCCCGTTCCCCTTATTCCCCCGGGAAAAAAGATACGTATGTGCTATTCCAGACTATGTTCTAAACTTTTAAATAAATACACGGGTAACTCACGTTTGATATAGTCAGTCAAGTCCCACTCGCAAAGAAACTCGAAAAGATCGCCGGAAGCGATCGTAACTTGAGTCAGACTGGACTGATTATATGATCTAACTGTTTTGTACATTTCGATGCGTTGAGCCATTCCGGCGCGAATGAGCAACAAATATTAATATTAATTAAATCCATATTACCTAATAGGATTGGTAGGTAATATGTCTTTTCTTAATCATATTATTACGTAACAAATTGTTTTGTTACTCATTTTCTAGTACTGTTTTGTATGTTAAATTATTTACATAATATTTATTTATTATCTCATAATGTCGCAATGCCCGAAAGAGACCACTACTACGCATCTGGTGCCCCATATTAAAGTTACCCTGATTTTGTATACCATGAAATAAATGTAGTTTTAATCTGGATTTTTATTATTTTAAATGCATCTACTAAGTGTGGTAATTTGATTCTTATTATAATGTAATATCAAATATAATTCACCGAAGTAAAACGGCCATAGTCAAGTGTGTCTGCACCTGTCTCGTCTTCGATAGCTCTTCCTTACAAGTTGACATTATTTTTGTATAAAACTCGCTAAATGTTTATTACATTCATAAGAAAATCTAAAAGGTACTTTTTAAGATATTTCCAATACAAAAATATAAAGCAATTTAGAAAAAACTAAAATATACAGTAGCAATAAATTAATGTAAATTGGGTAAAAAATATGTTTCCAGAATTCGCCATACCTATCATCTTGGGTAATGATTTCCAGAGTTTTAAAGAATATATTTTATCTTAAGTTATGCAAAATTATTCAATCAATTTCAAATTAAATTTTCCCAAACTTTCAAACCTCGCTGTACTATTATATATATTATCTAATAATTATTGAAAATGTCTTGCGTCTGACTATTTTTTTCATCAAAGTTATTATGTTATAGATCTTCTAATTTATATATAAGGTGGCAAAGTGCCGACGATACCCCTAAGTGTTGCAAATATCCGTAAGCGGCGGCGGCTACCGTTTACCATCAGACGGGCCGTCTGCTTGTTTGGACACTTTTCTATAAAGAAAACTGATAAGGAGATTCGTCACGTTCATGATTGTTCTGAAATTTCGGTCGACCTACGCTGAAAGTATCTTTAATTACACTTTTACACTTTAAGGAATTTAAATTTAATTTTTATTACACCATTCGATCTAAAAATTATCGTTTTAAAATATTACCTTTAACCTAATCGTACAAGATTTTCTTCTGTTTTTAACGATGTGCATTATCGCGCTTAAGGCCGTATCCCGAGCAAATGACCTTGAGTATTTCTTACCTCTTCGATCACCGCAAGAAAAAGCAAGAGAGAAACAGTGTGATTTGTCGCTCTTTTGCGTTAAAATTTTAGAATGAATTAATTTTTGGTCTTTTGATAATGTTTCTACTAAAATGTTCGTTGGAAATGGAATTGCCTATCCGTTGGTGAAGTACAAAATCCAAATAATGGCGGTTTTTCGAGAAAATGCATGATAATTACAATTGTTTTTATTATCGTTGTAAGTAGATTTTTTAAACAATAAATTCATTAACAAAAAAAGAAACTACCATTTTGAAGCCAAGAAATTGTAGAAATTTAATGTATTTTTACCAGTTGATATTCGTTTTGGTTAATGAGTAAATAGCTTTGAAAACTGGACAAAAAACTCGTTTTGCTGAGGGACGCACCTTAAGTTAAGCGCGTTAATAAAAATCGTTAAAAATCACCGTTCAGCGCGTGCTAAGCCGCTTAACACGGAGCTAGACCAAATAAAGTGTCATAAAGTGTAGGTACTTATTACTTTTTTCCGATTCTTCTTACCATAGTTACAGCCGTGTATGAACTTCGTTCCTTTATAGATGATATATAAAACCCCCGAGTCACGTATTTTTGTCGTGTATTTTTTACCCAATAATTTACAAAATTCAACCCAAAACTTTAACATTCCATGTGCAGGCCGAGCGAAATTTCAAAAAGGTAATTGGCGTGCTGTCGAACCCTAACTTACTTCATCATATAAAACATGTATTTAGTTGATGAAAGTGTCAGCTGTTGACTATTGTAAAGCTAGGCTATTAATCCCGCCACCCCGCCGCAACCTTAATAAAATACGTAGGTTAGGGAATTGGGCTGTGTTTGAATTTGACGTCTGCTAATGCTATAAACGAGAATGCAACGAAATGATCCCCGTATTCATAAAAAGAAAAGTTACACTTTTATAAATTACGATTATACAAGTCTTAGTTGAAAAGGTCTACTAAGCCGAATTGGATGAATTATACGAGTATTAACGACTTTTACTATTAAGCTACACTTAAAATCATAATCACTTTTATTGATAGGTAATGGGCTCTCACAAGTCATCGCAATCGCGATGGAAATAAACGACCTTAAATTGATGCAAAAAGTTATTCGTAAATAAAAATTATTTCAATTCAATAAAGCATTTTTAGAAAAACAGATTTGTATTACAGTTTGACAGGTACCTACATGAAAAATTTGTCAAATTGTTAACATCGACGTATGCTTATCAAATTGCTTTAGCGAAAATAAACATTACTCGTAACGTCACCTGTGCAGTAAATATAACTATTCTGAAATCCGAATACGTCGCATTTTTTGTTTACGGTTTATCTTTGAACTCCAATAGGAGTTCAAATACAAACTATTTTAAATAAAAAAAATAGCATGTAAACAGTAAATTACAGCCTTTTCGACTAAGTAGACCTGGGTACTGATTCTGAACGTCATTCTAAACGGATTAGACAAAGACCGAAAGGTTCGATTCCGTGTCGACATCGATCCGACTGGCTTCATAATCGTACTGCATAATATGTTTTTAATGTGCAGTTACATGTATGAAAACTGACGCGGTTATTACGCATTTTAAATAAATACACGGGTAACTCACGTTTGATATAGTCAGTCCAGTCCGACTCAAGTTTCAATCGCTAAACGAGCTGCGAACACGCGCGCGCACTCTCCTTGAAAAAGATCGCCGGACGCGATCGAAACTCGAGTCGGACAGGACTGACTATGACTATATCAAACGTGAGTTACCCGTGTATTTATTTAAAATGAAGTTACATGATTGTAAATATGTTCATTTCAGTGTAAACTCTAACGTATTATTTCTTTATGGAGATATTTGCTGTTATGAAATTGTTTCTCTAATTTATGAATGCGGAATAGTTAGAAAAATATGAAAAGGTAGGTAGCTTGTAGCATATGGTTGTACTGTAGCCATCTGTAGCTTAGTTTCGAACGCTAGCGTAGAGTTGAACATGCAGCCGATTGTAAACTAAGGTATAGAATCATAGCATGGGGGATTTTGTACGGATTTGCTAAGAGTTTTTAAACATGACGTCTTTCAATGAAATTATTTAATACAAACATGTAATTTGAATGTTTCTGATTGGACCGAGATAACTCAGTTGAATGATTAACTTGTACTTGTTTTATAAATAACCCCGACTAACTGTAACCTAACTGGTGATGGTGTAATGAAATATGTTCGTTCTCTTTTCAAAATTAAAAATACTTATGCAATTATCTGCTTCAGGAATTCATTTTTAAAGGTTTATCGCACTAAAAGAAATTAAATCATCATCTAGTAATCTAGTGTGTCCATGTAATCCCTAGATTTGAATATGGTTTGTTTGTCCATTAACATTTTTATAAAATTAGGAACAAGGTAGACCGCATGCTCTATTAAACCTGGTTACTGTGGACATACCTGGGTGTAAAAAAGCATGTAAGACTCCTAGATTTGTTTTTGTGTAATACATTCAAACCAACATATAATAATCACGTATCTATTATACTAAAATAACAAGTACTTACACAAAATTATGGTTTTATTTCAGTCGAAAAAGGGTTTTGTAGTGTTACGAAAAATAAGTATTCTAACACTGCCTGAAATTAATGGTGAAAAACGTAGGTGGTTTTGTTTTCAATGCTTGAACGTTCTATAGGTATTAATTAGTTTATTGGCAGCTTTAAAATCCAAGAGAAACAAACAGTAGTAATAAAGGCTTTAAATGTCATACGGTAAGAATCTAATCATTAAAAGAAATTCATGTGATTCTGTCTCAGAGTAAATAGTATGCATTAATACATTATACACATTGTGCTAAGTCCATTTGAGACACGTCAATTTTCAGTAGGTTTAAGGAAAAACGGTGTAAAAGAAATGGTGATTTGAAGAAAGTAGCCGCTGTGGTGATCGCCAAAGCTCTGTATTTGTAGTACCAATTATATTAAGTAACAAAACGTATATTGTGACCAATATCTGCAATAGGCCTGGATTCCACAACACCGGTCGCCCTAGTGTGGAGTCCAGTGTCCAGTGTACACTAACACAATAGGTAAAACGTTTTACAAATTTCTTGTCACTTTTGCTTGTGTTTGTATATTTTTTTGTAACTGGCATACTTATTTTTTTATTTGAAAAACCTAAACTCAATTATTACTAATATTGCCTATTCTGAAGACACCGTTAAAAAATCTCTTCTATCAGTCAATAAATATTATAAATTGATACCTATCTCAATCTCAAAACGTGTCCACAGAATTGGTCATATTATCCATTTCATGTCAACAATGATATCCTTAAAGTAGTAATCAGTATTTATACACCGTGGATATTTTGTGAAACAAGTTTCAGTAGTCGAGTACATATATCTACGTCTTGGTTAACGGTGAAGAAACGGTACCAAATGTATGGAAAATCAGCCAGTATTAAGGAAGCCAGTAGAGGCGCTGTTATAATTTTTCATACATTTTTCTATGTCTCCGTTTGGAATTAATTTATTCGTATCCCGATATACTCGTATTAAGCAATGACAAGTCGATGGATTGTTCCACTTAGTAACCACATTAAATGTCGTGAACTACAGTGATAGCTGTTTGATTATCGACAACTTTGTGAAATATCTATTGTATTCAAATATAACTCAATCTAAATTTAGTTTCGTCAATTTTATGCCATCTATATCCAATGAAAGAAATAATGTAGGTATGTTTTATACTTTACTTATGGTCTAACAATTTGTGCCGTATCTACACATTAAAAACACTTTCAGAATCGGTGCATTCAAACTTTTTTGATAAACTGACCCCAGTAATTAATTGCAGAATCTCATTGGGATAATGTGAATAATAATATATAAACTTATTTTTTATTATTTAGCTATACTTATAGTTATTATTGTTGAATTTTATTATCTTCGCGTAAACTGAGAGCAATGTTGTTTCAAAATCCACATGTGAATTACGTGCCTACAAACTGTTTAGTTGTTTTTTACGCGAAATAAAAAAGTTAATTGGCTCATAATTTGCGTCTCATCACGTTTTTAAATAGTGGAAAATATTATTATTCATAGTGTGGTTTTATAAACAGGTCGAATTTCATTCTCTCCCAAGAAAGAGTGCAAATAAAATCTAAGGAATCGTACTTTATACCTGTGATTTGGCATGTTAATTTAATTGAATTTGTTATAGGTATTACTTCTGTAAACGTTTCCAAAACTTCTGTGCAATATTATAATATAGCTAGTTGTTGAAAATGGTGTCGGACGTACAGTCAGCAAAAAATGCGATAAGGGTATGCAGATGTACCTACCTACCAAACCCAAATACGACGTGAAAACGAGAATCGACTCACCATTATTGTGAAACATTTTCAGATTTTGACTACTTCTCGAATTTTTATTTGATTTCAAACAAAATTAAGTTATGAATTAAGTATGTCATAAATGTAATTCTGTCAGACAAACACGCGATAATTCCAGACTGTTCTATCCTTTGCATTTGCTTATTAATATAGATTAGTAACGAAATTGTGAATATTGATTTGTAATTGTTTTCACGTCAGTAGTATAAACCACAGTAAAATATATCTTGATTAATACTAATTCTACAATTACAGAACACAACCGTGATATTTTAATGCTACATGCAGAGAGAAAATAATATCTGAAAATATTTCGTAAGGTTGATTTACTGACGATACTAGGCGTCTAAGAAGGCTGTATAAAGGTGTACGTAGGTACATGGAATAACGGTGGACTGCATTAGGCCATTTTCTAAGTAATTTTTAATTTACCTTTATAGCGGCCTTTTAGGCACCCTTAGGTACATTCACGATTTTCAACAAATAAAAAATCTATTAAATTAATTGTGATGCCATTTATGATGCAACATTGTGGTGATGGTAACGAAGCATTCTGATGTTGGAAATCATTCCCATTAAAAGTACATTTTACACAACTTATCGTTATTTTATTTAATCATTTTAAATTATCCCTACTCTCCAATAGGTTCTTCAGAAGCATTTTGTGTGTGTGTGAAGTCTGTTTTAACTTACAGTAAACTTACAGTAGTGGGCCTCAGATGGCGAGGACTGCCTACAAAATTCTTTGGTGCGCGTGCGTGGTACTGCGTTTCAGATCTACATCAAAATCTATGAAAAGTGGGTTTCATTTCCTTGAGGTGTTTTGTTGCCGTCCTGTTCGGATTCTATTATTTTCTGAAACAAGTATAATAAAAGTAATTTAAATAAATCATTGCAAGGTTTATGAAAATCATGTTTTTGTCAAAATCAATCGTCCAAGATGTAATATGAAGATATAGATAACAACTAGAGCTTCCTACAGTGAACTTTCACTTCTGGAATATTAAGTAGGATATTTCCTTCTTAATGAATCGGGCCTGCGAGGTGCAGGTCATAGTTTATCGTAGCTACCTCCATGTCGACATCAAGTAACGCGTCCTCCAGCGCCTCCAGGCCCGGGTCGTCAGGCGCGAACACCTCGCAGCCCTGGAAGAAGGCCTCCATGCTCTGCTTCAGCTCCTCGACGTGCCGCCGCCGTTCCAGCCGGGAGTATTTCGGGACTGGCGCCATTGGTGGCAGTTCTGTACCGTCGGCTAAGACATTGAAACTGAAATATTTCAGAAATTTTGGATGTCAAAATCCTACTAATATTATACAGGTGAAAGTTTGGATGTTTGTTGCTCGATCAAATTAGAATCGCAGAACTAAACTGATTACAATTTGGAATACAGATTGTAATAAAAATTGATAATAGTCTATTCTAGAGAATAGACTTTTATCGCGGGAAAATTGCTGCAATGGGAACTACGCGGGTAAAGTCACGGGACGCTGCTAGTTAATGAAACGGAATCACGGTTCGATGGTATGTATTTGTAGATATTAACCACGCTTTTTAATCCTGTTATAATTTCATCTGAATTTGTACCTGTTCAATCTCTCGATGTATCCTGGCGGAAAGGCATCTAGAGCTATCTTCATCTGGTCCCAAGGGTCACAGACACTTCGGGTCTTGTACTGTGAACAGCGAAAAAGGATTTTCAGGACCAGTAGATTTACCTTTACCGCCAAGCAATAATGTGCAAACATTAATGTGTTCTGGTTTGAAGGGCAATGTTTCCAGATAAATTATAGGGGTTAGAGATATAACATCTTAGATCTCTGGGTGACGAGCGCAGTGCTAGGTAATGATTTGGACTCTTCATGTTGCAATAGCTGCGTGTCACTGTGCTGTTATGTGGCAGCCATGTTGCTTACCATCAAGCGCATGTCCTGCTCGTCACTCTTTATTAAAAAAAATTTGTACAAATATAAATAAAATGTATGCTAAATGCATGTTAGGTATGTATGCTAAATGTATAAGTAGGTTCAAAATGCAAGTAGGTACCTGCCCAAGATAGTTTTCAATTTCGCCAGTAGAACTAGTATTTCATTTTGTACTATTTCTCTATCAAAGTGAAACATTCTCGTAGGCCTTTGGAAAAATTAAGTAAATACCTACTTTTTTGACAGGCTTATTTGCAATTTGAAAATGCTTCATTAAGGATGCACAAAGATACATTCAGTATGCAGGAGTGTCATGCAGGCACGTAGCCTAAAGAAAAATAGATAGTGGTGCTTTAGTGGACGTTATCAATTAAATTTTTAAACAGCATATACGTATGTTAAAGTACCCCTTTAAAACATAAAACTCTACGTCGGAGGTTTTAAAGGAAAGTTTGCAGTGGAAAGTTTTCTTTTGGCGAGTTCGGGGAAAACGACGAGACGAAAAGAGACACAGTTACGAAAAATTTACACCGTGAAGTTATAATCAACATTTTAGTAAACATTGTAACTACTTCATTGCATTGAAGATATAATGTATTATATGGTTGAAGTTAGACTCCATGAGGAATAAAGAGAAGAATTATTAAATTCTTGCGAGCGTTCTAAAGTTACACAGGCTTTTTTGCTGTAAAAATATTTTCTTTCAAATCTTACCCGCCGGAACCTTCCATAGTCTATATCAGAGTCGGTCATGGCCCTGGAAAGCGGTATGCTAGAGTCAGTGCTGTACGTCATACTCATGATGTCACCATCTTCTGTGCTGGTTGTGAGACTGTCGCTGCGGAGGCTCAGGTAGTCGTCCGTCTCCCAGACGTCGGGAGACACGGTCACTTCCGGCAGCTCCAACTCTTCCACCAGCTCACTCCGGTTCTTGGGGATGGAGCTTAGGAAGGTTTCAAACATCTGCATCTTGGGAGAAGCGGTGAACCTGTGGTACACAACCAGCTTTAATTTGAAAGGTAGAAGAAGGTTCCAACCAAGCGCGGTCCCAGCCTCGAATTTTGGAGGGGGTCGCCAGTAGGTACGCAGCCTCAGGTTTTGGGGGGGGTCACAAGTAGAAATACTATAAATCGAGCAAAAAATACTTTACTAGTAGCCCCCCAAGATTTTACCTGCGTAGTTCCCGTTCTAGTTGTTTTCCCGCGTTAAAAAGTAGTCTATGTACTTACGTACTAGTAGATATTTTTAATTTTCTTAGATTTTTTGTTTAACTTATACGATTTTGGGGGGGTCATGTCCCTGTGACCCCCCCCCCCCTCGGACCGCGCATGGTTCTAACTACTGTTTGACATGTAACAATACGATAGAGTGATGAGATGTACAAGTGATGGTAAGCAATACCATCGTTTATCGTATCGCTCCTACACAGCGTTTCCCCTCTGTCAAAGTACAAGTCCGCGTGGACCATGGAGTTTGATAGTATACTGTGGCTGAGTGCGGAGCTAGATTGGTGAATGGTGCTTTATTTTATGTGTTAGTGATTTGTCTGTGTGAGTATAACCGGCAATGGATCGGTACAGGTATGTTTTGTATGTAATAGTGCGGCTTTGCGCTAGTGTGCAACTTTCCCCTCCCGCAAGAAATGACAGAAATATTTGAAGAATATTTTTAGCTAAGGCTGAGTTGCTCGATGTAACAGGCATATATGTTATTTTTATTACAATCCAAATCATTACCTAGTTCATCACTATGCTCGTCACCTATAGATCTAATATGATTAATCTTTTCGCCCTGTATTTTTCCTGTAAACTTTTTCCTTCAAACTCGAACACAGTATGAGCGCATTACTGCTTGGCGGTAGAATAAGTCGCAAAGGTGATGTAGGTACTTCTCGAGACGGACTTTGCAAACAGGGCCACTACGAAAAGTCGTTAGATATGTCGTGCATTTTAAAAGTGAAAACTTGTTCAAAAGTAACTTTAAATTCTGACTTGGCTCTCATTTAGCTATCCTACCAATAGGATCCACAATAATTCTACATGATATAATTTACTGCGCACACTTAGGAACTCGCTGCGCACATTTGCCCGACATAACTCTATCTTACACGAGAATCATCATCATATCAAATTAAATTAGCTGGCGTAAAGGACCAACACATTATACAAATTCTACTTACCTACTCGTGTAGTCTACACAGTTTGTAAACAATCTTTACTATACAAACTCGTATTATTAGTGTGAAATTAAAATTGTGTCATTTTTGCAAACTTGTAAAGCAAATACCTACTATAAGTTTCTGGGATCTCTAGACACCAACTGTAAAGCCTTACAAGATTGCGCAACCAGCAATAAAAGCCTTGAACGGACGCGGCGTCGCTCACGTAGCGGGCTAAACCGTGTCAAACGCCAGACTGGGGCAGTCAGCTTTATGTGGAAATTGGAGTTTGGTCGATAGGCACGTGACGACTCCCACGCAACGAAGCCTCTGTTTTTATTAATTATGGGTGGACATTTCACACACAATACCATCTGACCCCAAACTAAGCAAAGCTTGTAATATGGAAGCCAGATAACTGATATAATATTTCTATATTTTTAAATACATACTTATTATACATAGAAAACACCCAGGCACAGTACAAATATTTGAATTCATCACACAAACATTTGCCCTGGGTGGGGATCGAACCCAGGGCATTTATTGAGGCAGGGAGTTCTGGAGTGGAGACCACGAATCGGCAAACGTAGTGTAGGACGCCCTGAGACTAGGTGGAGTAACGATATACGTAAGGCAGCTGGTAGCGGTTGGAAACGTAAAGCCGAGGATCGGGCTAAGTGGCGTATTATTGGAGAGGGCTATGTGCAGCAGTGGACGTACTTTATCCCATTGCTGGGTATAGACCTATCATGCCATCTTCTTCGGTCCTGTGCCAATTGAGTCCAGGGTTCGAGCCAAAACGATATCGTCGACCCAATCTCTTTAATTTAGACTTTCTCTCCAAACTGGGCAAGTGCCGAAGTCGTGGAAGCTTGCTAACGTGCAACCTGTGCCCAAAAAAGGTAGACGTGCTAACCCTGTCAACTACAGGCCCATCTCAGTCACGTCCATACTCTGCAAGACTATGAAACGTGTCTTTAACCACAGGCTCGTGTCATAGGTGCTTAGAATCGAACGACGTCCTCAGTGACCGGCAATACGGGTTTCGCCGGAACCGGTCCACCGGGGATATTCTAGCGTATGTCACCCACATCTGGAGTGAAGCTATTGAGAAACACGGGGAAGCACTTGCAGTCTTCTCCCTGAATATCTCGAAGGCTTTCGACAGGGTTTGGCATGATGGCTTTATAAGCAAGCTTTCTGGCTATGGTTTGTCTCCTGGGTTTATTGCGTGGATATCGGACTTCTTGAGGGATCGATCCATACGAGTCGTCATTGATGGCTGTTCGTCGGATCAAATAAATGGCTATCAATGCCGGAGTTCCTCAGTGGTCGGTACTCTCTGCGACGCTCTTCCTGCTACATATCAACGATCTGTTGAAACCCGGTATTTTTGGGTACTCAGATGATAGCAACGTCGTAGAGAGTTATATATCTAGCACAAGAGCCAGTGGGCAACAAACTCATCTACTGAGAGAGAATATGATCGAGCGTTTGAACTTGGCCCTTCAGGCAGTCTCTCAGGGGGTTTCGGTATACAAGTGCTTCCCCACGGACGGAGGTGACACGGTCCCCAAAAAAAGTATCTAAATGGGGCGATGCCAATTTGGCCAGGTTCAACGAAGAAAAGACACAGGCGTGTGTGTTCTCCGCTAAAAGGAATCCGTTCCAACTGACTCCTACTTTTCGCGGCGTAGGTATCCGTGCCGGCTACTGACCATCTCGAGGTTTCTTTGACATCGACGCTCAACTTCGGCACGTATATTGAGTCTAAGGCTAAATTAGCCGCTAAAAAAACTAGGTGTCCTCTCAAAGGTGCGAAGATACTTCAATTCTGAACAGTTGCTCACGTTATACAAACCACAGATTCGCTCCTGTATGGAGTACTGTTCGCACCTTTGGGATGGATCGGCTAAGTATCAGCTGGATACTCAGGAATCGATTGAGAGACGCGCCAAAAGACACATAGGCAATGACAACCTTGTGCGTAAAAGACTTGAAAGTCTTGATCATCGCCGCAAAATTGCTAGCTTATCGGTTTTTTATCGGATACACTTCGGAGAGTGTGCAACTGATCTGCATGATCTAATTCCAACCAGGCGCGGTCCCAGCCTCGAATTTTGGAGGGGGTCACCAGTACGTAGCCTCAGGTTTTGGGGGGGGTCACAAGTAGACATACAATAAATCGAGCAAAAAAATACTTTACTAGTAGTCCCCCAAGGTTTTACCCTCGTAGTTCCCGTTCTAGTTGTTTTCCTGCGTTAAAAAATAGTCTATGTACTATTAGATATTTTTAATTTTCTTAGATTTTTGTTCGACGTATACGATTTTGGGGGGGGTCATGTCCCCCGTGACCCCCCCCCCCTCGGACCGCGCATGATTCCAACTTGCCCTTTCTTCTATCGGACTTCTCGTTCCACAAAAGGGCGATATCGTTTCATGATGTTCCAAATACGCGAACGAAGAGATTTGACTCCACGTTTGTGATAAGAACGTCTACGTTTTGGAATGCGTTGCCTGAGTGGGTTTTCCCCGATGATTATAATCTTGGTGTCTTCAAATCGAAAGTGAATCTGTTTATTCTAGGTGAGCACGCTCCATCGTACATCGCATCATCGTTTAACGTTTAACATCAGGCGAGACGGTGGTCAAGTGCTAACCTATTCTAGTTAAAAAAAAAATCAATCTATTTTATTTGTCAATCGAGTCCAGTTTCGAGTCAAAACGATATCGTCGACTCAATCAATCAATTTTATTTGTCAATCTTATGAAAAGCAAACTCACGCAAAAGCCAAATGATATGGATATTTTCTTTGATTTATTATCCAATTTTAGGACCGAAGTTCTTGCCTCTTTTGCGCAAGCATTTATTAATGTGTTGGTTTATATATCTACTAGCAGCGCTCCGCGGATTTACCCGCGCAGTTACCGTTCCCGTTATTTTCCTGTATTAAAAAACTTATGTACTATTCGAGACTACAATCTGTATTCCAAATTTCAACCCGATTCGTTCAGACGTTCCGACGTGATTGGGTAACAAATATCCAAATATTCGCATTTATAATATTAATGGGATAAGTTTCAAAGTTAAATTTAATTTTTTTTATTGGGCAGAGCCTTTATTAACAAAACTAAAATACAATGGGAACTACACTACACTACAAACCTACCTAACTAGTTACACTAAGCACACCTGAATTATCCATAGACCACTGTAGGTCTAATTTAATTGATATCTACTTATCAAGGTACTTAATGAAAAATCAAGAAAAGCTGTGTGGCATGTGATTCAAAAAAGTATGTGAGATAGCCCACGGGTATGGGAATGGAATTTGGACAAATACTTCTTTACTAGATCCCCACATCATAGTGTGCGGAATTTTAAGTGTCTAGCCCTCTAAGGGCTTGGTCTGTGTATTCACATAAAATGTAATCCCTATTTCACCCCCTTAGGGATGGAATTCCGCAAACCCTGTCTTAGCGAGCGTCTACGTGCTAAAAGGTACCTCCATGCAAAATTTAATAATCCTAGCACTAGTAGTTTCTGATATTTCGTGATAAGTGATGAGTGACCTTTCGCTTTTAAATGCATAGGTATATAGATATATAGAGAGATCTTTATCACAACAGATACCCAGATAAGAAAATTAGCGCATAGATACAAATAGCATACATGATTAGAAGGATATTAGAAACAGCCAATTTGCGAGAAACATGGCTCGCCTCACGTTACCGCACCACGTGCATTGTTTTAATCCAAGAAACATGAGGAATTGAGGACTAGCCACCTTTCCTACTCTATCTAATTTGTTAAGCTAATCTACCATGAAGGTAATTTACCTAGTTTAATTACACTGCATTACACGATTTTGGTACCCTCTGAACTCTGTTAGCTGAAATGAATAGGCAACGATGTTCCAAACATACAACAATAGTGGTATCCATTACGTCTCCCGTCTAGTTTTCGAGGTAGATACCTACATGTCATTTATTATTTCTACTTCTACTCGGAAACTGGAAGGTATGCGCTGATCTCAAAGTTATAGCTGTTTTGCTCGAATTACAGAGTGGATTTACCAAATAGGTACTGTTGTTTTCTTTGTATGTGGGATAGCAGAGCCTCAGAAAAGCACTACACTATAAAGGTATGGCCAGAAACCAGAAAGATTAGAGTTTGTTTGCGGAAAATTTGATGTGAAACATAATATATACTTATTTAATTGGATAACGGGACACTCACGTATATACGGTCGGTCAATCCGACTCGAGTTTTGGCCGCGTCCGGCGGCCTTTTTCAAGCCGAGTGCACACGCGCAGTGTATACACGTATATACACAATATTTATATATGTATGTATGTACAAATATTTGTTGACATTTCACACACAACACCATCTAGCCCCAAACTAAGCAAAGCTTGTTATTATTATGTAAACTCTTTGATTTAAAATTAATAGCACTCCGAATTCCGATGCCTCCTATTCTAAAATAATATACTTCCTAATAAATGTGTAAATGGCACTATATTTAAAAAAAAAACACTTAGGTTATGCAACATCTTATTATAAGTAAGTATCAACCGCAGTCAAAAGTACATCACCTATTGAAGTTGATTATTTATAATATAGTTTTAATTGGATTTCACCATAGTTAATAGCTAACTCCATTTCTTTCATTCTTGCTTTCATTTACGAAATGTAAGGATTATTTGGCTCTTCGATTAAGTAATGAGCTAACAAATATCCTAATCGGACTAGGCGTCAAAAAGCTAGACCTCCCTGCTATGACAAGATAGAATTAAATTCCTATTACGGTTAGTGCGCAGTGTGTGGGTACCTATCCTAGGTACTCGGCTTTGGCAAGTGGAAGACATTCTTTGCGCTCTGAATGGGCCGGTATCTACTCGATACCCAGCGGCATCGGGTGTATTATGGTCCATTCGCGCCACAATGGCATCGGAAGTGTTTACTGAATTGTTGTGGCAGAGTGCCGAGCCGAAGTCGCCAGTCGTCAGTCGTCACCGAGACGCCGTTGCTAGCGAACGTCCGCGCATCCAATTCCGACCGCCACTGCCCTTGCACTTGAAATCTGCGCAGACAGATGCCACGGCCCGCGCCACAGGTTTCCCCTGCACGCCCAGCTGTGGAACGCGCGTGCACGCGAGTCACGCCACTCGCAAAGTAGCTCCGTGCAGTGCCCCAGTCATGCGGTGACAGCGCGCGCAGATGGACGTGCCCAACGGTTCGCCGTCGCTGCGCCTCCGCAGCGGCGGGAATAGCGCCGGTGACAAGAAACATGACTTGAATCAGTGCACTAGTGCCATGTCTCCTGAGACGCAGCGGCTGCTGCCACCCACCTCCGAGACGATTATGACGAAGCCGTTCCCTATCCGAGGTGAATAATTTTATCGTTTGAATAGTTCTGTGAGTAGAATAGTACTAAAAATACTAACGCGGCTGAGACAGCTGCGTGCTGTCCCGTTGATCTCGTCACTATCCCTACATTTATAGAATTGTTGGTGGGTATCATTCACCTGATTCACCCATTCTTCAGTATGGAGTCCAATACCCATCAGCCGTAACTAGTATTAGCGAATCCTGTTATCGGTGCATGCACGCTGTGCTCCAATTTATAGCAGACAGGTGGCCTACGTAATGTATTTCGCATTCCAATGCCAAAGTATTTTATTGAGTTCATCAAATCCATGCATTCATTTAAAAAAAACAGTTAGCATAGATTCTGATTTCACTGTAAATATTATGCAGGTTTATACTACTGGCGCCGATACCCTTGGTGGTTTCGCTAAACCGGATTGCGTTGTTTATTACCGAGATTCACGTGTTATGGCTTCATTTTATACCGATATCAATGTCACTTGCTATCTTATTAGCTCCAGCGGATATGACTTTTGTGGGGCAAGCAGTGCTCCCAAAGGCACACCGGTGCCATATCTGGATATGGCACCACCCAATACTCACCCATACTCCAATAAATCAAATTATAGAGTTACAACGAGAATTAACGTGCCCCCAAAAATAATTGTCAAAAAAAGTCCTGTTGGTATTTTTTTGTAATCAAATTTACTTTATCAATAAACTATAATCAATAACAATAATAATTAATCAATAGGCAGTTGTTTCTACTTGCCTTCCAGAAACCCGTTTATGAACAAATAAATTCTTGCTCTATACACGAACATTACCTCTCCCGCAGTCTAAGTTTTTCAAACATATCCGGAATTCCTGTTCAGATTAGTTCTATAGCCATATTTATATTAAAACGGTAACCTCCACAATAGGATAAGACGTATGTCAAAAGCCTCTGGCAGTCTGGCACAGACCTTCGATTCTTAACAAGTAGGTTAACTCGCTGTGACGGTTCTTACTGCTCCTATTACTTTATGGCTATTCATATCGTAATTCTCTTTGTTATTGTTAGTGCCTACTTTATTGTGGTTATTTATAACATAATCCCCAGGGGTTAAGTCCTCTTTTTGTTATCTATGCTTGTAACGTTACATATTGGCTTTAAACAATATGTAAGCGTACATTTCCTACTAAAATCATAATTCATTGGAGACTATGTAGAAACTTAGGTACTTACATAGTGAATTTTCATACAACTAATATCTGTTCTATCGTGTCCTCACGATAAAGCATATTTTTTGATCATAATATTAGTATTCTTCATGTATTATTTCTATTTTAAACTGTGAAAACTACGTTTTTCTGAAAATTTTATTTATTTACTTCATGTCATAATATTGCAAAACATTCACTATTGCTTAGCAACCTCTATCATTTTCATAAGGTTGAATAGTTTTTAGGTCTAATTCTCTCTGGCCGCTAATTATAAAATAAACTGTCAAATAATAAATAAATAACTCAGTTCCTAGCTTTTATAAGAAGACTTGGTATTCTAATAATGGTATTCAAATCTAAAATGAGAGACAGTTTATTTTATAATTAGCGGCCAGAGAGAATTAGACCTAAAAACTATTCAACCTTATGAAAATGATAGAGGTTGCTAAGCAATAGTGAATGTTTTGCAATATTATGACATGAAGTAAATAAATAAAATTTTCAGAAAAACGTAGTTTTCTACAGTTTAAAATAGAAATAATACATGAAGAATACTAATATTATGATCAGAAAAATATGCTTTATCGTGAGGACACGATAGAACAGATATTAGTTGTATGAAAATTCACTATGTAAGTACCTAAGTTTCTACATAGTCTCCAATGAATTATGATTTTAGTAGGAAATGTACGCTTACATATTGTTTAAAGCCAATATGTAACGTTACATGCTTTGGACGGCTTTGACTGATTTCTTTATTCGTCTTTAGATAAAAACATGTCATTTTGTCGTCGCTGTGGTAAACTAATAACTATTTCGAAATAAGAGTTCTTAAACGTTCAAGTTCACTCATCACGCTTCATTGAAGTGATTTATAAAATAGAGTTGTCGTGTGCAAACTTTTATCCCATGATTTAATCTATTTTTTATCATTATATTTATAATATGTAGGGACATTGAACTAAATAAGGAACAATAGGTAGGTACCCTTGCGTTATTGATCTTGATAGTAATGTTTGTTAGTACAAAGTACTATTTGCTTAAACGATATTACGACATAATCGATAAAATCATGTGATTTGAGACTTGAGAGATTCTTGTTGCTACGTAAAATAAACAATATTTTATATGCCTTTATGAGCTTTCTCTGTCAGCAGTATCTATTATAACGTAGATTTGCATTGTAAATTTAATGTGTTTGTAGATACAAAATTAGGTTCATTGAATAGCGTGTCAGAGTCCTTATTCGTGAATAATTTCTGACTGAATCAGATTTGTCTGTTGCTTTCATGTTGTAGACTTGGTATGCGAACTATGTGCGAAGTGCAGGCAGTAAGTAATGGCGGTAATGGTAATGGTAATAGTAAGTAGTGGCGTGAAAGACCCAAAGACCTTTAAATCAATATTAATATTAAAAAGACGTTTTTTATTGGTTTTGTTACTGCTATTTGATGTAATATTAGTACCTATATGATGCTTAGTCTTTTTTTTCATTCTAGCTGGCTTAATGCTGTATTTTTGGGCAACTATCTAATTATTTTTCATAAAGTATGGGAGAAATTTGTGAATTCTCAAGCTATGTATGAGTATATCGTGATCAAGGATAAAATATCCTTGCGGGCTCACAAATTATATGAGTACAAAATTTACTGTACTGTACTCATGTACAGTAAATTGTAAAGACTCGTTTGAGACTCGTTTCAGCGTAGCGATTCACAATCCATTCGGTTCGGGCTGAGCCACGGAAACTGGCCGCTACCGACTGGGACGAGCAATTTGCGATTCACAACGGAGATTCCGATTAGTTTTGACGTTTCCAACCGACTACCAGCTGTTTCTATTCGGTTGAGATTCGGACAGCTTTTTATCGTGGATAGCTAAATCCGATTTTCAGATTATTGTATTTACTGAATTTTTCTGTTTTTCTCAATATGTTTGTAAGATTATGGACACTAAACGAGTTTTTGTTTACTTAAGTGTATAATATGTGTATAGTTTTGAAATTTTGGGTTTTGAAGTTAAGCTTGTGCTCTAAAAATTGCTAGAAATGGATTATTGCCATACTTGATTTGTTATTGTTTATTTTTTGAGATGAAATGATGAAACATGTGATGATTGAGCAAAAAGGCAAGAAACTACCAAGAAACTTTGGAGATACGAGACATCATGTCAAATACGATATACCTAACAGCAAGAGCGGATCCAGCTTTGAACCCAGGTGGTGGTCACATAGTCGGGCCAAGTAAGAACGATAAGTGCGTGCGTGTTTTAATTAGTGGTCTACCTAAGTTCTGGCACCAGCCTAAGAGTGGTAATGACCCCTTGACCGACCCTCTCTGGATCCGTCCTTGTATAACAGATAGTATTTTCGTATCCTGTTCAACTTTAGCTTTAGAATTAACAAAACACGGCTATGTAGTTAATTTATACGCTGTAGAAGTGGGAGCGAGAGGTATACCAGCAAAATCTCTCTATAACCTGCTGAAAGGCCTTGGCTTCTCCAGAAGTGCAGTAAGTTCTATACTAGAACGAATATATGAAGCTGCACTAGTAGGCTCATATCAGTTTTGGCTGGGCAGGAGAGAAACTCGAGTAGTGAAGGTGAGTGTTGATGCACGTCAGAAAGGGGCCCTAAACCTACACCCGTGTCACAAGTCTCGGGATCTACTCGGATTTCTCTCTCTGCCACATGATGGACTCAGCACTTGCACGGTGAATCCATGGAATGCTAAGATCATCTCATTATACTTGATGAAGCAAAGGACTGCTACCAGAAGGTATAGGTACCAATGAGACGATCTTCTGAATGATAATGTGCCAATCCGAACCATGACTTCAACATCTTTATGACATTGGCAATTATGACAATGCAGAACTGGTACACATATTATGTAAGTAGAATCTTGCCATTGTACCGCATGTTTGATTCAACAAACATTTACTCTCCTATGTCCTCCATTACCATTATAGACTTAGATAGAGCAAGATATGTTTTGTAAATAAAAGTAACATGTATCACAAACTATGTATTATTTAATCGTACTGAATATGTAATGTTCCTGTTAGCTAATACCTCTTACATCTACATTCATGAAGCCGTCGCTTAGGTAAAGTATAAGTAAACTCTTTGGGCCGTGGCCTCATTAAAGTTTCCTGGTATTTCATAAAAGGTAAATCTAATTTATTCGGTACTAATGTACAAGGTGATTATTATAACTAAAAGTTTAAATGAAACATCATTTATTACAGTAAATATTTTAATAATTAATTTGAAGAATTTTTTGATGCTTTATACATATTCAACATAATTTAGCAATAAAGTTTAAAACAGAGATGGTGTATATTATAAAATTTAAAATACTCTCTCGCACTTCTTTATATATTTTAGAATGTTGTAAATTTGTCAGAAAATATAATGAATTCTTCAATAAATTTGCGGACCAACCTCGGAAGACTGCACGAAACATTAGATCTCAATATAGGCACAAACTTGTTGAACCTAAATCCCGGTTAGTAATGCATAGCGCTGGCCCACACTAAATGGCTGCAAAAATATACAATAAGCTACCAAATGACATAAAAGACTTGGAAAAAAATATCCATTTTATTGAATGTCTAAAGCATATATTAGGAATAAATGCTATTACAAACTACAAGATTTTTTCAAGACAATTTTGATGACCTAGAAATGAGACGTTCCAATGCCACTTTTGCCATGCCCTTATAGGGCCATATGTAATGAATACAATAACTATAATAACAACACATGATTGTACTGTACCTACATATGACGCAATAAAGATTTGAGTATTGAGTGTATTAGCCGTGCTGTTTTTACCATTGAGAACAACTATTAATAAGAGACCAAACAGAAAATTGTAAAAATGAATTAATCATAAAATGCTCTCCGTACTAAAGTATAATCCGGAGTCAATAAAACATTTAGACTTTTGTACATACCACATGTTTTATTTTCCTAATTTATCATAATTAAAGTATTTGTAATAATTGTAGACATAGTACAATACAGCTAATTCAGTTAACTTTTCAATACTAAACTGCATAATACCTAACTGGGATATTGTAATTTCTAAACTTATTCAAATTATGATGATCCCAACTCTTTAATGCAATACAAGGATTTTTAATCAATAAGAGATACTACGATTCAAGACAAATTAATTATTTATGTAATATGCATTGTTACACTTTATAAATAGTTACAACCATGTTGTATGTTGTACCATGTTTCTTCACCAAATTAACATTTATTGATTTTATTAAAATACCTAAATAGAGAGAAACTAATTTAAGTTATATCACAATTGATGTTATGCACTGTATCTATTATATAATATCATATTCTTACAAAATTAAATTGGATAATAGGTTTGAAATCAGTAGGTAAGTGAATATTTTACTGAAAATTTGCCTTCATCTTCAATGTGAGTTCAATGAAAACGAAAACTCTCTGGCTTCTTGTATCGAGTATTGTATTATTATAACTTCTCTTCTAGACAATTTTATGATTTTTCCCATATGCTTTGCATCCAATTTGCTTGAAAATGCGAGTTGAGGTTAGCGCGACATCACCAAGTCGTTTTACACATATGTATAATCACATTTGCTGGCTTCTTGTATGGAGTATTATATTATAAGTTTTCTTCTTCTCTTGACAATTTTATGAGTCTTTCATATGATTTGCATCCAAGTTGCTCGACATTCGCATTTCAAGCAACATTACGGTTCCACGACATCACGGTCGTTTTGGACATCACAGTTCTTTTAGACAATGAATAGGTAATGGATCACATTTATAGGAACAGTAATATTGATCTGCCTGCTACGGTTATTGAGTGTTTTATGAGTTAAAACTATAAACTTTTTGTTGTTAAGGTTTATGATTTCAAAACAAAACAAAGAATGATTCCGTTGACTTTGACAACATCAACAGATTGACAAGTAAAAAGTATGTAGGTAAGAAAAATGTAAGATTTATTGTTTTCAAATGCAAATTTCCTAAGGTTATTGTTTGATTTACTTGTTTATTATGCATTTTAAATATAAGGTAGCAATTGAGCACCTCAAAATAAACCGAAATACAGTTATTTGACGATTTGTATATTTCTACCATGAGTTAACATTTCTACCATATTTGAAAACTAGATAGAGTAGCTTGTCTTTGGTTTGGCCAAAAAGACATTCCTACGCCAACCCGATTGGCGTCGAGAATCGCAAATTCCGATCCAATCGGGTGCGGGACCGCTACCGACTGAGTCCATTCGGGTGCAACCGAATGGATTGTGAATCGCTACCCAGAAATCTCTTTTTAGTCCCGTAGTCTTTAATCGCGGTTCCCGATTCGATCTGAAATTTAAAATTGTTTTTTTCGAATTTAACGTTTCTGGGTCATAGGAACGATGCCAAAGCAAATTTATTTTCTTAAAGGTATAATAATGAATAATTTTGAAAAAAAAATTGTGTGTTCCTACGTAAGCCTTTGAATAAATGAAAATGAGAATACCTAAAGCAATACAATGTCAAACGCTTATGCAAAATCAACAACTACGAGGAACATTTGCATATGTACGGCTTGAAGATTTTACAAACAAAATCCGTTCTAATAGTCAAGGTCCAACCAAAGCTAGCACATAATATTTATAATTCAGAAGGTTATAAATCATAGTTGGCACAAAACCCTAAACAAATCCGCCATACCCAGCGAGACTGGACAAACGTAGCTGATGACAAACCGTCATTTCAACGTGTGAAAAATCAATTTGCAAGTCTCGACACGGGGAAGTATTACGCGTCTTTGCTTGTATGACGTTATTGATGTTAAACATATTATTGATGAATATTATAACATATTCTTTACATTTATTTCTTAACCCGTATAACCATTTGTTTTTTTTTCCAAGAATATGTTTTGTAATATAATTGAACTCTTTCTACTTAGGTATAAATTATCTATTCTATGGTATAAGATAATAGTTATTTGTTGTACAAGAGTGCAAAGTTGCTTTTTAACCGCGTGATCAATTTTGCTGACCGAGCAAGCGCAGGATATTTGAAAAATTAGAATCCTGAGCGTTCAATTAAATCCAATTTTGTTGGCGTCAAATAAACTTTTTCGCCACTCATTTCATATTTTGGGAATCTTGTAAACATGTGAATGTGAATTAGGTTTTAGGAATTAACCTAACGTTTTAACAACAACATTATGATGTGAAAATAGGGAGTGTTGAGGTAGGTACCTACTTCTATTCTCTATACGTGAAAATAGCGCAAAGCAAATTTTAAAACATGAACACCATTTTAATTCAGGTGTGCTTAGTGCAAGTAGTTCGTTAGGTAGGTTTGTAGTGTAGTTCTCATTGTATTTTTGTTTTGTTAAAGGCTCTGTCCGATAAAAAAAGAAGGTCTTAACCACATGCATATTTTTTGTAATTTTACGCTTTTGTGAGGATTTTTGACTTCTGACTTACCACGGCACGGCAAAGCAATTCAAATGTAGTTAAACATTTTCATGGATGACACATTATGACGCTCGCCTACGTAAGTCGGTCGGTTCACGGGCAGAGCACTCCGGTTTCGTAGTCGAAAATTGTTCGAGCAATGTTCGAGTAGACAGACTGATAGATTGATATATTTAATATCTCGCTAATATCTATCATACTATATTAAAAAATAAACATTTATTTTGTCGTTAGATACCACTAGGTACAAATTGATTTGTAGTCATTTCAGATTTTAGGTTTCTAACCCTGAAAATCTAAAAAAAAAACCTTGGTACTACGGTATCATCATCATCTACGGTTTCCTTCCTTAGTATAATAGAACTTATAATACCTACCACGACTGTTAATACACATTATTAATATTAAATCTTATAAATCCTTTATGTACCTACCAAATTCCGTCGAATTATTAAAGATTTAGCTATAAGCCTTTGTTATATTATTAAATAGTTTTGTCTCTTGGTTTTATTGCGTCATCAATTAGTCTCTTACTCATACTCTTTTATTTACCTACCTTGTCTCATTTAAGTAACTACGACGTTCATATAAACCGGTTATGTTTTAAATAGCTCCTCACTTGCGGCCTTGACCCACAAGGGAAAACGACGAGAGTCACGTTCAATGTCCTATCTCGTGCCGACCCTTTAATTAATCGGTTACGGCTGTATCATCCAAACTATACTAACAAGATTCATATACATCAGCAGGCCTTTTTTGTCAATAATTTTTTGGGAGTACGCTATCTTTCGAATGTTAGTAGTCTATAATTTATCGGAGAACTGTGCCACCGATGCGCCTATGAGGGCACTGCGTGTCCCCACAAAAAAGCCCTGGTCGTCAGTAATGTAAGTTTTTAAGTAAAGTTAACAATAAACAGTGGAACTAAAATAATCGAACTGAGAAAAACTGGCTCAATCTTAAGATTCGTGTCCTTCAAGGTTTGTTGGTAACAGGGAAGCGCTATCATAAACAGTTTTTATCGTCTAAGATCCAACAACGACGAACTAAAAAAAAACATCGAATATTTTCAACGGTTTTAATTTATTCAAAGAACAGTTGAGTTGGTATTCGAACGATAATGTGAAGGATCACGAGCCGCGGGCGTGCGCTTGCGCGGCTGTTGTACTCGTGATAACCGCGAACAAATTGTGTAAACTAAACCGTTACTGAATAGCTATTATTTATGTGTGAATGTGGTTAATACTAACAGATGCGATAATTATATATGGATTTTAAGTAAGTCGGTATACTTTTTATTTAAATTTTGCAACTAAAGAATTGAGTGTCTCTAAAAATACATATATAGGTATACTCGTTACTCGTACTTTTGCCAGTAAGAAACGGATTATCAAAATAACAGATTTGTGATAACGCTATGTAAATACTATCACGATGTAAACAGTAGACAGGGATTCCCTAACCTTGTGTGATGTGATTTAGATTAGAAAGTTACTATTTATGATGACTTTGCAAGAGAACTTACTGGTGAAGAAATAGCGATTCAGGTGAAAATTTTACGCTCATTGTAAGATTGTAACATCATCGAGATAAACTAATTAGATATTAGTAAGTAGGTCTGTGTTTAAAGGGATTTCTTCAGCACATTTAGTACAATTTGATATTATACGTATTATCGAGTCATAAAAGTGTCACAATAATTGGTTGTTGTCAGCCATTAACTGTTAGCTATCTTAGAGGTGCCTGCTCTATGCTCTAGTCTACCTATTTGTAAATAGACATTGGGGAACACACTGATTGATTTACTGCTTGATACACTGTTTACTGAACTGAAAGCTGTTTTTTATTCCAATATTAGATCTTAAAAATAAGCTTTTTTTTTTGTTTGCCTTCTTTGTAGTCATTACTCTATGTAATATTTATAATATATCGATAGTTTCGACCGTTTAAATGGTTGTTCAATAGTATTATCAATTATTATGGGATATTTATCGTGATTAACTCGATAAATTTTGACGTAAATGTAGCACACGTACCTAAATCAAAACACTTCTTTGTTTCACATTAAAAGCAGGCAGGTTAACAAGACCCAAAGGTTATTGGGTTACACAAATATTTGTCGTGTGACGCACAAATCGTCGTGAGATAGACATTGTTGAAACAGACGTGACAACCATTTTATTGAATCGATTATTTCACGTGCTTCCGCTGTCGTTACCACATTTCTATTGATGACAAATATTGCATTTGACCTTGCTGTTTTAAGATGTCTACCTAGTTGAAGACAAAGAGAATGTAAATTACTACGTAAAATGGTTGAAAAGATCTACGGTGGACCACTATCCCTCGGAAGATAAACAACATAAAAATATTAGTGGCCATTTTTCAGACAACACCATTTAATCTCTAATGAAGGCTTGTACCATCCTAGTAATATGTTAAATCGGAATTAAAATATTAGTAGATAACAGTTTGAATATTTGCTGCCCAATCACGTCGGAGCAGCTGACCGGATTTTCCAACGGACTGAAATTAGGGGCACAGAATATACGCTGAAATATCAAATAGTCTGCTTTTTATCCCGGGAAAACAACGGGCACTATGAGGGCAAAACTCGGTATCGTAGATACTATGTTCCTAATATTATTAACGGAAAATTTGGGACGTTTGTTACTCAACCACGTCGGAGTTTTAGATATATTTATACAATTCGCAGCTTGGCAGAGAATAATTGGCATTGGAGTGGTAATTCCCCAGGCGGACTCTGAAAAGAATCCTACACCGGCAATAATTGTAGAATAATAACATTGTTTTGAACCACACCCACTCTCAATTCCTATAATTCAAGGCCATCAATATAGCAAATTGAATTCACAGTTTTATTCAATTTATGTAATATCTTCACTTGATTAAATTAATTGAAAGCTAACGTGGGTGTGCCTAAGCTGATACGTGTCTCTTGGCTTATTGATTTCGACGGTCTGGGTTGTTGTGAATGTTGTGATCTTACCAATTAAATGTAAAGTAGTAAAAATATCACAGACGTTATTAGGACTTTTTCGAAACGTGAAAATGAATGGTAATGCTGCCAGACCACACGGTAGTCTGGAGCATTTGTTTGAAATTCTCAAATAAAATAAATGAAAGATAAGGATATACTACTATTATACTAGCTCAAGTTGTACTTATAATAAATTCTAATTCTGGTTGTAATGTTACCTACCTACAAATGTTATAAACACGAAAGTTTGTAAGTATGGATGGATGTTTGTTACTCTTTAACGTCGCGTCGTAGCGTATTAACGGATCGGGCTGAAACTTTTAACAGATAGATTATAGTCTAGAACAGCCTTTCCCAAAGTGGGCAATAACGCCCCCTTGTGGGCGATAAGAAATCCAGAAAGAAATGGGGGTGTTGTGTAGAGGCATGGAGTCCGTTGTGTAACCTACTGGGCTCAGGTTTCAAGTTAACTCTTGCGGTTTTAGTAAAAGTCTCGTTTAGAATGAATGTTTAATCTTCGCTAAAATAGCTCACAAATAATTAAAATGAATTTGAAGTTACAGTGGTTTTTAAGTATGTGAGAAAATGGCGGCGCTAAAAAATAATTTATTCTCAAAGTGACAAGCAGACAAAATAAGTTTGGGGACCCCTGGTCTAAAATGAACACATAGGTGAAATGCAGAAATAATAGGATATTGCAAAAATTCCATGATGCAGATAAACCTCAGAGGACAGACACCTTTAGACAGAATTATCAGGTCGCGTCGTTGCATCGCGACTTTTCTTTACGTATCAATGATAAACTTCGAATGTCGCAATATTCCATGCCTCTAAGAAGAGGCCAGTTTAAATGGGTCAACTTTTAAAATGTTTTGTATCACCTTATCTTGCCTGCAAACAGCAATAAAGATTTTTGTATTTGTATTTATATGCATGCAATACACAATTTAATTGCGAAATTACTGCATCTTAGGCCTCCGCGTAAAGGCGCTTCTACATTTTGAACAACTTCCGTTCTGACAGGATAATAATACCAGGAACCGTGTAGCTCTATTAAGTAGCTGCGTTTTCAGGATTGGGATTTGAGTGTGGGTTCTACTCGTCCTCGTTTAAAACCGGTTTTTTCTACCGCCTCTCGTCCAAGTGCAGTCCTAACCGAAATTCAGGGTCAATAAAGAAGTTGTATCCAGTGGGCTCTTGTGCTAGCTTGTAGTGTTTTGCCAGCCAAACGTCTTCAATTTACCAACCCCAAATTCCTTTATTTCGCCGATTTTTACAGTCCATTTGGGAAAAGGAAAAGATGGGAAGTTATTACTTTCTTTTGACGTGACAACGTCTTATAAATTGGTTTGCCGGGTGTCACTTCAAGAAACTGCGTTACGCTCCGCTCACGTTATGCGCTCACAACGAGAGCGAGTGAGAGGCACGCGTCCCTTCCACTCAGGCATGGTTAGCCCGCTAGCCCGCCTAAGAGCGAGAGAGACAGACATAAAAAGTGAAAGGCACGCGTCCCTTCCGTAAAATTATTTTACCACTCAAAGTCGTTGTCACGTAAAACTTTCGCCCGTATACCGACTTTACAGGCAACCAATTTTTTTTTCTCCGTTTAACCTTGTGATTCTGAATAATAATTCATAAAGGTACGTGTTGACTAAACGACTACATGCATAAGACCAATGTCATATTATATTATGCATTTAACAGGTGACATATTTATTACAAACATAAATTGCCGATAACGCGGGGTGCACTCGCGTATCACGCGGGTGGCACTCGCAGCACAGCTGCAATAGATCTGGAAAAACGTGTCTTTGAACTGCTCACGTATATTATCTGCTTTATTAACACACCGTTAAATAACACCTATTTAGGTATTTTTATTGTTTGTATCACTCGACTAAATCCTTCTCACTGTCATTGGATATAACAGAAACTAGAAAGATGACGTTTCGAAATTTGTAGGTACTGATAACACAATGACGTGAAGTCGACTTTAAGGAGAATTATGGATATATGGGTCTATCATTATCATCATCAGCCTACCCTAGTCCACTGATTGATATAGGCATCTCCCATGATACGTCACTCGGCCCTGTCGTCGGGCTCAGCTCCTTTCTTCTCCAACCACTGCCTGCTGCCTTACGTATATCGTCGTTCCATCATTTTCCCGTCCTACGCTACGTTTGCCTATGCACGGTTTCCGCTCTAGGCTACGTCTACCCAAACGGTTATCGGTCCTACGACAGATACCTATGACCAGCCCACTGCGGGTCTATAATATGTAATAAGGCATTACATTTTTTTACTAATTTAAGTAGGTATAACGTTTTTAGCATAATGATAATTTGCTATAACAACTAAACGCATTACTGTTTTCGCATAATTTTACTAGCATAACCGTATGTAGCATAAAGATACTTAGCATTATGTTTAAATGCACACATTTAGAAAAGCATAACAGTAGATACTTAAACATAATTATCAATGACTAGGTTCTGACACTCAGTTTTGACAACTGGTCCGATTAGGGTCTCTCACTGAGATTTGACTCCGGGTGGGCTCCCGCCATAAGCTCTGTCAGTCGGTCAGCCCTGAGTGTTGTTTCTCCATACTCGACCTGCGCTCCGCTACGGAGATCGTCGACTCGCTTCGCTCGCCACCTCCCATCTTCGCATGATATTGGAAAATAAAACACTTTTCCATCCATTAAGAAAAATACATGTCAAAAAACACATGTCATAAGTGTATTTTTTGGCATATTTTTTCACACATCTGTCATTCTGAAAACGCCTTTTCATTTCGTTAGAAAAATGTTTTCAATGTTTTTCTGGACTTATAAAATAATGATTGACAATTGTAAACTAACGGTGTATATGCAAAACCTAGTGTAGGGTCTCTGAGACCAGATGGAGTGACAATTTACGAAAGGCTGTATTATCGAAGAGTGGACTATATCCAGCTGTGGACGAGTGTGGGCTGATTATGATGACCGTGTGTAATCTGACGTCGTTAGATTGTAAACTGATAATATTTACAATTTTACTGTGCCATATTACATCGAATCATCGAATATAGAGGTATCATAGGAGTAGTGTGGGACTTCATCTGTTTGGTTTTGGTAGCAGGCAGCCCGTCACTCGTCACGTGTCAGCCGAGTATCGAGACATCGAGAGCACTCGATCGAGTTAATAACCCCGCGATAACGATTGCCAGGGCGATACGAGTAGCGATACCCGCCTGAATGCAACGCACTCGCAGTTTTAGATATCGCAAGAGGAAAACTTGGGGCTTTGTGACACAGTGATAAGGTGAGAAAGAACTTTCACCTTGCAATCGAGGCATCGTTTCAAATATCAATCGAGTTGGTAGGCAAATGTAAATGTTTAAACAGTTAAACCATGTTTAAACCTTTAAACTGAACATCTACACTAAACTGAAAGAGGTATGCTATACGCATCTAGCACAATCGCAGCCTGAAATTTAGGAGCGGGTCAACTAATAATAAAAAAAATGTATAGTCATTTCGACGTACAGACATAATAAACAATTTTTATGTAAAACAAACGGAACATAAAATAACCGTTAGATGTCGCATCGAGGTTGGGAGCAAAAATTTGCTCGTTGCTTTGTACATTTTTGAATAGGTATATGCATTTCAATTTGACGTGTACGAAGTTGTAGAGTCATGGCGCAGCCAAACCAGCAGAGACAGCACTAAGCACAACGACACCACATTGTCTACATAAGAAAACGATTGAGCAAGATCGGTTACAACCGTTACAACAAACCCATTCATGCAACGTATTCCACAGCGTAGACGTTCTTATCACAAAAGTAGAGTAAAAATACCTAATTTTTTGAAGTTCAACTATGAATTATGCCGATTTTCGTACTTTGAGCAGACCGATAGAAAACAGGGTGATAGATATTACTCGTAGATAATGTAGAAGTCACAGAAGTGTTTCAATTCATCCTTTAAAAGTTAGATTTTGCTTAGGTTCATCAAAAATTTCTTTCGGAACGAGGGAATTCCATGTATCGTTCCGTCGTACTATATAGATATAGTTGGGAGAACCGGTCTGTTCGGGATTTCCAGCTCGGCGAGATATGAACATGATATTTCACAATGACGCGTTTTCACTCGTAGTTAATTTTTGTCGCATTAATTCAAAAACTGTCTAAATACTTCTCTGTTGCACTGCAGGTGGCATTATTGTTTATTTTTGTCATAGATTGATCGCTTAACATCAGGCGAGATGGTGGTCAAGTGCGAACCTATTATAGTAAAAAAAAGCATATGTATATCAATGTTAATAATTTGATTAGTGATACAATAGGTGGCGTTATCGATGAAAGCGATCTCTTCCAGGCAACCTTTTTTTTTCCTCATATAAATTTAGAAACTAGAAACTTATTACAATGTAACTCAATAAAATAAATAAATATTGGTGGATGTCTCTCACACAACCCCATATAGCCCGAAACTAAGCAAAGCTCGTACTATGGAAGCCAGATAGCTCATTATAATAGTTGAGTAAGCGTAATACATGATAACGTGTTACACGACTTACAGCGACTTGCTACCAAACTACGGCACGGGGCCAGATAATAACGTGACTTTTAACTTCCGAAAGAAAATTAGAAATATCTTAATTCTAGTCTGTGAAACGTTAAATAGAGCATTCCATAATCTGTAGCATTGGCGTTCAGTCCACCCCTTCCCTTAAGTAGCACCTACTTCCCGTCTTTTTCTTATCCTTGTATTGGTATAGACATGATCATTAGCGAACTGAGACACTGTGATTATGTTGATGATGAAACGTAATCTAAGGATCTTCCAACACATAACAGAAATAGAGCAATTTGGCCGAGTGCTTTCCTGGCAAATTACAAGAGACGGGCGCATCCGGCGGCGACAGTCAGGCGCGTGGGTTACCGGGTAGGCTGTAATTTCCTCAATAACTCGCATCAGACATCATCATTTACAGCATTTACTTCCCTACATCGCTCACTGATGAGCATACGCCGTTCTTCGTGGACCACACTGGTCTTGATCATGCGCGGTCCGAAGGGGACAAGGGGCATTACCCCAACTCCCCGCCCCAAACCGTACCGTATACCTACGTAACACTAAAAATGTAAAAAATAAGGATATCTAATAGTACTTACACTATTTTTTAACGTGGGAAAACAACTGGAACGTCAGCTATGCGGGTAAAATCGTGGGGCGCTACTTGTACAGTTTTTGTTCTTGATCATGTGATTTTGATGATGTGTCTATGATCCGCCTTTCGAATCGAACTATCTACCACTTGGCCGCCCGGCGCTTTTCTTTCCGTCTATTGGCGACATGGCAACCAACATAATTATACATATTTGGTTGTTGGTTAAGGCAACTAACATTAACTTTGTGTTATAACTTTTATGGGTTTACATTTGACCGCCACCTAGCCTGATGTTAAGCGACGATGCGGTTTACGATGGAGCATGCTTACATAGAAGAAACTAATTAACTCTCAGTTTGAAAACACCAAGACACAAAAATCCACTCAGACAACTCATTCCACAATCTTGTCTTATCATCTAACCTTATCATTCTTAGAACAAAGTATAGCCAAACCTTTTCAAAGTTAAAAGTAAAAGTTTTTCGAGCTACGAGTGGTACGAAGGTACGATATAAAAATGGCAAGGATCATGCTGATCACAGTCCCCGACGTGTACCTATATCCGCAAAAACGATAAACTAACAATTTTGTGGAGATGTTCTACGAGACTTTGAAGTCTTTTAGCACAAGAGTGTTATCGCCTATGAGCATTTCGACATGTCTCTTGGTCGATTCTAGAGCCTCCAGCAGGCATTTGGCCGATTCATCCAGCATGTGTGAACGGTACAAGAATAAATCTGTGCTTGCTAGAACATGAGCAACTGTTCAAGCTTAAAGTACCTTCGTACCTTTGAGAGGACACCTGTTTTTTGGCAGCTAGCTTAGCCTTGGACGCGATAAAAGATCCAAAGTGGACTGTTTGTCAAAGTAACGCCCAAAAGCCGAGATGGTATGTAAGCCTGTAACTGACGCAACGATTAATTAGGTACTTAGTTACTCAAGCATTGTTCATGTTCGACTTAATTTTGTTGTTGGCAAGTATACATTTATTTTCATTGGGATAATGATTAACAACACGGAATTAAATAAAAATTAGATTTCACATTTTGTGATAAGAATCGGTAACTAAGCGTAGACTTATTGGACTTATTCCTTAAAAAATAGAATAGTTTTCATCAAATCTTTCGTATGAAAAACTTGTTTGGAATGTGTACTGTACCAAGATCATAGTAGGTATAAACCCTACAATGCTCGCCAATGTCAAGGTCCGGGTAACGCTGGCCGGTGCCGTGAGGGGCACTACTATCCGTTCTGTGGCGGAGTAAAATTAGCACCTCCCGCCGTCACGCCGCGTTTACTCTCATTCATCGGAATTGGCAGACGTGATGTTTATTTATTGTTGCACTATAACCGCAAACAATCGCCTTATGAACTAATGAGATCGAAGAAAATTATATCTATAGTTATGTAGGGTGTAGGGATGCAGCTTTTCCAGAACGACAACTTAATGAGGCGTTTTAAAAGAAGCAAAAAGACTTGTCAAAGATAGTTCTAAACAGTAGTATCAAGTGTGGCACCACTGATGGTTTTTGTGAAATTTCTCTAACAAAATAAAACAGTGGCGTCACCTACGGCGAATTTGGGAACTGTATTTGACAGGTATTTTTACGTCTTGAAAACGCCCCATTACAAGTGAATAAAAAAAGTTATTGGAATAGTTCGCAATGACGCCACAGATTGCGTTAAATTCATTTTCTTAATTTTTTCACAGGGTTTTATGGCAATAGGCCTTAAGTAGCTGCCTGATATCAGTTCTGTGAGTAGCTGCCAACCTACCTATTAGAGATGGGCCGACTACTCGGTTGTTACTCGGTACTCGGTAATCAAAAGTATGTTTTACTAACTTAGGAAATCTTTGACAATATGAAAATAAAAAAAAAAAAATAATAATATAAACTATTTTTGTACAAAAAATTAAACCGATTCCAAAACTACAAATAGGCACTCAAAAGCGAAAATAAATCATTATTATAAGCGCTACTCATCTATTTGAAGTCGGTGCCAGTCTTCCAGAAAATTTTACGCAAATTTTAGTTTATTGTTCATATTTCAAAAACCACCAGACTGATTTCGATAAGATTTATATGGGACCATTCGGGAAGCATACCCATCCGAAAACAAACAAAATATTAAAATTGCTGAGGGGATTTTCGAGAAATCAGGTAAAAAACATAAAAAATAACATCGTGGTCGAATTAATTGAACCGAGTAAAACTCGGTACTCGTTACTCGGCAAAAGTGTTGTTACTGGGCGCATCTCTACTACCTATTTTGTTTTTGACTACCGCAGAAGACACAGGTCCTAACTACCCTACAGAAAAGGGACCTACACGGGTAAACCCGCGGGTACTGCTCAGGCAAGATGGCGGTCAAGTGCAAAACTATTATTGATAAAAAAAAACCCATCTGCAACTAAGAAATTAACTTATCTATGAGTTTTGCGATTCATGTCTGCCATTCTGCAACCGACTCATTATCACACCTATCTGCTGTGGCGTTAAATAAATAAATATTGGTGGAGGTGGACAATTCACACACACAACACCATCTGACTAAGCAAAGCTTGTATTGTGGCGGCCAGATACCTGATATAATACTTACATAGTTTTAAATACATAGTTATTATACATAGAAACACTCAACAAACACACTACAAATATTTGAATTCATCACACAAAATAATATTTGCACTGGGTGGGAATCGAGCCCACGACCCTCGACCCTCGACTTCGCAGGCAGGGTTACTGCCCACTAAGTCACGAGGCCAGTCAATAATGATTGGAAGATATGGTTTTACATTCGGTAAGGACGCTATCATTCGCTGTACGGTATTACTACTCCGTTAAAAACAACTTCTGGAATGGAAGCCCAGTCGACTCTGGAGATCATATATGGACTACCTATTACTATAACCTGAGTTTTTGTGGGGTTAACACTCAAACCAAAAGAGTTGCTCCAGTGAACAATTTGTCGTAGATCAGCGTTCACTAGTTCAATGGCAACATTAAGATCAGAGAGCCGGGCTTGTGAATAAATTTGGAGATCGTCTGCATAAAGGTGGTAGGAAGACTTAAGGTTTTGGGAGATTGAGTTTATGAAAATAGCAAAAAGAAGAGGTAATAGCACGCCACCTTGAGGGACACCAGCGTTTGTACTACACCAAGACGATAATACGTCGTCGAGGTGAATACGTTGTCGGCGTCCATACAAGTAACTATGAAACCAATTGATTACCGATGGAGATATGTTAATAGAGCGCAGTGTTGCCAGCAAGATATCGAAATCGACGGCGTTAAAAGCATTCTGAAGTCTAGCAAAGCTAGAACAGTAAGCCTGCCGTAGTCCATACCTTTGCGTATGTCGTCGGTGATCTTAACAAGGGCGGATACAGTGCTATGTCCTGGACGGAAACCGGATTGGAAAGGATTTAGGAGGTCTTTTCTGTTTAGAAATTGATTAAGCTGTGAGTGGACAAGACGTTCAAGGACTTTGGACAGAAAAGGAAGAATAGATATAGGGCGGTATTCGGAAAAGGAGGTAGGATTTGGTTTCTTCGGTAAAGGAATTAATTGCGCATCTTTCCAAATGGCTGGAAACACAGCACAGGAGATGGATTTGTTGAAGATTGCACATAGGACGGGAAGGATAGTGTCAAGAATGGGCAATAACATGTTCCTACTGATACTATCACCGCCAACAGCGTTGGAGGAGATCGACACAACACTCTTCTTAACATCACTTTCAGTTAATCGATTGAATGTAAAAGAGAGAGTAGTCGGGAGATGGGATGGCAGAAAGATGATTTATAGTAGACCGTTTTACCGCTTCTGAAATAGGGGAAGCAGCTGAAAAATGTCGATTGAGAGCATCTAAGTCTAGTTTATTTGAAGTGGAATTTGGACGTGATTTGACAACTCCCATAGACTTAAGAAATGTCCAGACTTTGCCTGGATTTTCATTTTGAACGGATTCATGATCATGTCGGCGCATTGCATCTATACACACCTTATTGCAGCGATTACGGGCCTGAACATATTTATCTTTATTTATCTCTGTAGGATGTGATTTATAACGCAATTTCGTCGGTGAGCCATGAGGCAGGAAGATGCTTAATTTTAATTCTACGTAGAGGTGCATGAATGTCATATAATTGTGTTACGAGTTTATAAAAGACTAGATGCCCGCCCCGGCTTCGCCCGTGGTATATTATATAGCACTCATCGGGATCCCGTACATATCCAACAGTGAAAAAATGACTGAAATCGGTTCACTCATTCCTGAGAATATCGATTTCAAACAAAAAACCTCTTCAGCAACCTGCTACGCCACCTGTCGGAAATTGGTCGTACCAACTCAGAATTAGAAAAAAAAATAGCAAAGGTTTATATTCAAGGCACAGATTACTGAAATGCAATGACGCAATCTTTGACACATGCTGTCATGTGTCATGTCAAAGCACGAAACGTACGAAAACTCTCAAAAGGGGAATATTTTTTCCCGATTTTGTTACATTCTTGTTTCATGCTCCGCTTCAATTAATAGTAGAGTTATTTTCTATAGCCTAAAGCCTTCCTCGATAAATGGACTATCCAATAGAAAAAGAATCTTTCAATTCGGACCAGTACTTCCCGAGATCCTAGCGTTCAAGCAAACAAACAAACAAACAAACAAACAAACTCTTCAGCTTTATAATATTAGTATAGATAACAAAGGTCTTCTAGGTAAACACGCTCCATCGTAGACCGCATCGTCGCTTAACATCAGGCGAGATGGCGATCAAGTGTAAAACTATTAAAGTTAAAAAAAAAGAACAACTTGTTCATCCACCGAAACAGCGTCAACGACGGGCCCCAATCAATTTTTTTGGCGTCATCGAGAAGAGATTCTTGATCCATACTACTAAAATTGCGATGCATAACGATTTTAGGTTTAGATTTAGGGGGACGAATTTTGTAAGAAAGACATATTAAATCATGGTATGAGAACTCGTCAGCAGAGTGCTGACCATGTGAAGCAACGTTATTTGAGGAAGAGACTAACATCAAATCTAGTAAAGATGGGGTGCTATTTGGAAAATGATGAGTAGAGTTAAGAGGAAGAATATGTAAGTTGTAAGATTTAGCGATAGATTGAAATGAAGAAGAGCGAAGATATTTTTTAAGGAGACAAGTATTGAAGTCACCCATTATAATGGTGTGACTGTAAGAAGGTAAAAGGTTAAGTAACAGATTATCTAATGCAGAAAAATAGTTGACGTTTTTGGAAGGGCTATAGTAGACTCCGAGAAGAACTTTAATATTATATGAAAGAATAATTTCAATAAGAAGATGCTCGCCCGAAGAAGCTTGTGGTGGTTGTGGCGATTCGCTCAAAACTGAAAAAGACATATTGTTCTTAAGGTTTAAGGTTAATTATAGCCACACCACCACCAATACGGCCGACGCGATCATTTCTTATGAGTGTGAAACCGGGGAGAGAATAAGAGGTTGAAGGAAGGCAAGATCGAAGTCAGGTTTCGGAGACTAAAATAGCATGAATATTATCAAGAACAAGTGATGCCAGCATTTCAGAATAGGAAGCCGGAATGCTCTGCGCGTTTATGAACGACGTTGAAGTTTTTAGGCACACCTGAAAAAGTGTTCTCCAGAAAAGTAGATATTGGTTCAACACTACTGTAACTTACAATGCTACTTGTTGAACCGGATGAGGCTGAAAAATATTTTCTGTCACTAATACAATCATCGTTACTAAATATATTTATCATGATACTGTAAACAATATATTATACAAGTACTAATAAATTTAATAAAGAAAAACTAAATAAATAATTCAAAACAATAATAAACAAATAGAAATACACGTACTAATAAAAATAAATAATATTTAATAGAAAAAAAATAGTTTGTTATTGTAACCACCTGTCGGGTTGTGCGGGAACGAGAACGATTTTGTATCTAATAATAAGGTAACTGTTCCATTCTACACAGAACACTGTTTCTAAGCACTTGGACCTCAAGATACAAGCTATGTGCTTAGTTTGGGGTCCACCGATTCTTCATATACCACACATACGTATGGTTTAGTATGTTTATGTAAAAGTCAGACTTGAAAACTTACAAAATGTATGTAGTAGTTTTTCTGTGTGTGAAATAAATTTTCATTTCATTTCATGTACAAATGTACATTTTCACTTTTACAGTTTCACTTGTAGGTACAACAAATTGTTAAATGATTTAGGCATGTTTAATATACCTACTGATGTATAAATATACGGAGATTCAAACTAGGCACATATACAACAAAAATGTTACCTACTCATTTACGAATGTAATATGGCGAATTGGCGAATGATGTATGATCAATCAGCCCAATTAACATTGTTAGAATCCAAGATTTTTACGAACCTCATGACAAGACGGGGTCAACGACACCATCTCTATCTGTCAAACGTAGAATAACAGGGAAAACACAATGACAAAATAATATTGAGCTTAGTTCGACGAAGGGACGAGGATAATTTAGTAGACTATGGAATACACGATAATAATGACTCTTATTATCATTAATTGCGAGAGGTTTCCCGTATTTCTTTATTTATGTCACCGGAAAATAACAAGAATCGTTAGTTGATCAATTCACTAGACAGTTGATCAACTTTCGGAAAATAATAAACGGTGGCTTAAATGTATTATTTAACGCAATGAATTTACGTTAATTGATCAACTAACGGTGCCTGGCCGTCATTCAATAAATTACGATTTTGCCGCAAGTAAAATCATCCACAAATCGGCCAATCGTTGCTCAGCGTAGTATTATATAATCGTAGCCACTTCGTCACGTAAATGAGCTTTCGAGTCCTGAGCGAGTACTCGCAAGCCTGGAAATGTGGTATTTGAAAGAAAGTCTCATCCAGCTCAACGCCAAGATAACGTATCCGATCAACCCGGCTGATGAGCTCGCAACTACAAGGTCCTGAGAAGCTGCTACTCATTTTGGAAAAACAGGAATGCACCTTAATTTGAAATTCGGTTGTGAATTCCGGGTTTTATGAAATACGAGTAATTTAGTTTTCGTAGCAATGAGGGTCAAAAGGTTACTATTCAACCATCTGGCTATAACCTCTGCGCTATTCCTGACATTTTCCCAAGTTTTACCTGTAAAAATTACCGCCGTGTCATCGGCGTAGCAAATACTGTCAGACCCTGGGAGACCAATTTTTAGAATACCATTGATATATATATTGCAAAGAGGGTAGGTTCTAAAATGCTACCCTGCGGCACGCCAAAGCTCACCGGAAGAACATCACTCAAATAATCACACGACCCGACTCTAACACATTGCCTGCGATTGGTTAAATAGCTATGAAACCAGTTTTGCGCAATACCTCTGACTCTGGCTGACTCTAGTTTCTTCAGAAGTAGTGAAGTTGAAACCATATCAAAAGCCTTTGCGAGGTCAAGGAACACCGTCAGGCAGCACAGTCCACGATCTACAGCATCAGATACAGTGTTTGTGAGTAAAACAACGGCGGCCTCCGAAGATTTGCCACGTCTGAACCCAAACTGTCTCTCAGACCGGCAATCGTGTGCTTCCAGATACTCTACCAGCCTTTTGTTAACGATTTTTCCAAAAATCTTCGAAAAAACACTAAGCAAAGATATAGGCCTATAGTCCTATAGTTACTTGGTACTTCCTTTGGACCATCCTTGTGAATGCGCACGATCACTGCCAATTTCCAAGCATCCGGAAACCTACCACTTTCAAGACTCAAGTTGCATATGTGTGTAAGCGGAACCAATATATAAGGTTTTATGCGCTGTAGAAGTATTCCATAGGTATATGCCGTCGTATCCTGATGCACTCCCCGACTTAATACCCGATATTAATTTACTGACTTCTAATTGATCTGTGGGGTCATATAAGTATTATATCAGCTATCTGGCTATAAGTGTTATATCAGCTATCTGGCTTCCATAGTACAAGCTTTGCTTAGTTTGAGGTCAGATAGTGTTGTGTGTGGAATGTCCACTGTCCTCGAATATTTAATAGTGTTGTAAACAACCGCGATAGCATAAAGCAATATAAGATAAAGTATTACCAGATAGCTAGATAGACAGAACATATTACTCCATGAATCTGGATACTTCGTAACGTTATAATATACGTTGGTGCTAGATACACATAAAATGTACCTACTAGTTAAAAAAAATTGTACCAATAGGTACTATTCCAATAAAGGTAGTATTGGTAGTACCTACCTACAAGTTTATTTATATGTACGTGTAGGTACATATTAAAGCAACTTATTTATACAAAACTAGTTAAACGTGGAAAACTCATATCTTTCGAGCTTATCGGGCAATTATGAAAGGTTATCAACTAGCAGCCAGTCCATCAGAGTACATCTCGGTAACTTCGCAACAGGGTGACGCATCATCTCCCTTTCAGGGGTAAATAGGCTGTTCTGAGTTAGAAACGGTATTATAAAAACAGAATTGTTAACCGACTTTCAAATAAGAGGAGGTTCCTTCTATGTTCGTTTCGCCTACTGTGAAAAAAAAATTGTTCGAAAGGGTAGATAAAATTCCCAAGGCGGTCCCGTTATCATCACGTCGGGATCTGATGATGGAAATCGAGGAAAACCAAACTGACTAACAACTAACAATATAACAGCTCAATACACAGAAATATGAATAATACAATTAAAATGACTGAATAATACACATGTAAGCCACATGATAGACGTCAACAGTCTGTAGTCTAGCTAGACTCAAAGAAAATGTTAATTACTACACTAGACTGACCGTAACTCTAATTCGTTTTGCAAACTGCCGTCTAGAATTCATATTTCGAGACTTCATTTCATCTGTATTTCTGTGTATCAGCGATGCCCATCAATTAATTTAAAAGCCAACGCAGAACACATGAAATACGAAATGTGCACGATTTCTGAAAATGTTTATCTATGCCTAGAGCAACTGTCACATTGGCCAATCGATCACGATTTGACATTGACAGTGACAGTTCTTGTTTTGCTCTCAGGTGGTGCCGGACGGTCGATTGTGAATTTAATCGAAATTTAGTAAATAATTTCGTAAATACTGTATAATCAATTTAAATAATTTATTGAAGCTGAAATGGATTCTGAAGATAAACGTGCGGAGGGCTGGAAGTACCTAAACAAGCAATATTTTGGAGATGGTTAGTGGGGTTTCTAGTTCGGTTATTTCCCTATGAATTTTTGCAGTTTACCGTGTTGTCGTCACAAGGACATGGTATTTAGTGGACTACTGTGTACTGTATACAGGATACAGCTCTTAGATATCAGGAAGTAATCAATTATACAAGCTGACACGACAAATATAAACATTTGGGAATGACGATTTTCATCAATAAAATAAGTATTGAACTTAATTTTCGGCTAATTAAGTACAGTACTATCGATAATGATTATCAAGGCGTGTGAAATGGGGTCAAAAGATTGTTTTATGTTTTTCTATTTGGCATTCTCGAGTACTGATTGTTATCATTATAACCTGCTTGTATCGTCACCAATCATTGATTTATAACTTGTTTCTATTATTATTATCTACTCTGACAAGTTTTGGTATCTTTATTTCTTCACAGATTTCAATAATTTGTTATTTTGCTTTTTGGTGTCTTACAATACTATAAACTGACTTTGGCAATGTTTTTTAAATTCACACATTTACCACTTGATTTATTAAAAAGTAGTGTACTGGTTATTAAAAGAGAAAGCCTATTTGATGAAAAGGTTTGATTAATGACCGTATGATTGATTGTTGATGACATTTTATCTTACAATAAAGTAAATAACAAACAACTGTTTAGTTTGAAAAACACAAGAAACTACAAGGCAAAGAGATAAATAACTTTGAATTCCTGGATGATGAGCACAGTGCAGTGATAGACAGAAATTTGCATTCTTTGTGTTCTATTAGTGTGTAAAATATAATATCATGCTTCTAATGTGTGATGTTCAAATTAAAAATGTCATAAAAAATGTTATTTAAGTCCTATAATAGTTTTGTCTATTGTCCACAGGAGAACGAGCAAACTACGTAAACATCCCCCATGTCATTGCTATGGTGGGACTCCCTGCGAGGGGGAAGACATATATCTCCAAAAAATTATCCCGCTATCTCAACTGGATAGGAATCAACACTAGAGGTAAGATCTTGCTGATTAAATAATCACTTGATTAAACAATCATTTGATTACCTTATGAAGATTTATTCAATACTTTGTAATATTGTGTCTGACATCCAAGACAATTTAAAACAACTTTTTAATCAGGAAATAAATATCCTCAGAGCATCCTTAGTGTGAGACGATCTTCTTAGCATTCCATGGATTCACCGTGCGGGTGCCGGGTCCATCGTGTGGCAGAGAGAGAAAAACTCGAGTAGTTCCCGTTCAATTTAAAATGAATCGTAATTATTAAGCAAGTTGAGTACACACCGACGTAGACCGTGTCATCACTTACATTGTTACTGAATAATTTTATTTTATTTATTATTGAAGTTATTAAATAACCATTTTCATAATTTTTGTTCACCGTCCCATTAAAATGCATTTAACTTTTCAAAGTAAAAGCAGTTTGTATCAAACTTTGCTCTAAGCAACAGTCTTACAACTACAATTCATGAAATACAAAAACAAATTAAATACATAAGTATAGCTGAAAAGTATTGTTTTTGCATGTGATATATGATATAAGTTTGCCTTTATTTGTAAGAAACAAAGAGAAACTTCCCATCAGGCAAGTTGGTGGTCAAACACGGATCTACATGTGTTAGAAAAAATTAAGATCACAACTTAAACTACTTACTTATCTTTGTGAGAACTAATGATGTAAATAAAATTACCACTTAATAACAAACCGCTGACAAAAACAATAAGTTCAGTGTAATATAGATAGTTTATCACTGGGCTTACTATTCCCTTATCATTTCATTTATTGCCAGTTTATAATCTACAGCAGTAAAAGCAAACACGCAACAAAGTGGTCATCGTAATGAATTTTTCAATGGGCTGTGTTGAAAGCCAGCTTAGGTATTATGAGTTCATTGTTTTTATGATTTGTTTATGGGTATATTACTTGGCACTAATGGAAAATTATGGAGAAAATTGATTCCTCACACATGATCGTTTCAGAATTTTAATTTGATTAGTTTCACAGCCATGCGTCTAAGATCCGTGACGAGCATAGTAAATGCGATGTTGAAAATTTTATCTGTATTGTATTATGGAAAGATATTTTTCATAAAGAATTAAGCCTTTGAAAATCCTATACAAAAGTGATTTCCTCACAACTAAGCTAAATTGATGAAATTTATGAAGATGTTTTAATTTTGAAAGTAACTGATGTTCACAACAGACTTCAAAATAGCAGGAAGTCCAGAATTTCCCTGTACAATTTATGTATGCTCATCAATGTCACAGAATACTGTAGACAAATTATAATGGCATTTAATTTATTATGTTCTTTGAAGTTTCAATGTACTTGATGCCTCAGTATGATCTGAAATATCATATCTAGGTATATAATTACAGTTTATTACAAAATAAAAAATTGTGAAAAAAATATTTTTTTCGATTTTTGTTTCCATTAAGAAACTTCACTTGGATGCTAGCAGTACCCTCGCCAAATCGACCAAAAATGCGTACCTACATACTATTCTTTTCTCGAAACAGCTCGGGCCATTTTCTGAGACTTCTTTTTTTCATTGTGGATAAAACCAGAATCCCGAATTTTTGTCTGTTTACAACTGTTCTATGATACCATTGTCACTATTCCATTCCAGTGTTCAACCTGGGCGAGTACCGGCGGCACGCCACGTCCGCGTACACCAGCCACGAGTTCTTCCGTGCCGATAACAAGGAGGCCATGGCCATCCGGCAGCAGTGCGCGCTCGACGCGCTGCACGACGTCTGCGAGTGGCTCGTCAAAGGGGGCGAAGTCGCCGTAAGAATACTACTTTACTTTTATTCATTTGTCTTATTAGTCTGCGCTTGCTTTGTTCATCTGGCTTTCTTGGCTTGTTTCAGATTTTTTCCTCACTTTCTTAAAAGTCACTTCACGCTCACTTCACATTCTTCACTCACTTCGCTTTCTTGGCTCATCTACTTTTCTATGCTCACTTCACATTCTTCACTCATTTCGCTTTCTATGCTCACTTTGTATTTTTCACTCACTTCACTTTTATACCTTACTTTAAGTTTGACGTTCACTTCACGTTCTTTGCTCAGTAGACATTCTTCGATGTAATTAAACAAACAAAAACAAAATTAAAAATTTTGATTAACCCCCGACTACCTCGGATCTCGGATTATCTGTGTAACGTTCTACTAGTCAAGCCCTTTCATTTGATACCCATATTAAGGGAGATGTAAAAAAATAAATGTATTTCGCCATTTTGTGGTAGCGGCCATCTTGGATTTGAAATTTGCCATAGTGCAAAGTACTCTACTAGTCAAGCCCTTTTATTTGATACCCATATTGAGGTAGGTTGTAAAGAAATATTTTGTCCGGCATTTTGTGGAGGCGGCCATTTTGAATCGATATTAACCAAACATAGCTAACCTTCAAATAAAAAAACAACGCATCGAAATCGGCCCGTCCGTTTGAGCTCTACGGTGCCACAGACAGACAGACATCGACGTCAAACTTATAACACCCCTTTTTTTGGTCGGGGGTTAAAAATGACAAACAATGGTCTTGTTGTTAATGTCAAGCAGTTGCGGCAAATTTGAAACCATCGAATTATGAGGCAAGCGCCGAAGGGCCTTATAATTCTTTGATCGCAACCGAGCGCGGACGTTCATTTCGTTCGGCATACTTTTCGCAATTCTCCCAACTTTATTACGGCCCAATGAAGTTGATTTTTGTTTACAGGTGTTCGACGCGACAAACTCGACGCTGGACCGGCGGCGAATGATACGCGATATCGTGGTTCACAAGATGGGATTCAAGCTCTTCTTCGTCGAATCGATATGTGACGACCCCAGAATTATTGAACAGAATATTATGGTAAGCACAGTGCCGGATTAAGCCAGCGCGGGGCCTGTAGCATTTTCTGTCAAGGGGCCCTTGGTTTGCTTAGGTTTAGGAAGGGAAGGGTCAAGTTATGCCAGATATTTTCGCTACATATTTACAGTCAGACAGACGTCGGAGCGCGGGGCCCCTAGCTTGCGCGGGGCCCGTAGCATTTGCTACTCTTGCTATATGGCTAATCCGCCACTGGGTAAGCAATAAATTTTATCAGTGCAAGACTCTTAATTTGAGGAGATCGTATTTTCGCGATAATGGCTTATCTACGTCTAAGAGATAGATAGATACACACAGCATCGCAGGCTTTTTTGTGGGAATATTATTTGAGATGACGATTTCCATAATACACTTTTACAAACCAGAACTGGTTTTCATTTTTTATAAAAGAACAAATTAATAAAACACTGAATTTTCTACAAATCAAAATTGTCTAAACAAAAATAATTATTTACAACATAAGCAGCACTCTAAAAATGAGATGAAGGCTCCCCACACCATCGAACCGGCGGTTACCCTCATCAAACCACTCTTGTTGCATCAAGCCATGCTTGGTCCCGCCCCCTATCTGGATGATATTCCTAACAACATTGTATACACATGTAACTCCCAACGGACTTTGTACTTTACGGACGTGTAACTTTTAGTCTCATTATTATTATTTCTATAATTTTATTATTCACTCATTTATTCATGTTTCTTAAGTCTAAGTTTTTACAATATTTATATAAAATATGATTAGAAGTTTTTGCGGCGTATGCCGGAATATCTCGCACAGGGCTTGTATTTTTTCTCCGTATTAATACTTTTTTTATGATAAAGAGTAGTTACATGGCATATTAAAATTAATTACCATTAATAGTCAATAATAAATACATGTGTTAAGTACATTTTTAGAATTTAACTACATTACAATAGGCGTGTCAACTCATTTTTGATTTAATGCGCCATCAAAAGGCTACTCAGTAACTGAAACATAGGTGAAAGAATTACTTTGTTATCTTAGCCTCTTTGATATTGCAAAAGATCCTGAAAGAAATCGAAGAATGGCTGGTGAAATGGAGAATTACCGCTAGCGTAACCAAATCAGTGCACGCAACATTCACCCTCCGGAAGGAAGATTGTGCTCCAGTAGCCCTAAATGGCATTCAACTACCCCATCAAAACGTAGTGAAGTATTTGGGAATGCACCTGGACCGTCGTCTCACCTGGAATAAACATATCGAAACAAAAAGAGACGAAGTAAATCTGAGATACAAAAGCCTTTATTGGCTGCTGGGGAAACACTCCAGACTGTCGCTCGAAAGCAAGATACATGTGTACAACACAGTGCTAAAACCAATTTGGACATATGGAATTCAGCTATGGGGAACGGCTAGTGCCTCAAACATATTGAAAGTCCAAAGGTCACAAAATAACATCTTAAGGCAAATGACGAACGCGGCTTGGTTTCTCCGAACAACAGAGGTCCATGAAACTTTAAACGTGCCGATGGTAAAACAAGAAATAGAACGCCATAGTGCTAACTATAACCTGCGACTGCAAGAGCACCCGAATGAACTGGCGGGTCGACTCACTATCCCTGAAACAACTCGTCTCAAAAAGCGACGGGACATGTATGATAGTTGATACAACAATAATGTATAAAGAAAGGGGCAATCTCCACTGGGAGTGGGACCCTCAACGCCATGAAACTGTCATCTCATCTGTTTATAGTCTGCCAAGACTGATTGCATGATTAAGATTACAAAAAAAAAAAAAAAAACTTTGTTATCTTAAAAACTTCCCGTAATATCACGATTTTAAAATCACAATTTTGGACTCTCCTAAAACCGCTTCACGTGAAAAACGTGACGTCACACTGTCGTATTTTTTATGCGTCCCGCGTAAAGTTTGTATGGTAGCTATATTCAATATTGCGTTTAGGAAACTGGTTTCATAACAAAAGTAACTTGAAATTGAATGAGTTATCCAATGGTAAATACATTTTCTAATAATTTCGTACTTTTAAAATGGACTTGCCCCATCCATCTTTGAATGATCATAAAGTAGTTAAACTAAAAAATATCAAAATTAAAATTGGTACATATTTTATTCTATTTAAATGCTCATTACATATATCAAATAATTTAATATATTGCAGGACCTGTCGTCACGCCTATTAACATTAAAATTGAAAGAGTACAATTAATCAATACTTGAATATTATATGCTACTGAACAGTTATCGCTATATTTTGGATAATTCACTAAATAAATCTTTAAAATAAATTGAGACAAACTTCTATTCGCTATATTTTGGAATAATTCACTAAATAAATCTTTAAAATAAATTGTTGTCTGTATGTTATTCTGATGTGTACAAGTTATATTAGCGTAAAGTTTAATAAAAATCGATTCAGTAGTTTCAGTAGTCTAGTAATGGTAGGACTCCTAGCAGAGTCCGCCTGGGGAAGTACCACACCTTTGCCAGCTATTCTACCGCCAAACAGTAATGTGAAAACATTACTGTGTTCCGGTTTAAAGGGCAATGTTTCCAGAGAAATTTCAGGGCTTAGAGATGTAACATCTTAGATCTCTGGGTGATGAGCGCAGTGCAGTGCTAGGTAATGATTTGGACTCTTCATGTTCCAATAGCTGCGTGTCACTGTGCTGTTATGTGGCAGGCATGTTGCTTACCTTCAGGCACATGTCCTGCTCGTCTCGTCACTTCTTATTTAAAAAAAAGTTTGCGTAACAAACATCCAGACATCCATACCTGCTTATAAACTTTCGCGTTTATAATATTATAAAGTAGGGTTACATCGGCTATCTGGCTAGCTATTGTACAAGCTTTGCTTAGCTTGCAAAAATAAATAAAATAATATATGCTTTGACACTATGCAATTTGTTTTAACAGTTTTTGTGGAACCAAATTGTGAAATAAATGTTGTGTAAAGAATTATATGCTGGGCCAGCGTGGTGGATTATGGCCTTAACTCTCTCCTTGCGAGAGAAGGCCCTCAGTCCCAGCAGGGGGAAGATTTAGTGGGCTGTTGGTGTTGTGGAAGGAATTTATGTCAATATTTATTTATTCACATTTCAGGAAGTGAAAGTAAGCAGCCCCGACTACACCAACATCCAGAACACGGACAACGTCCTGAACGACTTCCTGCTCCGCATCGAGCACTACAAGGAGAAGTACGAGCCGCTGGACGAGGCCCTGGAGCAGGAGTACAGCTTCATGAAGATATACGACACCGGGGAGAAGGTGGTCGTGCACAAACACGAGGGCCACATACAGAGCAGGATCGTCTACTACTTGATGAATATACACATTGTTCCGAGGACTATTTATTTGACTAGGGTGAGTGGAAATTACAACTTAGCTGTCCCTACCTTTTTGACGACGACGTCTAATAAATCGATGAACGCCGGCTCCATGCACGAAAAAGTGTCCCGTTACGTCCCGTGACGCTCATTGTACGCTTGCGCCGCTTCTATTACCTACTACCTACGCCCAGTCAAAAGTCTTGGGATTTACTCGGGTTTTCTCTCTCTGCCACACCATGGACCCGGCACTCGCACGGTGAATCCATGGAATGCTAAGAAGATCGTCTCAACCAATTTTTTTTACAGACAACCAATTTTTTTTTCTTAAATTAACTACTACACAGACTCCAGTCCGGTCTGTGACCTTTATCATTTGGGCTCTTTTTTAACATACTAGCTGTACCCTGCCACGCTACGCTGTGGCACATTGATCGATGAAACAATCATTGATGCGGATTATATATCATTCTGAAATTTCAGCTCGATCGGTGCAGAATTTATTGAGTTTTTGAAGCGTACACAAACCAACATAACATATTTATGTATAGAGATTTATATCATGGATTAGGCAAACAAAAGGAAAATAGTTTTTTTAATTCATTTTCTTTTTTTTTAGTAAGAAATCTGGTTATTACATATTTAAAATGAACACACGTGTAACTCACGTATGCTATAGTCAGCCCAGTCTGACTAAAGTTTCGGACGCGTCTGGCGGCCTTTATCAAGGAGAGTGCTCGCGTGACCGCTGCTCGTTTGGCACTGGACAAACTTAAGTCGGACTCGACTGACTACTACACTATTATCATCGCGTATTCATTTAAAATCTTTTTTTTTTCTGTTTCTGTTCCTTTTGTTTCTCTTTTCGTTTTGTTTTCCATTTGTTTCCCCTGACGTATGTAATGTCGTCGCCAGCACGGTGAGAGCACGCACAACATGGAGGGCCGCATCGGCGGCGACAGCGCGCTGTCGGCGCGCGGGCGGCAGTACGCGCGCGCGCTGGCCGGCTACATCGAGCAGCAGAGCATCCCGGGGCTGCGCGTGTGGACGTCGTGGATGCGGCGCGCCATCCAGACCGTCACCGACGTGCGCGCGCCGCAGGAGCGCTGGAAGGCGCTCAACGAGATCGATGCGGTAACGACCTGACGCCATACTCTCCTAACTCCACTCGCGTACAATACTATTACAAATCGATACCTTAATTTGCAAAACGAATAACTCAATAGTAGCAAATTTCACAGGGACCACTAAAAACTTAATGTAAAAAAAAATTTAAGCATCAAAAGGAAAATACAAACATCCCTTTGGAAACTTGGTTTCTTATTAACTAATAAACACTTAAAATACTGAAATTACCAGTTACGCAATAGATTTAAGTGGTGATTTAGTGTGACGCCTGTGAAATTTGCTACTATGGAGTTATTCGTTTTGCAAATTATGGTATCGAAATATATATCTTTACTTAACACACTTGCTCATAAAGTAAAGTAATACTTTACCGAAATCACGCATATAATGACACCTGTAATCAAACTGAGACTTTTTCAGTGTGATTATTCAGTGAGCTAGTGTTCATCTGATTGGTCGAGTTGCTTTATTCTTTAAAAAGTTTCGATACAAAAAAGATCGTGTTCACTAGAATTATTTTAATCATTTTCTTCACAAGTGTGTTGAAAAATGTAATATGATACATAATTATGTGTATTGATGATTACCGTCCTCCACTCTAATAGACCCTCACCTAACGGCTCGGATCTCAATAGCGTATCAGCGGTAATCTCCAACATTACACACTTATACCATAATATTATCATTAGGTACACTAAACACATTAAATACTAATCAGAATACTGAACTTAAGAACGTATGCGAGTTATAAAAGGTTCAGTATCCTTAAATGACCTTGAGAGTAACCATTTGTGAACCGCTCATTTCACTTTAGTGAACCTTTCATTCCAGATGATATTGAGATCGAAACCAGGCTTTACAATGTGTGTTACAATGTGTGTATGTGACTTGATAATCTAACTGCAACGAGATAGGAAACATTAATTGAGGAAATGAAATCAGTCTTATCTGTACACATGAGTCAAAAATTAGCTATTTACCTTGATACTCAGAGACGATCTTCTTAACATTCCATGGATTCACCGTGCGGGTGCCGGGTCCATCGTGTGGCAGACAGAGAAATCCCGAGTAGATCCCGAGACTTGTGACTCGGGCGTAGGTTTAAGGGACCCCTTTCTGACGTAGAGATTTACTACGATAACATGACCCGCCCCTCCAGAATTCAAAACGTTTGAAAGTATTTGTAAAAGTATATACAACGCACTACCACAGATGTGTGCGTACTGCTACTGAATACGAATAATTACAACTACATACAAACTCTTTCGTAAGGATGTGACTACACACATTAAAACAGTAATTTGGAGGGGCGGCCATGTTATCGTAGTCAATCTCTACATCAACACTCATTTATTACATACTCTCCGTACATGTCAATAGATATCAGGATTTAAAAAATAGATAAATAAATAATGCAGGCTGCTCTTCTTCGCTGTAATGACCGTCTCCATCGTCTTCCAGGGCATCTGCGAAGAGATGACATACGCGGAGATCCAGCAGAAGTACCCATCGGACTTCAACGCGCGCGACGCCAACAAGTTCGCGTACCGCTATCCGCGCGGGGAGTCCTACGAGGACCTGGTGGCGCGCCTCGAGCCCGTCATCATGGAGCTGGAGCGCCAGGGGAACGTGCTGGTGGTCTCCCACCAGGCCGTCATGCGGTGTCTCCTGGCCTACTTCCTGGACAAGTCTGCTGGTAACTAAATCTTTCCATTTTCTCTTTCAAAAACAAGCCGTAACGTAAATGACCAAACTAAACTAGCTTAATCAGCGTGAACAGTCTAGTCCGTCTACTAAACGGCGGCGTTTAAATAGCGACCTGTATGATATGATATTTGTCATAGAGCTAGGAGAATGTCTTGGATTGTATGTATATGCCTAAATAATAAATAAATATATTTTTCTTTCAAAAAACGAAACAATATACTTTTAAATTTTCGCGATTTGAGGTCGATTTGTTAACTTAGGAATCAATCACGATCTAAATTAGTAATTGATTACCTCTACGTTTCGGCTGCGTTACAACCACCGTGGTCACGAGAAGAATGCAGAGCTTTCGGCTCGAATCATTGGGAAATGAGATCTCCATCTACCTTCAATTTTATTTTAAACTCAAACAATACATGTAATATTAAACGATTGATCAAGATCACAGGCGAAATCATAATAAACGTATTCTACTGTAGTTAGTTTCTATTTGCATAGTATGATTATCTAGCGAGTCCCTGTAATTCCAGAGGAGCTGCCGTACCTGGCGGTCCCGCTGCACACGGTGATCAAGCTGACGCCGGTGGCGTACGGCTGCCGCGAGGAGCACATCTCGCTGTCCGTGGCCGCCGTCGACACGCACCGCGCCAAGCCCTCGGTCAGTACACCTTCGCTCTCCCAATCAAAAGCTACCAGAATTGGCAACCTTCGGTTGGTATACCTCTCTCCTCGTATCAAAAGCTACCAGAATTAACACCCCTCGATCAGTACACCCTCCCTCATATCACAAGCTGCCAGAATTGATAGCCTTCAGTCAAAACAACCCCTCTCTCGGCACACCTGCACCCTCCCAAACTTTATAATCAAAAAGTGACAGCATAATTGGCAGCATTTAGTCAGTACACCACCATATAAGTGTACTTCGGTCCTCCCAGCCCCGTGCTGATATAGCGGAAGTATGATAGGCAGCCTTCGGTCACTACACCATCCTCAGGCTACCCCTTCGTATTAAGACAACGCAAAATATCGTTCGTCGCAATGCAAATCTACTTCATTGATACACAAGTCACTGCGCTCAGCAGTATACTACTTTCCTTCGGGCTACTTTCACCCTTCCTCCCCGCAAATTGATACAGTAAGAAGTCTACATCACATCAAACATCACGTTTCCGCTATACTACTATAATATATTACTACTACCTTACTGTTATATATAATACAGAGTAAATTTTCGGCATAGCAGTTCTGATGGCAATAAGTTGTTGTGGTGAGCATGATCTGGTCTACTTGGATTGGCTTCAGACAGAAACTTATCACGCACACGCCTACTCTTTACTACACAGTATTTAGAACAAAAGATATCAAATAAATGTTGTACTGGGCTCGTCCCTTAGAGATGTAAAAAGATTATTCTTTTGTAATATACATAGGTATATTCCTTGATGTTCTTAAATAATAAGATCAAAGATAAATCTGCATGTCACTGCTTGGTGGCAGATTTACTGGAGACAATATGTGATGCTTCCCCAGGTAATATCTTGACTGAACATTTTTATAAAATACTATCTTTGATTATACCAAAAGTCTATTATCTGCAAATTTCTGAACAAACAGTATTATTAGGTTGTAGAAGAAAAAAGTTTATAATGTATAAAAAAAGAACTGAACATTTATTTGACAACAGGACAAGGAAGATACCGATGAGGTGCAAGTACTGAATGCTTGACGCATGGGCGATAGCCATATAGTAGAATACACGGCATGATACATACACGCATACAAAACAGTTAAGTTTTTTCAAAATTATTCGGTGGAGGAGTTTTTGAGCTTTCGGGTGGAGAGATATTTTGGATTTTTGGAATGTGGTATGCTTTTATCTCGTTTATTATTGCAAAAGTGTAAATTGAAGCTCATCTATGTAGTTTCCCACCTTAGTTGTTTTGATATTGATTGAAATTCATTCAGTATCCATTCTTGTAACAATATTTTTCTCCACCTTGGACCTTGGATTTACTTGGTGACGTCAAGCCTCAGAGTCACGAAAATAAAATAAATAAATAATGGTGGACCATGTCTCACATAACGTCATCTAGCCCCAAACTAAGCAAAGCTTGTACTATGGGAACCAGATATCTTATAACATGGTAAATGCATACTTATTATACAAAGAAACACCAGACGGAACAAACGTTTGACCAAAATAATGAGTTTGTATATTCCACAGACAGACACTTCATACGATGTAAAATTACAATATTGCAGACCTCATACCATATCCACTGTTTTATTTTTATGCATTTCAGTGCATTTTTGGTAAAATAAAACGTACATACTTTAAATGGTTAGTTAGATATTTTGTGTTTTTTTGTTGTTGTTTTAGATATACTAAGCATGTGTGGTGTGGTTTGGATGCCCTGTGTCGGTACAATTAGAAAGTTATGCATGAACTGTTGTCATTACACTTTGTGACTGTCAGATATGGTATAGCTATATTTAGTTTTTTGAAATATAAATGTATTGAAAAGTGTAAACAAATATGGCGTCCAATCACAGATCCAAATACGCCAAATCAGTTTACTTTTTGTATTACAGGTCACCAATTAACTTGTCTTGATATTTGGGACTTTGCCCATGTAGAAAAGGAACTAAGAAACTTTTTTTTAAGAAACTTTTAAGAAGCATTTTTGTTAGTTAAAAAGTGTCATTCCAGATGCAAATCTGTAAACGTTTTCAACCTGATTTGTTAAGTTGTTCCGCCGTCATTGAGTTATAGTATGTATTAGTAGAATGTTTCTTAAATGACTAAGATTTTTAATAATATTTTTTTATGTTATTAGGTAATACCAGCGCCGCCGATAAAGCCGCCAGTGCCCCCGATCCTAAATGGAGAAACCAACGGAGACAAAAACGATGCAACTACACCACACTAACGAAAACAGTGTTTTAATTTATAATAGTGTCCATGCTAGATTCGAAATAAAAACAAAAATTGTCTTTAACTTGAAAAAAAAAACTTGTTGTGAGGTCTGTGACTGTCTATGGTCTGTGAGTTCGACTATTTTGAGACTGATTCTAAGTGAGTTTTAAATTTTAAGCTTATTTTGGAGAATCTGAGGAGGTAAATTTTTATTAGTAGCAAACAACTATAGGTTTTCTACAGAACACCACTTTGTATATAAGACATAATTCACAGGATGTTCAACTAATCTGTCCATGAGCTTAAACACTTGAAATTAAGTACTTTTTACATATTGTGATTCTCTTTGTATGTATGGTAAGTAATATCGGATCCCAAATTCAAAATGATATATCATGTTTTGTAAATTGGGAAAATTTATCTTAAATACATACAATACAAATACAAAAATACATGCCATTAAATTGACAATAAAACTTATTCTCAAAACAAATTCTAATATTCCCGTTCTAATATTATAGGTATTTTCAGAATGACAGATTTGTGAAAAAATTATGTATAATTGTAAATATTTATGAATTGCATGCTTATCAACATGCAAAAAGTTATATATTATTTTTTATTCCTTGTGAAGAAGTATAACTTCTACACTAAATATTGTACCATGAAGTTCGTTGCGCTAACATGCGTCTATCTTCAGATTATCAAACTCAACCAAAAGAAGTATGACTTCAGCACAAGAATTATTGGGTGTCGATGTGTGCGCTCATCCTAAATATATACTTACTCGGGTATTTTACTGTGAGTATGTTAAGTAGCTATGACATAACTACAGTAGAATCTCTTTATTCGCGGGGTATATGTTCCATAAATATGCCGCGAATACAGAAACAAATGAATACAGAATGGTAATTTATATGGGTTTATAGGGGATACGTTCCTAGGTGCCAAAATAAAAACACAAATATATAAGAAAATCAATTTTATTGATGTTATTGAACATTTTGATTAATCATTATCCTCAGGCTTAGGCAATGGTTTGAAGAATTTTGTTATTTTCTCTTGCTTGGCAGTTTTAATAGCTCCGACAATTCAGACTGATACTCAGCAGTCGCATTAGCAATTGCCTCTTAAAATTAAGACTTCGTTCCATAGATGGATCAATGTTCACAAAGAAATCATAAAAAGCTCATTTGCCATTCTTAAACCTTCACTAAGATTTTCAGAGTAAATGTCACATTTTCAGTGCTAGTGGAAGCCTCTTCTTCAATGGGCTGTGAATTTAACATTTCCTCAAGTCGGTTTCAGTCAAATCTTCATCTTGCGATTCAAGCAATTCCTGAATGTCACTTGATTCTATCTGTTCGAACCCATCTCGTCCTATTCCATTTGCAATTTCGGCTATGTTTGCAGTCAAAGTTTGAACTTGCACGGATTCTTCGTCATTTTCACCAATCAGAGCAGGCCATAGTTTTTCAACATTTCAATGTGAAGTTCTTCAATGATTCTTTTATGTTTACGACGCATTTTGCTATGTCAAATTTCTTCCAGCATTCCATAACATTCATATCAGGATCACACTCCATATTATCAATACGATTTTGAAAGTTCGTCTAATGTAATAGAGCTTAAAGGCCTGGATTATTCCTTGGTCCATAGGTTGAAACAAAGCCGTCGTGTTTGGAGGTAAAAATGTCACTTTTATATTTGGATGCATAGCTTCAAGTTCGCGAGGATGACCTGGTGCATTGTCCAAAACTAAAGTGCCTTAAAGTCTAAATTCTTTTTTCAAGTACATTTCAACTTCCTTAACAAAACAATTCCGAAACCAGTCACAAAATACAGCGCTTGTTACCCATGCTTTCTTATTAGCACATAAAAAACACGGCAGGTTGTCCTTGTTTTGATTTTTTAAAGCACGTGGTTTAGCGATCTGTAAAGCATCAGTGACAATGACACAATCTCCAGATGCATTAGAACATAGCAGCAGTGTAACTCTATCCTTTGCTGCCTTAAATCCAGGTGCAGACTTTTCGCTTTTAGAAATGAATGTTTTGTTCGGCATTCTCTTCAAAAACAGTGCAGTTTCGTCTGCATTAAATACTTGCTCAGGTTTGTATCCTCCATCAGCTACTAGGTTTTCTTCTGGATACCGTTCTGCTGCAGCATATCTGCTGATGCAGCTTCTCTACAATTTTAATGTTATGCAATGATTGTCTTAGTTTAAATTTATTGAACCAACCTTCCGATGCCTGAAATCCTCTATCTGTATTCACCACTACAACTACCATCAGGTTCTTTAAAATGAGCGTAAAGACGCTGCCTTCTCCCGGATCAATGGACCACTCAGAGACCCTTTTTGGTTGCGGTCTTCTATCCATAATGACAACGCCACTTCCATTTTTCTATTGCTGGATCACGAACAATTTTCGCCGACAATGAAGTTGAAGCTACAGATGATCTTATTTTATCTTCGGATTTTTTATTGATCGTACAGTTGATTCGTTGACATTGAATGAGCGTGATATGGATGCAAATGACTCTCCAAGGCGTAAACGATCAAGCATTTCTATTTTCACTTTAAGCGGTAACACAGATTTTTTCGTGTAGAAACGCGTTTCTCAATTTTTTAGTTGACATTATTAATTACGAAAGAACGAAGCGAGCAGTAGAGACGTGTTACTCGATCAAAATTTTTGTAACGAATGTGAAAGATAAAACAATAAAATAGGCAAAGCGGCTTTTACCAAAGAACGGAACAGCAACATTTAAAAATATACTTTATTTTTTCAGAAATAAGATTGCTTTCTTCTGTTTGTTTACATTTTCAAAAACGCCGACCGGCGGTGTTTGCGGCAAATGCGACAAAGGCGGCTTAGGTCAAAGTGCTCGGCGGTACCATTTAACGGCACTTGCAAAAGATATTGCGTTAAACACCTATTGGAATTTTGTATGAAATTTTAGATCCGCGAATAAAGAAATTTTTTGCCGCGAATAAAGAAATTGGGTTGCATTTTTTAAATCCGCGAATAGTGAAAACGCGAATGACGGAAGCGCGAATAGGGAGCTTTTACTGTAAATAATTTTATTTTTCCAAAAATATGAAACATTATTGCTAGATATGCCTTCATTGAGAACAAGTTTTGACAGAGTTTTTTCATTCGTCTAACATTCTAGAATGCCTTTAAGATAATGCTGTCCTTCTCATATTTACTGTAGAAAGAGAAGTTTATACATGAGATAATACATGAGATTGAAAAAGGAAAAAGGTTCATCCGACATTAACAAACTTGTTTTTGTCGGAATCTGTTCTGTTATGGATAATCCGCTAAATCGTCTGGCTTAAACCCCACGCATGTACACGCATGATGGAAGTCTTGAAAGCCACAAAGCTGACGCGACAGTGCAGACATCATGCTGTCCTTGTCGCACTCGTACAAGCGAACGTAATGACAGCTAACTTAATCCGATAAGTCAAGAACACATTTAATGCTAAATGTCAAATCATTTTGAGATTTCATGCTTCTTATTCATTAAACTTTTGAACTAGGAGGATCGCTTTTAGTACTCCCTAAAATTAATCACTTTTGCTTTCAGTTAGCCTCAGTGTGACGCCATAAGATTTAATTTGTTCCTTTGCTTCCTCCAATAGGTAGTACTTCCGTGGACAAACTCCGCATAAACGGTTTATTTACATAATAATGTGACGTCAAAGAACCGAAATTAAAAAAATGTTTAAATGTAACTATTGAACAGTGAGAAAATTATGGAAACTTACCAAAATACATAATAAGAATGCTTTAATGGCTGTAAAATTATATTCTTACGAGTATGTATTTGAAGGAGTTTGAAATTGTAATTATGCTTGAAAAACTTGTAAGGCATATTTATCATACGTAAATAAGCTAGTCGTTAATACAATCGGAATCAACTTGATATAACTAAAAAGACGTTGTCGTCAATTCTGTTTATAATTTGTATCGCGAACATAATATTGTCGCGTCAAAAATATTGAATTAATAAGATTTACTTTCACTGTAGTGATAAAGTAAAACTGGTTATTATTTGGTTGATTACAAACAACTTTCACCTTATTATAAATAGTCAGACAGGTGATATTTTCACGTCGATGAACGCCGGCTGCATGCACGAAAAAGTGTCCCGTTACGCTCATTGTTCGCTTGCGCCGGATCTATCTCTCTTCCACTCGATTGTATTGTATGCAATCATTTCATCAAAATTTTGTTATTACGTTGTCACGTTTAACTATCGTCCGTAAACCAAGCGACTTTACAGACAATAAATTTTTTTTTTTTACCTTTTAGATCGAGTCCCTGAATTGTTGCCATGGTGTTTTTTTTTTAAATTAGATAGGTACTAATAATTATTTATTGCCAGGGTTGACGCCAATCTCACACCCACTGACAAAGTCGTTAATCACACGCGTTAAACGCGTGTTATTGTAAGAAATTATATTTTACTGTGTACGTTTAGAATATATTTTTGTTTTCTTTCATTTTATAAGATATGCGAAGGAAGAAAATAACGAGTAATCACTATTTATTCATTGCTTAGTTTTTGTTGGTGTAGTTTTTCGTTTAAACACTCAAAGAAATGGCAATACATTTACGGTTGAGCCATTTTTGGTAGGGGCGATCATAGATTCACGCAGTGGATAAGTTTGGAGATCAAATATGTTTTCCTTTATATTCCACCGTCAGCTATCTAATGTAATGTGCCACAATGCCTAGGATAGCCTCTCGGAATAACTTCAGAGTAATTTTACCTAAATCGCTACATTCAAGTTGCGATGCCTTATGTTATTTACCCCTATGAGATGTTTTGTGTCTCAATGGCTTATGAATTCCCAACCGCGATTCTGTTAACTTTAATGGACTTCACTTGCAGTTTCGGGGCCATGGCTATGGCCTTCATGCATTCCTGGCAATCTTTCTGCATCGGTTTACTTTGGAATTGACCCAAAGCCTACTACATGAGACATACAGTAAAGTTCCATTTACATCCACTGGCAACACTGCTCTAACGACACGATTACAGAATAGTGAATCTATCACTTCAAAAAATATGTAAAAATATTGACATGGACTTACAAATGCTTTTAAAATTTGTAAAAACCTATTGCGCAATTATTGATAACTATTTTTGTCAGTTTTTTTTCATCTGGAATCAGGTGTATTCAGGATATCAGTGTAAATAGATGTGTCAAAGGTAGTAAAAGTGGCGCCACTATTTCATTTTGTAAAATTTCTCTATAAAAATGAAACAGCGGCGTCACGTATGGACACATTGAAGAATATCTTTGACAAATCTAGGTATTTGGAACTTGAAAATGACACATTTTACAGTGCCGGTTTTAGCACTACAGCGACCTGGACGAGAGTTCTACGACGCCCCCTAGCTGCAAACCTCACTCTAATTTCGGATGTAAAGGGGTGTCGCGCCTCGGACACAATCGCCCATTTACACCCTGGCGTTCGCGGTGGTCGCCCTACCCTAACCCCGGCACTGTATATTTCGTAGCGTTAACTCGACGCGACGAAGACCCTTCCTTCCACTCGACACCACCAAAACGACACCATCGGTTGTGTCGTATGGAATCACTAGTCCATACGACACCACCGACTAATAGTGAGGTTACCAACATACAAAGTTGTTGATATGAAAACTCGAATTAAGTTCAAGCAGTTTCGTTAATGAGGTACGTCATTTGATAAAGTTTATATTTATCTGTCACTCAAATGGTCATCTTGACATTGTTCATTGCAATTTGCATATTATTGTCTTTCCGTCCGAATATTTAAATTTTTCACAATAGACATGGATACTAATACTGACGACATAAAATACATAAAAACGTTCCGCCATCCGCTGACATCAAATGTGAAAAACATGACTTTTCAACGCTCAAGCAAATTTTAGATTTTGCAATTTCGTCACGTCGATTTTTCACTTCGGACGTTGTTTTGTCATCCTTACCGTAACCGCTTATACAGATCCATAAATTGTCGTGAATCAATGCATTTTTCATAACAAATTTCCACTCGACGTAATTTTCACGTCCGCGTAATTTTTCATGTGAAAAACTATGATTTTTCGTTTCCGACATATTTACAATAACGTTGCACTATTTTTGCTGAACCATAACCTATTATAAATCATATTTAAACACGTATTTGGTGTAAAATATAAGCAGAATTTATTAAGCACAAGACATGACATAAAAACATTTTTTATTCACAAAAAAACCGAACACAATGTCAGTCATTTCAATAAATTGGAGTCGGCCAGGATTATCAATAAGGTTTTAACCCGTCTCCAACAGATTCCATACGACACCACGGATGGTGTCGTTTTGGTGGTGTCGAGTGGAAGGAAGGACGAAGACGAGTTCGTTCAGAAGACCGAACTCGTCTGCGCCTGTTATAGGAGAACCTATAACTGGCGCAAACGAGGAAAATTATTCATTTTCTTATACCAAACCCCAGCATCTTATGAATGGTTTGTTCTGCTGGCTTCATAAATATATGTCTTATTCTTGTAATAATCCTAAAGCTTATTATTGACAGTCATGTGGTCGTCCGGTCGCATGTGACTACTCATCGTTATATTTTACTATGTTAAACATAATGTTAGATATTCTACAAAGTGGCTATGTACCTATATTGAATTTATATTGTATGTAATTGTAAATGTAAAATTGTAATAGTTTAATTTTTATTTAAATATAAGTATATTGTAAGCGGGAATTTGCTGTTTTATAATCATTCCCTGTGTTTCCATCGCTAAACTACAGATCTATTTGTAGCCTAGAGTGACGAGAAGAGCAGGACATGTGCCTGATGGTAAGCAACGTAACAGAACAGTCTCACGCAGCTTTTGGAACATAGAGACTCCAACTCATTACCTATCTCTCAGATACAAGATGTTTTATCTATAAGCACTGTAATTTCTCCGGTAATGTAGATAGAACACATGAGGAGGGTGTACTATAATTATTCTTATGACCAACTTTAACAGTTGTGGCAACCCTGAAAACGTGAAAGAAATTGTCTGTTTTTATACACTGTTAATCTTTCGACTCGACAATATTTTTTTGCAGTAGGTAGGTAGTCTTGAGGTAAACAACGCACCTGTCCATTACAGCAATTGCGATAGGTACAGCTATTTTAACATGAAGAATTCCAAGTTACTGACTACCACGACACTGCGCTCGTCGCTCAATGATATAAAATGATTTATCTCTCTCCCCTGCAAATTTATCTGACAACATTACTCTTCAAACTGGAATACAGTAATGTGCTGTTTGACGGTAGAATAAACGGCAAATATGTAAGGCTTCCCGAGGCGACTCGACAAAGAGCCCCACCACAGACTAGATAGAGAGTCCTACCATTAACACGTGTCTGCAACATCATTATTCGTAATGTTGTGTAAAACACGACCCTGTCGCATGATACAGGTTTTATACGTAACCCTGTATATGTAAACGGTTGAAATTTAGTTTTGGTATGTACCCGTTCACATCTTTGAAGTACCCTTAGATATTGAGTCGGATTTTAAAAACTCCTTTCATAGTGGTTATGAATTTTTCTCATCTACTTTTTGTTGTTAAAAATAAATCATTTTCATGAGGGTTTTAATTGTGTAGGTAAATTAGACATTTACCTAGTACCTATCTAATAATTAAAAACTTTATTTCTTTGTTATGGATATTAATATAAATAATTATATAATAATACAATAAGTCAATTGTCGACAGAAATAATGAATAAAACAATTGGTTATAAATGGGATTCACATGGACAGGCTATTTGCTATTTAGTCTATGTACATATATTTTTCGACGGAAGAAACAAGCGAGGCACAGCTGGCCAGCTTCTGTGTTAGCACAGTATAAATATAAAGCTATTATTAACATCCATATCCACTTCTTCTACAGTTGGGAAGCGAGTATATTGTCGAAAATTAAGCATGTCTTCGCATGACAGTTCCTATGTCTTGTTCCTCCCTACTTGGTCTTTGTTCTTCTGTATGGCCTCCTATGCACAGGTACATTGTTTGTTATTTGTAACAGAGCTCTTTACCACAATATTTTTGAACTTTTCTACCAGCGCTAAGTAGTTTTACTACTCCTGAACAGGTGTCGCTAGCAAAATGGTTAAACAATAATCTGTAGGTCTAAGTAAGGCTAAGAACCATGGAGCGGTTTCCAACCGGGCCAGCAGCGGATGAAGGTTTTATTTCAAAACTCACGAGACCGCTGATTTTTGCGGTTTCAAAGCTACCGCGGGTGAGATTATCGCCCGCGAACGAAGTGACGAGCGGGTGGCGGGTGACGACCGCACAGGAGCCGCGTATCAGCCGCGCGCGCCGCGCGCACGAGAACCGCCTCGCGGTTTCCAAAGCCGCGCCAGCAGCGGATGAAGGTTTTATTTCAAAACTCACGAGACCGCTGATTTTTGCGGTTTCAAAGCTACCGCGGGTGAGATTATCGCCCGCGAACGTGGCGAGTGACGAGCGGGTGGCGGGTGACGACCGCACAGGAGCCGCGTATCAGCCGCGCGCGCCGCGCACGAGAACCGCCTCGTGAATTTTGATTCCAATTTTTAAGAGACGGTCCGCGCCCGCGCGCCGGCGCTTTTGGAAACCGCTCCATGTTCCGTTCCTTTCTTAGCCTTAGAAAAGAGAAGATCTGTCTGTACCTACAGTCTATTATTATACCTGTGGTAATAAAAAAGATAAAACCTATAGGTTAACAAAACCAAATTATTACATATTGTTTGTGTTTATGTTTTACTTCAATCTAATATCCGTAATCAAAACTAACGGATAATCCGGAATAATTACACAATTTTAATTATATGTCCAAGATCCGAAATGTCATATTTTATCTATAATATAATATCCATACGTGATCTCTGTTCTCTGTTAGGGTATACATGTAGGTCAATCCCGGAGTCCCTCAAGGGTCCGTACTCTCTGCGACGCTCTTCCTGCTAGATATCAACGATCTGTTGAAGCCCGGTATCTTTGGGTACGCAGATGATAGCACCGTTGTAGTGAGTTACATATATAGAGAGCCACAGGGCAGCAAACCCAGGTACTAAGAGATAGTTTGATTGAGCGTTTGAGCTTGACCCTTGAGGCGGTATCTGAATGGGGCGATGCCAATCTGGGCAAGTTCAACGAGAGTAAGACGCAGGCGTGTCTGTTTTCCGCAAAAAGGAGTCCATTCCAACTGACTCCTACTTTTCGAGGTGTGTCCGTGCCGGTTTCTGACCGTCTTGAGCTTTTGGGCGTTACTTTAACATCTACGCTCAACTTTGGCTCGTATATCGAGTCCAAGGCTAAATTAGCTGCCAAAAAACTAGGTGTCCTCTCAAAGGTGCTCAAAGGTCCTTTCAATTCTGAACAGTTGCTCACTTTATATCATGCACAGATTCGCTTTGTATGGAGTACTGTTCGCACCTTTAGGAGGGATCGGCTAAGTATCAGCTGGAGGCTCTGAAATCGATCTAAAGATGTGTCAAAAGGCTCATAGGCACAGGCGCGGTCCCAGCCTCGAATTTTGGAGGGGATCACCAGTGCACACAGCACAAGCACAAGGTGAAAAATCTTTGCACTCGAGTGCAACACGTAACTTTTCATTCCATGAGGAAATGACTAAACGCAAATTTTTAAATGTTTTCGCGCTAAGCAAATTTAAAAAAAGAAAGTACACCAAGGAGGTTCCGAGTATGAGTTTTTAACATATAAAAAAAATTATGATGCATTCGGCACAAAGGAGGTAGAAATAAATAGGTTGAATTATGTTTTGAATTCAAAACCTCAGTACACACGGTGTTCTAAATTCAAATTTACTTTAACCTCTAGCTCTAGAGGGTAAAAATAAAAACGACTTTTGCGCCCTGATATCGAGGAGCAAAAGTACTCTTTCCGAGCTGGTGGGATGAAAAATACTTTCTAGTAGCCCCCCAAGATTTTACCAGCGTAGTTCCCGTTCTAGTTGTTTTCCCGCGTTAAAAATTGTCTATGTACTATTGCATATTTTTAATTTTCTTACATTTTTTTGTTTAACTTATACGATTTGGGGAAGGGGGGTCATGTCCCCTGTGACTCCCCCCCCCCCGCACATGCATTGGCTATGATACTTTTGTGCGAAAAAGACTTCAAAGTCTTGAACATCGCCCGCAAAAATTGCTAGCCTATCGGTTTTTTATCGGATACACTTCGGAGAGTGTGCTTCTGATTTGCATGACCCATTATATATATTATTATATTATATTTACATAAATTTGCATACTATTCGAATATTTGAAAAAAAATTGGTTGTCTGTAAAGTCGGTTGGTTTACAGACGATAGTTTAACGTGACGTCATAGTAAAACATTGATAGATGCGGCGCAAACGTACAATGAGCGTTAGGGGACAATCAGCGTAACGGAACATAACGGGACACTTTTTCGTGCATGCAGCCAGCGTTCATCGATTTATTTGACGTTGTCACGTCAAAAAGTGTTTGTTTCTGAGTGCAACGGTTTGTCATTCATATAGTTATCACATTCATTTGTATTGGTGGGTTATCAGCTGAATGACGACATCTGCTGGTCGCAGGGCTTCCCCAAAAATTTTTTGAAGACCGGACTTGCGTTGCCTGCTACCAACGATTTCCGGCTGCCTCCACCAGTTCGCTGGGCCATCTTGTGGACTGCCAACAATGGACCTTCCGGTGCGCTACTTCTTCAAGGTTTTCGAATCTTTCCCTCCCAACGACCTTCAGTTCTGCGAGCTATGTATACCGCCCAATGAAGTTTAGCAACTCGGTGAGCTGTCGGTTACTGTGGTTCTCTTACGCATTTCCTCACATACACACGCACTGGTTAAAGATCTTCGTAAGACGAAGACACTTCGGTAGTTAGGATGAGAAGATGTTACATAATTTTCCGAGCACTGACCAACCAAGTTGGACTCGACAGGTCGTTTCTCGAAATTGGAGCTACGTAACTAAACTGTTTGTTCTAGGTAGACTTACGTGCGTCAACAACTTAGAGCGTAGAGTTTATACTTTTAGAAGAGTGCGTGTAACATGATTGATCAACATGATGTGCGTTTTGTTCATGTTCATTTTTTGACCCACTTCTTTGGAGACCACTGAGGTCATTCAGGGATCCTGTATAAGTCGTACAGGGAACAGCCACGGGTACAATATCATCACCAAATCTGTCGTTAGTGATCTACTCGACATTGATGTTGATGCCGAATTCGTTCTGGTCCAGAAGTTTAAAGATGTCTTTCAGTGGAGTGGTGAACAGCTTCAGGGACCTGTTCCCTGTCTCGTTGTAAGTGGATCGGTTTAATGTTCTTATCTTGAAGACGAACTGACATGGTTGTATTTACATACAGACACATTAACACTTCGATGAATCATAGCACAAGTCACAATCAAATTAAAGACGCTTTGCTTAGGAGCTTGTTATACTATTCATCTTTTTTTAATTTGCCGCAACATATTTACGTATGTGGCCCATGGTGCTGAAGCCTATGTAAAATCCGCCTTGTTTGGGTTGAAAGTTATCAAACCTGCGATTTAAACGATTTGAAATTACCCTTGAAAACAATTTATAAACATGACCTAGAAGCGTGAAAGGCGACCTTCATCTTGTCGCCCTTTTTAAAAAAAAGAGAACGACGACACTTCTGGGTCATGATTTTGGCATTTTACCTTTGAGTATGACGGCATTGAAAAGCTTTTGTAGAGTCCTTAGCATAGGGAAACCGCTTTGAGGAGCTCACCTGTGATTCCGTCATCATCCGGCGCTTGTTGTTTTTGAGCTGTTTCAAGGCCATTCAAATCTCGTACAGGCTAAATTCCGGGATATCTTTGGTGTAATGTCAGGTTAATCTGACTCTTGGGTCATGGATCATATTTATGACAGCCTGGTGTGTTGTCGAATATAACTGTTCGTAAAACTTCTTCACCTCTCCTTTCAGCTTGAATTTGGTCCATCCAATCGTTCCATCCTCGGTTTCACTTTCTTCAGTTGACTTTGATCGATAGACAGATTGATCCCTAGCGAACCCTTTAGAGCCTTTATTTTGCTAGATGGCCCTTTCAGCACATTTAGCGTTGAATCGGCGTATGTCGCGAGTTACATAGTTGAGAACTACCTATTGATTCTTCCATATTGAGAAGTGTCACTTGAATTGTGAATTTAAATACCATCTCGCGCGTCTGCTTCATTAAGTTAAGGATAGCGTCGGAAATCTTTTTTGTTCCTTTTGCACGATGGATTTTATAGTGTTTGGATCCAATCGTTTGGACAACTTCCACAACCCTGTCGTTATAATCGTCCACGTCTACGCAGCAGTTTATTTTAATAACGCGTAGTCTAATAAGCGCTTTATTAGTATTGCCATTTCAGTTGATAAGCTGGGTTGAAAGCTAAACTGCGCGTCGTGAATCTTGACATATTTTCTCAATTGAATCTCAATAACACCGTCCAGCACCTTAGCAATGACTGTAGCGAGAGAAATAGGCCTACAATTACGCAATTTAGACGCGTCCCCATGTCTTGTTATTTATTATAGGAACCACTACTGTTTTCATCATAGCTTCAGCCAGATATGAGTGGTTCAAACAGAACGTAAACAACATTGCGAGCACCCTTGGCAGATGAGCACCCGCATACTGCAAACGCTTAATGCTGAGCGAGTCGTGGCGAGGAGATTTCCCTCGCTTCATGTTGTTCACAATCTGACCAACTTCTTTCGCCGAGATTCGAACGGCCGGTTTTAACAAATAGAAATCTCGCGTCGCCAAATTTCTATGGTTCGAAGGCGGATGTGTGCCTACTGTAAACTATAAATAGTATCTACTACATAGCTCCTATCCACTGTCCATAGCACCCACACAAAGCTTCCATCGACAATACGCACAATTTATACATCTATATCTCAGATTGAATCTCATTTATACAATAGGGATGTTAACAATTTTTCGCAATTGCTTTTATTTTCAAGATTTACGCATGTTTACCATAAAAATAATATTTTATATAAAATATTAGTATTTTCGATGTGTAAATATACAATATCAGACTAATTTTGAATTTTCCCGCTAAAACCTTAACGACTTAGATGACGTCACTAGTCGCAAAACATAGGTCGCGATTCATGACTGTATGTCCAGTTTATGTGTTACTACTTGAATATACTTTGTATTACTACTTGAATACAAACAATCAAAATCGTCGTCGCTAAGATCAGAGAGACGATCTTCTTAGCATTCCATGGATTCACCGTGCGGGTGCCGGGTCCATGGTGTGGCACAGAGAGAAAACTCGAGTAGATCCCAAGACTTGTGACTCGGGCGTAGGTTTAAGGGGCCCCTTTCTGACGTACATCAACACTCACCTTCACTACTCGTCTTTCTCTCCCTGCCCAGCCAAATCTGATATGAGCCTACTAGTGCAGCTTAGATACTCGTTCTAGTATAGAACTTACTGCACTTCTACAGCGTATAACTATACTATAAACTAACTACATAGCCGTTTTTTGTTAATTCGTTTAGGAGGTCGTAATACTTATTTTGTTTCATCTCGTGGTCTTTAGGTATATTAGTTTCCCACGGTACGGTAAGTTCTACAAGGACTATGCGTTTCATAGCTCGAGAAATGTCCGGTCTGGGTGACGAAACACCCACATCCTCTGGGATTTTGTAGTGATTTTCATACGTGTCCATTAAAATAGTCCAATCAGGTGCTGTATCCAGGATTGAGTAAGGCTTGTTCCTGGAGTTTGAAGTTGAGCCTTCTTTTACAAAGTTAATTTGTTTTTTGTTTGTCGTCAATCCCTTTTGGGCTCTAGCTACTGAAAGGCTCACGGCTTCACGTATGATTTCAAGTACTCTGTCATGGCGCCGTGAGTAATGACCCCTATTAAGAAGCACCTTGTATCCCACCAATATGTGCCTTGCTGTACATATCGCCTCTCGACAAGTATAGCAATATTTTTCAGAGCTTTCCCCACCTTACCAAGTTACTCTATATATATATACATTATATATAGTAGCAATGCAGAAAAGTAAACAGTTTAGCCAGTTTTCGACAGCTTGTTTTGCAACTAGTGACGTAATAAGTCATATTGGTGTTTCCAGTCACGTTACAACAGATTAAAAATATAGCATTTAAATTAATTTATAATTAAAATTTACTACGTAATATTAAATTATAGTAATGTGATTTTCGATATTCTATTAAGACACACTGTCATAAAATTAACATTAAACATTAATTTGTGATTCGTGTTAACATCCCTATTAAATATAACGGTTTTACATAAAAATAAAACCGATATTATGTGCCGAGAACGGAAAACATACAGCATTATATGAAGAAGCAGTATGTATACTTATCTTATTAATCTGTGGTCGACGTCTATACCATAGACAATTAGCTTTATCTTGACGCCACCAGAGGGCGCCGCAAACGCGCCACCAGCAAGGGCACCCGGCGCGGTGCGATCTTTGGGATTCATAGTCTTCACCAGAAAGCCCTTTCTAGAATGCTGTATGTTTTCCGTTCTCGGCACATAATATCGGTTTTATTTTTATGTAAAACCGTTATATTGATGTGCCTCAGGAAAACATACAGCATTATATGAAGACGTGTTTGTTATCTGCTGGTGTAAGTATGTCCAAAAAATAACAACGCTATGATGACTGAAACATTTGAATACTTATTAAAATAAAGTGTTCAATAACATTTTGTAATTAGCTAAATTAACAAAGCTAATTTGTGTGTGATGTAAACTTTGAAGAACATGATTAACCATTTATGTTAATTTCGCAGTAAATTAACCTAACATGCTTAATGTGTTAAGATATTTCCATATTTTGCTTAATAATGTCATCAATCGATTGGGTATTTGATCATCCAAAGGCTACTGCTATATCTGGTCCACATCTCCTAGTTGTACGTTCATGGCACTGTCTCACTGGACTGGACATATCCAATTTTTTAATAACAAGATGTTAAGCAACTGCCATAGATAAAATTTATTTGATTTGACTCGAAAGCTATTCTGTTTTTCTCAGATAGGAACTAGAAATATGTGATAAGACACAAATTATTCTCATTTTCCATGTTCATACTGCTATATAGCAATAATACCTATGTATATTTCGGTCTATAATATTTAAAAAGGGGTTATTATTTAAAGAACCGTTCCAAACATATATGTTTTACATACTGTTTTTGGAGGAATTGGAAAACAACCAATCTACATAAAGTAACTCTCTAAGACTTCAGGTAGCTGTAGAATTCAGACGATTATCGCTTTCAAAAAATTTTAAAATGTACATAATTATGAAGTTCCATTTTATTGTGTTGTCTGCAAATAGGCGACATAATATAAGTACATACTATGTGTACTAATTCTGTTTTAAGTGATAAGCTGTTATTTGAAACTAGACTTATCCGTGTTTTAGCTGTCAGCAGTTCTTGAATTTTAATATCAAATTATAATTATTTTGATCAGACTTAAGATATATTATAACATATTTAACGCATATAAGTCCTCGCTCGACCATCGTTTCGTCCGGTGCCGAGTGACAGTAAGGGTTGGCAATGATTCACACTGACCTAGCGTTATTTTATAAACTATTTTTTTTTTTTTGTGAGTTTCTCACTCAAATCTACCCTCATTTTCCCAAAAATCTAGGGTTTTATCAATACTCATGAAGATTTCAATGTAATGATACACTCTACAGCGACATTTACCTAGAATCTTTCTAGGTCACGCGTTATCCACCAGGCCGCACCAGCCCGGTGGACCGTGGCTTTGCCGACTCCCAGTGATGGGAACGAGTCAGAAGGCTGGGCTGGTTTCGTATAAATATAATTTGTTTGTTGGCTAGTCGAGAGCCACTACCTTGTACGTCCTTGTTGTACAGTTCGAATGTGCTAATAATAACCAGGAAAGAATACTGGAATTTGGGTTCATCAGAGCTTGTCGAAAGCATTTATAGGCTTTGTTGACGACATTTTGCAATTATTTGTTGCAAATGGATCTTTTGAATCCGTTTATTTATAAAATATGGTGGTTCTTAGTCGCTGTTTTAAATCTCATCCTCAAGCTTAAACTTAAGATACCGTTTACATAACGGTTCTGCTACAATTATTTCATGTTACTGTTCACCGTATCTACTTTCAATTTGGTTTTGGTGTTATCTCGAAATGATAAAAATCTTAAATCTTTTTCCATTAATATTTAACCTTATTATTACTTATCAGATTTTATAAAATCGAAGAGCATACGGTTTCTCTCTTCAGAATAGAGACTATACGGCAAGCTGGGCACTCTTTCACAAACTAAATATTATTCAACATTATCGCTCATTGGAATTGAAAACACAACTGCGTAAGACGCGTGTTTTAAATTATCATGTGTTTTAGGAGTATAAACATCATCAGGGAATGTCAGAAGAATGCAAACGATTCGTGGTCATAGATTCCTTCGTTGTTGTGATAGAGTATTAGTCGTTAAGTAATTATTCGTAGTTAGTATTGCTCATGGTGCTTTGTGTATTGAAACATAATGAGAAGTGGCTCCGCGCCACCACACCATCGCAGTAGGTACTACAAACATCCTTTTGTTAAATCATGTAAGTACAAGTCATACTTGACGAAGCTGTTACTGGTTAAATCTGAGATGGCGGATATTAAAGTCTGCCGTATGGTACCAGAAACAGTAAAATTTAAGCCACCCTTCAATTCCAATTTAAGCAAATCAAATCTAACTTTTGCGTCAGATGTAGGTAGATTCATGTACTTTTCTATAAACGCTGTTATGTGTAGATATATGTGCGCCATAGTTGACCTGCTCCTATTTTCTGTCAATAACCTTCCAGATACATAATGTGAATATACATAGATACCTGCTTTCTCGATCATAGTTTTGAGGCATTTTCAGTGTCTCGCGGCTTCCGCAACCTAGAGACGTAACTTGGAACACTGCACCAGAAGGAAGTCGTTCAGTAAAGACTGACACGACCCTTCGAACGCAAGGTCTCCGCGACCAAACGTGTGTTAGTAGTAAGATATGGTGCGGGGACCAGGTCCAAAACAAGTATTGGTCAAATATATTGGATATGAGTATGTTCCAAGTGTCTCATGGCTTCCGCAGCCAAGAAACTTAACTTGGTACTGCACCAGAAGGAAGTCGTTCAGTAAAGACTGACACGACCCTTCGAACGCAAGGTCTCCGCGACCAAGCGTGAGTTAGTGGTAAGATATGGTGCTGGGACCTGGTCAAATGTGAGGTATCAATTGTTCCAAATGATGTCTCGCGGTTTCCGAAATCTAGAGGCTTATTTAAATTTTTTATTGCACCAAAAGGAGGTCGTCTTGTAAGATTAGTGCGAAGTGCGACTCTTCGTACGCAAGGTTTCCGCGACCAAGCATGTTATGAAAAATGTGGTGCTAAGGAGAGATCAAAATTTAAATATGTATACGTATTAAAATAAAACATGCCATAAAACATTTGATAATACAATAGAACATCTACTTGAATGATATATTTTTATAAATATCTCTGAAATTGGCGACTTGCTTCTCTTCCGCAGAGAAGGTTTGTTTTATAACAGGGACTCCTCCCCTGAATCGATAGTTATCGATGTGATGAGTTGGATGTAGCTGTGAATTTTAAATCTATTGATATGGGTTTATGTGAAATTTTATTCTCCCAAATAGTTATATTGGCACCCAGAGCTCGCCATTGCATATGAAGTACTTTTTTTTTTTTTTTTTTTTTTTGTTGGTATGTAAGAATTTTAAATGCAATACATTCACGATCGTATTGTATAAAAGATCCAAACTTAGAATATCCTTACATAAATAAATGGTTATGCATGTATGTTTGCAAATTTGTCCACGTTGTAGCAGCTTACTTTATTCGATAGTGCAACTAAATTAAGTGATGGTGTAATTACAATAGTGCAACTGAACTAAGTTTCGTCAAATCTTAGTTAATAATGCGTATAATTATGATATATTCATTTCAACCCCCATCGGCACGTCTATGTATTTGTATACGTCTGAACTAGTTCGGTGGACACCAAAGGGTATAAAATTTAATTTCGTTTATACCTGTTTTGATGTTTTAATTAATTTCATAGAATATTATTCAATGTTGATTCCGATTCTGAATAGCCATTTTCCTTCTTTTTTTGAAAAGTGGGATTAGATGTTGCCATAATTATATGTAATATTGAGATACTCTTAATAAGTTTAGCTTCCCAGATGTTACTAAGCAGTAACTTATTGGTTACACACCTTATCAAAGTGTATTAGTATTAGTAGGTAGTTGAGACAAGGTTCAAACAATAAATAATTTAAACAAGCCAGTTAAAACTGGGAGATGCACCTGAAACCCTTAGTTTTTCTTTTAGCGGACACGCTGCCAAGCGGGTAGGTACATGCTGTAGATTTACTTAGCAATTTAACGTTAGCTGGTCTAATAATTTACATAATAGCCTTCAAAACCTTTTTACGTGTGTCTACCCGCATGTCCAAAGAGTATCGGTTACATACTATGTTGGTACAAGTGTGTTCCAGCTATCACACGGTTTCCGCAACCTAGAAACGTAATTTGGAACTGCACCAGAAGGAAGTCGTTCAGTAAAGACTGACACGACCCTTCGAACGCAAGGTCTCCGCGACCAGGCGTAAATGATCGAAATGTTTTCGATATATTGGTCAAAACCATACATTAGAGATTAAGCAAAACTCGCACTAGTGAGCCAGCTGCTCACTTTTGATAAAATGCATATAAATGAATGAAGACTGACCTGCATGTATAAGACCTTGATTCTGGAATCGGTCGATCTCACCTTTACCACGCAGAGGATTTACCATTTTTCTTCGATGGATGAATTATCCGCTTCACTCACGGGTACTTCGAAAATCTCAATCCGTTGAGATTTCAATAAAATTTCGTGTAATATATAAACACATTTAAAATATTTTTTCGATAGTTATTAATTGTTAATTAGTGATAATTGAATATTTTTTTCTATAATTTCGACCACTCGTGGCGAAAGTATACAACGCTATGAATCCCAAAGATCGCACCGCGCCGGGTGCCCTTGCTGGTGGCGCGTTTGCGGCGCCCTCTGGTGGCGTCAAGATAAAGCTAATTGTCTATGGTATAGACGTCGACCACAGATTAATAAGATAAGTATACATACTGCTTCTTCATATAATGCTGTATGTTTTCCTGAGGCACATCAATAAAAAAATTCACTAAGATCAAATGAAAGTTTTTATACCATACCTATCTAAAATACTATTTTAATCTTTTTGTCTGTCTATTTGTTTGTCCCGCCTAATCTCCGAAACAACTGGACCGATTATGGATGTTATATTGGATTATATATTATATTGGATATTATTCCGTGAAAAACGACCTATGCTTGGGACTATTCTAATACCTCAAATCGAATCGAAGGTGCATATATGTAAAGGATGTTCATCATTGAAACAAACTTTACTAAATCTACGTAATGTTTGAATGTATGTATTTATCTAAATATGTTAGTGCTAACAGCCCTACTTGTTCCTATTCAAACAAAGGTACAAGTCAGCCTCGGCCGACCGTGCATTCAGAGGTGTAGGTACCTATAGCTATGAACGTAGACTAGAGAAATCAATAACGATATACGTACCTACCTTCAATAAACGGCGGCTACTCGCGGTATAACCGGCCAAATCGATAACGATAGATGTTCTGCTTTAAACACCACTACACATGTTGTAGAGTGACTCTATACCGAATAAAAATAAAGAGCGAAGGGGCTGGGCGCTAAATGAGCCTTGGCGATGTAAATGAAGAACATTGCAGTTAATTTCTTGGGAATAATTATTCGTTATAAAAAATTGTTGATAGCTTATTTCTAGGGTATTTTTTTATAGAAATTAATACACGTAAAAACTATTTCTGCAGTAAAATCAATCATGTACTAGCATCTAGCATAGGACATATTAAGGTATAATAATGTAGAAAGTTAATATTGTTGTTGTTGTTGTATTGACTTGTTTTAATATTAAACATTCCACAGGGCATTACTAATAATTTCGATCAGTTTTTGTCGCTTTTGTTGTTCTTAGGGTGAGAGTACTGTGTCATTATAAGTTTTTTTATAATATAGAGTGACGAGATGAGCAGGACATCTCCCTGATAGTAAACAACATGCCCGTCACATGACAGCACAGTGACACACAGCTATTGAAAGATGAAGAGTCTAAATCATTACTTAGCACAGCAGGGCTTACGTGTGAGTTTGTATTACGAGCACAGTGCACTGCGCTCGTAATCCAGATATCTAAGATATTCTAAACCAATAACAGTTTATATAAAGTCAAAGTAATTTTATTCGCCAAAAATTGTGGTTACAAATAGGATCTTATAGTATGGTGTGGTGCTGCACAAATTCAGCCTAAAAGGAATGCGAAATTAAAAAAAAAATTGTTTCACAAATATAAAATTTTCAGAACATTTACAATAGCAATAACAGTTTTTATATCTAAGGAATTTTACAATGAGAGTTACAATCTAAAGAACAAATAATTACTTATATTATAGGTTTTTAGTTTTAGACAAATAAGTCTCATACAATAAAAACGAAAATTTTGCATTGCATGAACATCGCAGTAAATTCCTTACTAGTGGTCCGTCCCGGCTGTGCCCGTGGTAAATATACTAAAAGCCTATAGCATTCGGGGACTACCCACTCGATACGATATTCAAATCAAACAATCTTATGTTTGCGGTTGGGTTTTTGGCGTGAAAAAATATTATTCGTATTTTTATTTGGGAAGGTATACCCATATTTTTTTTTATGGCGTCTCCTTGAATCGGTCACAGAAGAAGTAGTCACTACGAATCGGTCTTTATTTTTACATAAATTACATTAAAATCAAAGTTCATTTACATAGAAACAACGTAAAATAACAAATACAAGAACAAAATTAAAAAATTGACTAACCCCCGACGACCTTGGATTTGTTGTCTGTACAACATTCTACTAGTCAAGCCCTTTCATTTGATATTAAGGGAGTTGTGAAAAAAGAAATGTAATTCGCTATTTTGTGGTAGCGGCCATCTTGGATTTGAAATTTCTCATAGTACAAAGTATTCTACTAATCAAGCCCTTTCGTTTGATACCTATATTGAGGTAGTAGTGAAAAATATTACATAATACGCCATTTTGTGGTGGCGGCCAATCTTGGATTTCAAATTTGTTATAGCGTATAATACTCTACTAGTCAAGTCCTTTCATTTGATAGGTAGGTTGTGAAGTAATATTTTGTCCGCCATTTTGTGGGGGCGGCCATTTTGAATCGATATTAACCAAACATAGCTAACAACATCCGCACGGATATTAACTTTCAAATAAAAAATACCGCATCGAAATCGGCCCATCCGTTTGAGCTCTACGGTGCCACAGACAGACACACACACAGACAGACAGACATCGACGTCAAACTTATAACACAAAAAAAGGGTTTTTTGGTCGGGGGCTAAAAATAAAAAGATTTGGCGGGAAAATGGAAAATGGTAATGGAAGTATTAAATTTTTTTTTAAATTCCAATTTATGCTTTGGATTGCAGTTTTTTGTTTTTTCATGTTTGTTTTATCATGTACAACACATTAAAAAAATTAAAATCACTACGTCTTCCTTATAATTTATAATCTTATTATAGCTTCAGACTACTTGAGAACTCGAAAAAATTTCGACTATCAAGTGTCAAAAATGTTAGTTTACATTTTAAGTACATCTATACTAATATTATAAAGCTGAAGAGTTTGTTTGTTTGTTTGAACGCTAGGATCTCGGGAAGTACTGGTCCGGATTGAAATATTCTTTTTCTATTGGATAGTCCATTTATCGAGGAAGGTTATAGGCTATAGAAAATAACGCTACTATTAACCTCATATAGAAGGCAGCGTGTTCATATAGAAGATAGCTTTTTTTCTTGATGTGAAACGCGTTCGGGTGTCCCTCAGGGTGGCGTTCTTTCTCCTATACTTTTTGCTTTATTCATAAATTCAGTCACATCTCTCATTTCTTCTTCCTACCACCTCTATGCTGACGATCTCCAAGTTTATGCACAAGCCTCACTTGACAATCTAGATGATGCTATTAAGTTGGTAAACGATGATTTGCGCCGCATTGAAAAATGGAGTAGGTCTTTCGGTCTCACTGTCAATCCCTCGAAAACTCAGGCCATAAAATTATTGGAAGCTCGCGGCTTATATCGAGAGTCGATTATGGCACTACTACTAAAGTTATATTCGGTGGCGTGACAGTGACAGTACCATTTAGCGCAGAAGTAAAAAATCTTGGCATTATTCTCGATAGTTGTTTTACTTGGGATCCACAAATTCGATCAATAAAACGCAAAATATATGCCTCAGCAGCATCACTTCGAAGAATTCGAAACTTTTTGCCTACAGCCACCAAAGTTGCGTTAGTATCCCTCATTCTTCCCATCCTTGACTACGCTGACGTCTGCTACCTTGACCTTAGACGGGACCAATTCGATATGCGTCTTCAAAACTTTTGTATTAGGCTTATTTTCGGTCTCCGAAAATATGACCATGTTTCTCTTTTCCGATCTAAGCTCGAGTGGCTCCCTATCAGTTTACGTCGGGATACTCACATTCTATCACTTTTATATAACACACTTTTCACCCCCTCTTCCCCTCCGTATTTAAGCTCCCGTTTCACATTTCTTTGCGACACTCATTCAATAAATCTTAGGTCGTCTACAAATCTCCTATTATCTACCTCAGCTCATACAAGCTCCTTTCACGGTTCGTCGTTCTGTGTGCAGGCTGTGGCCTTATGGAATGCTCTTCCTGCGGCCATTAGACGTGCGCAGAGCGTCGCTTCGTTCAAGACTCTGATTCGGCAGCATTTTCTGACAAAAGTTGTTCACTGATTTATGTTTATTTTTCTTGGATTTTTGTGTTTCTTATATTTATGGATTATTGTATATATACTATATACCTATAATATATATATATATATATATATATATATTTGTATGTGTATTTATATATTTAAACTTATTTATTGTACACCTATTATATTATGTATTTTGTTCTATTATATTTAATTTATATATAATTAATACACGTGTTTATTTATACATTTATTTATTTATTGTATTGTTAGTTGCACCACTGCCCAAAATCTTACAAATCTTGTTTCTTTGTAAATCAAAGATTATCTGGAAGAGATCGCTTTTAGCGATAAGATCGCCTTTTGTGCCCACTATGTTTTTGTTATTTTATATGTTACTTATTGTCAACTTTGTTTGTGGTGCCAATAAAGTGTTTTTGTATTGTATTGTATTGTAACCTATTACATACCTCTTGAATATAAAACCTTTGCTAATCAATTTTTTTTTCTAAATCTGTGTTGGTAATACCAATTTCCGACAGGTGGCGTAGCAGGTAGCTGAAGAGGTGTTTTGTTTGAAAGTAGAGATGGGCCGAGTACTCGGTTGATACTCGGTGTACTCGGCGGGTTTTTTGATACTCGTACTCGGCCGAATAACTCGGTTTGAATGCCGAGTGTACGCGGTTTAAGAAAAGCAATATATTTAAGTAGAAATAATTAACAATAAGAATAATTTTATTTCCAGAACATGGTTAAACACTTTCACTGAATGAAAACTCAAATACAAATATCTTTATTGCTGTTTGTAGGTAAGATAAGATGATACAAAACATTTTAAAAGTTGCCCCATACAAAATGGCCTCTGCGAGAGGCATGCAGTATGTCTGGCAAGACAATTTGTTGTAGTCTTAATTTATAAATGAAAAAAATTATATAATAGTCAGCTGATTAAAGTCTTTTTCTTCCTCATCTTCTATTTATTTCTGGTTTTTATTTATGTCATCTGATTTTTCATCTTCGATTCATTTCTGGCTTCTATTTGGTTGTGATATATATATGTGTGAGATAAATGCTTGGTGAGCACAATTTCGCCAGCGTCTTGTGTTTCATCATGTTTCATGAGACCTTGGAGATCTTGGAGCTCGAGTGCGAAATTTCGAACAATAAATTCGTTACAGTTACTATTAATTAATAAACTATTAATTATTTATAATTAAAAGGAATGTTTTAGACAGTTTTTATAATGAAACAAACGTCAAACAAAACAAATTGAACCGAGTAAAACTCGGTACTCGTTACTCGGCAAAAGTCTTACTCGGCGCATCTCTATTTGAAAGCGATATTCTCAGGAATGTGCGGTGACACACCAGACAGTATTTTCTATCGTGGGTAGGTAAAATGGAGTTGCGCTAGAGATGGATAAGACTGTTAAAAAACTATCGACATCTCGATATTTTCCAGTCGTCATCATCATCATATTGTCATTTTAACTATATTTTCAGCTGATATTTAAGTATATCCCATATGTCGTTACAGAACTGATATTGAATAGTGGAAATCATAACAAATACTACGTTTTGAAGTGATAACTTCTTTTGACGCACAACACACATATGTTTCATGGGCTGTGAATGAAGCTCATCGTCACGCTCGTAAATGAAAGAAATGTTCGGGTGAACTCGGAACTATTACATGAGTCATAAATCGTAAAGGGTAAGTTTTACACTAAAGTTTACTAGAAACAAAAGATCCAAATTTTATTTGGTGCAATAATAGTATCTATGGTTTTTACCTTAAACTGCATGGTCAAGCACCATCTTGAAGAAACGTATATCTTGAAAACTATGCACTTTCGGGAAAAAGTTATGGAAACTATTATTGTAGAAACTACCATTTCGCATCTTTTGTTTTCTATTTATCGAACCAATTAAGTTGATATTTTAAGAGTTATCGGCCGCAATAGAAAAACTGGTTTAGGAAATAAGCAATAAATCGTAAACGGTAAACTGAACAAAAAAATTGTTAGAAATTAAAATATGTAAAATTATATTTCCCATAATAATTATCCCAATGATTTTTGCTCTAAAGTACATAGGTTTTGATATATCAGCCAAAAGGTTTTTTGCAAGATGTTGCCAGAGGCTCCTTCTAGATTTGTCAGTATTTTGTGATTTTATGCTCAGCAAATGATCGTAAGCCTGACAAAAAATATTGGATTGGCAGTTTAGTGCTAATTTCCAAGATCCAGAATTCGCCTCAAGCGCTATCTTGAAAAAACAATTTTGGCGATATCTTGGAAACTATACCTTTTAAGGCGAAAGTCACTGAGAGCATTATAGTACAAAACAACATTTTGCATCTTTTGTTCTCTATTTAACGAACTAATTAAATTGATATTTTAAGAGTAAAAAAATTGTTGGAAGTAAAAAGATGTAAAATTATATTTCCTACAATAATGATTCCAATGAATTTTTGCTCCAAAATACATAGGTTGTGATATATCAGTCAAAACGTTTTTTGCAAGATGGCGCCTGAGGCTCCACCTGGATCTGACAGTATTTTGTGATTTTATGCTCAGCAAATGTTCCTAAACCTGACAAAAAAATATTGGATTGGCAATTTAGTGCTAGTTTCCAAGATCCAGAATTTGCCTCAAGCGCCCTTAAGAAAAATTGAGTTTGGCGGTATCTCGGAAACTATACGTTTTAAAGCGAAAGTCACTGAAATCATTATTGTAGAAAATAACATTTTGCATCTTTTGTGTTCTATCTAACGAACCAGCTGATATTTTAAGAGTTATCGGCGGCGAAAAAAAAAACGGTTTATTAAATAAGCAATAAATCGTAAACGGTGAGTTGTGGAAAAAAAATTGTACTGAACAAAAGATGTAAAATTATAGTTTCTACAATAATGCTTTCAATAATTTCTGGCCTTAAGTGCATACTTTTCGAGATATCAGCTAAAACGTTATTTCATGATGGCGCCTGAGGCGAATTCTTGATCACGGAAACTTGCACTAAATTGCAGATCTAATTTAAATAACTACCTTTGAAAGCGAAAGTCATGGAGGCCATTATTGTAGAAAATATTATATTGCATTTTTCGTTTCCAGTAAACTCTTTAACTAAAAAACTTACCGTTTATGATATATGAGTTATTAATTAGTTCTGAGTTCACCCGATGATTTCTTTCATTTACGAGCGTGACGATGAGCTTCGTTCACAGCCCAAGAAAATTATGTGTGTGGTGCGCCAAAAGAAGTTTTCACTTCAGAAAGTAAAATTTGTTATGATTTCTACTATTCAATATCAGTTCTGTAACGACATTTTAGATATAGGTACTTAAATATCACCTGAAAATATAGTTAAACTGACAATATGATGATGATGACGACTGGAAAATATTGAGATGTCGATAGTTTTTTAACAGTCTTATCCATCTCTAGCGCAACTCCATTTTTACCTACACACGATAAAAAATACTGTCTGGTGTGTCACCGCACAATGACTGAAGCGATTTCAGTCATTCTTTCACCGTTGTATATGTACGGGATCCTGATGAGTACTATATAATGTACCACGGGCAGCGCCGGGGCGGACATCTAGTTAATTATAAACAAAAGATACCGCTAGAAGCGTCTGAAACGCCTTTTAGAATAATGGGCTCAAACAAGTACAAGTAAAGCAGCACTTCATAATGCCGAAGCGTAAACAATGCACGTTTAGGTAACCTGACACTCGTTTTCCCGCCAAAATTGTAATCGCGAAAAGCGGCGACTTACGGACATTTCAAACAGTGGAAGAATTTTTGCAATCGGTATAGTTGTTGTGATTAGCGCGTACAAGCAAATAAATTATTCAGCTTTACAATATTATAGTACAGGTAGATCATTCCGAGAATATTATAGTACAGGTAGATTACATCTGAGTGAAAATATAGTAGTATGGCTATACTATATTTCTGAGCTAGCAGCGTCTCAGGGGTACACATTTTTTTCAACGGAAGATGAAACACCAGAGACAATATAAATATCGATTGTGCCATCGATTTTATAGTGATAATCTGTGTTGTCTATTCCACTCAGCTGGCTGTCAATGACATTTGAAACGTATTTTTACAAAATGTATTTTTGCCTATTTTTCCTACAAACAAACGTTAATCTCCCCAGTTTAATTAATTTTATATATTATCAAACATGAAATAACCAGTTAAAGAACAGCCATATTAAGCTTCAGTTAGTGAATATTTAGTGAAATAATATTAGATAAAAATGGTTTCGACTTTAAATTTAGATGAAAAATATAATCGAGGTGTGTTTGCGTCATTCCCAATGTGACCTATTTGTTGTTAATATTCAATCATAACATAATATTAATTTATTTCCAGTGCGCAGAAATTTTTGTTTTTATTTGGATATCCAAGACCATAGCCTAGCTAGGTCCATATCTCGAAGGATACAAGATGTTGGTTTGGTAAGTAAATGAGTGACCGTATGACGTTTTGCCGCCAAAATTAAGTGAACTCCGCTTTATTCACGGTAGGTGTCTTGAACCCATTCCTCGAACTGACCTGCTCAAAACGAGTGACTTTTACATAGGATAATAAAATATATAAACGCTACTTTTTGGTTATGTCTTTTTGTTATTACGCTACAAAATTAAAATTCGGTTACTTCAACGAATGGTCATTAGACCACCCTCATTTTTATTTATCATCCTATAATACGTTCCGTTTATTCACCATACTGAATCTATAAAAAGTAATTAATGTAGTTCATGGTTTAGTGTCAAAAACTAGATAATTTATTCATTGTAATGTAATTATTTGTTACTATGATTGTTACTATGATTTTTTTAGCATTAATTTCATAACAACTTCGAAAAACAACATTGCAAAACTACTATACGCCAAACGGAACGTAACTTGAATGGACCAATCTTGAACGTCTCCCTTCCACTTGCCAATGCGACCACAGCGCTTCTAGTGAGCAAAATGTGAACTACAGTGAAATATCTCCATCTTGTGTGTGACAGATTTGTGTTTGTTGTTACTTTTTCGATTTTAGTTAACAAATTAGTGTAAATAACTACAAAAAAGTAAATCAAACACAGCATCAACATATTCTCTTGGACTTGATATACAGTTCATAACTTCTCACTCGCTACTAAGCGATAATTTGGGGAAAATTCTAAAGTGACGAAGTGGCCGTCTCAGTGACTAGTATATAGTTACTTATTTTTGTGATAAGCGGAGAGCGGGGGCCTCGCGAACGCCTTTTGTGTAAGTATATACGATGTCCGTAAACCACACGTGTGAACTGACACATCGATTGTGTCAGAACCGTTTATAAAAGTGTTCAAAACATTTGTTATACTGAGTCGGGCGCGTAGCTTGAGTTCAATTTTTAGGTCATCTTTTGTACCGTCGCGTCGGACACGCCGCTGTAGAGCAAAATGCAACGCGTCGAGGCCGTGCGCCGAGCTGTTTCGCGCTGCGTTGCGCTACATCAATGTTTTAAGCCGTTCGAATCATGTTTCCTGCGGGCTACGCGTGTGTTCGCTTAATTTTTGACAGTTGAAATTACCTAACGTGTACAAGGGGATGTGATTCTTATTCTCGTGGCGTAAGGGTGAGTTTGAATCGTGGGAGTATTGTATTATTTTTTGCGCGGGACGGTTGACGCGATTCGTGGAGGGCGCGATGTCTCAGTGGCCGGCGTTGAGTAGTCGAACTGTATTTCAAGGAAAACTCCATGATGTCGGGGCCGGTCTCCGTTCCAGGCCGCGGCTCGCGGCGACACGGCGCCGCGCCTGCTTGCGTCCGCCCCGCGCGCTCGGCCCTGTCGCCGAGTGTCGCTCGATATCACGCCGCCGCCACGAATGCCCTCTGACCGAGCCGCACTCGGCGGGAGCGCGGCCGCCGGCCCGCGTTGCAACACCTACTATATCGGTCAGCCCACTTTACTGCACCGCTGACTTTCACATTTTGCTTCAATTATTGAAATTAAAATTGGCGCCAAATCGCTTTGTTTTGATATTAAATTCTTATCAAAGTTGCCAAATACTAGATAATTATTATTCATCACTGAGTTTTTGCTACTGGCAATATTGAAATAGGAATAAGATATACTAATTTATGTTTATTTACAAACTGTGGTCAATCTTATCAATTGTAAAAATATAATGTTAGTCACACTATTGTCTAATTCAATTATACTTTATGTCAAAATTAGAATCAATAAATAAAACTTTTTGTGGTATTGTATCACTTTAATTTGAGAAATCATCTCCACATGGTACATGATAAAATTTATAAAACAATAAATATTTGAATAAAAATAATTCAAAAGGAATTATAGGATTATGTTCAATTTTAGGATCAAAGTAAAACATAAATATTATGACACACATGTTGTATAAATAACAATGCTCTTAGCTGCTGAGAAAGTTTATTCAAAAATAATCTTTGACTAAAATAAAACACTGACATGTTATCTCATAAAATTATCTGAAACAGCCATATTTTTATTCACAAACATTACTTATAAAAAACTGTTGCTTGTCTTTCTAATCCAATTCTTCTGATCCAATTATTTATATCCAAAAATAATTGTACAATATTAATATTATCAAGGTTCGAAGTTGCCAAATGTTTTTTTGGCTTCCCTTCACACAGTTATTCCACAAAGTTTGTCTGAAATAAGTGGTATAACACTCGGAATTTGTATTTAAATGTTACTTTTATTTCAAAACCTGTCCTCTTGGCACAGTACCTTCCATTTGTAAAAATATTGGCTGGCTAGTATGACATGTTTGTGATTAGCTACTTGTGTTGCATTAACCATCGTGGCACATTTTGCTTCTACCCGTACAACCACAGTACTGTAAAAATGTAGTGAAAACAATGTCGCTCATATCCAATAAAATTTGTAGTGAAGTAGGTTTTTGCAATTTCAAGTTAGGCCCTGTAGTAAACGTTGAACTTGTAGTGATAGTTATGATTTTCTACACAGTTATCCATATAGGTGAAAATCTATGTGCAACTTTAGTAAAATAAGGACTTAAAACATTTATATACTTAATTCTATGTCTATGTATGGCATTTGATGGTGTGATTATAATATGTAAGGTAGCAGAATGAAAAATAAAACTGAGCTGAAACTGAAGATAAAACTGTATTCCTTCTAATTTTGTTTCTCCACAGGATGAGTTTCCCCCAGGGCATGATTTTAATGGTCTTTTTGGAAATGTTCAAATAGCCTGGCACAAGTAGGCACATTTAGTTTTAAATTAAAAAGTAAAATCAGATTCAATAGCTGACCTGAAAAAGTATCTCGAGATTAAAAACCGAGGGTAGGGCCGTGTGGTGTGTCATGAGAGTGGCTTATTTCCATTAGTGGATCAGGAAAGGCTGATGATGAGAATACTCATGAAAACAAGAAATTATTTTCACAATTTCAGTTTGAGGAACTTGCATTGATTAGTGTGATAACAGTTTTTGTACATTTTAGCAACAAGAAGTGTTCCTAACGTCCCGTGTAAGCCACGTGGTGCGCGACCAATCGAGCGCGGGCGGGGGCGCAGCGCCGGCGCGATGCGCGCGGCGTGACGGCCGCCGCGCCGATGCCATGCTGGACAGGGTGCGGGCCTCTCACCACCCTCCCGACCACCACCAATACGTCACACTTACTGTGCAGAAGGTAACAGCACAAGTCAACCAACGAACAGGAAAAAACAAATATATTAACTTCTTAATTATGGCTAAGAATCACAAAGGATACAGATAATAAATTCCATTTATCCCTTACATCATTTATAGTTAAAAACTAGCTCCGAGTACTGCACAAAATTTTAGCTTACAAACGAAAATACTGGATAGAAAAACAACTTTTTACCATTATTCAATTAGCTTACTTTAAATTTCTATCCAACACAGTGTGTAGATAATGAATACCTAAGGTCACTTCCCATTTGTTTGTTACATGTGTACATAATAAAACACAAATATTAAATGAATGAATCAATTACCATAATACTATTGACATTTCCATTATAGTATATTCAATTGAAATATGAAGCACTAAAAGCATCAAATTATTGACTATTGTCACTTGATACATTGCTAAACTAAACCATACTAGGTTTTCTTTCAGTCTATAATAGTGCTTGGACACAGTCTAAATTGACTTTACATTATAGACCTTAGTGTCTTGTGCTAAAGTCTAGATAGAGTTGGTGTGCTGATCATATCATGAGTTTTTCTATGTGACAGTAATAATTTTTGATAATATTAAATTGTTATCATGTAATATATATATATATATTTTTTAATAAAGAGTTACGAGATGAACAGGACTTGTGCCTGATGGTAAGCAACATGCCTACCACAACAGTACAGTGACACGCAGCTATTGGCACATGAAGAATCTAAATCATTACCTTGCACTGCACTGCCTCCAACACCCAGAGATCTAAGGTGTTATATCTCTAAGCCCTGTAATATCTCTGGAAACATTGCGCTTCAAACCGGAATACAGTAATGTGTGCACATTGCTTGCATTTGGCGGTAGAATAACTAACAAAGGTGTGATACTTCCCCAGGCGAACTCTGCCAAGAGTCCTACCACTATATAAGGGAATTCTGGTACAGCTTCTATGTTCCTTAAAATAAAATGATTAAGTAATACAACAAATGTCTCTAAACTCCAAGACCAGTAGATTTTTATTCAAAATAAGGATAAAGATTATAAAATTTAAACATAATAATAGGATTTGAAACATACCTTTTATATTTATTTAAACTGAGTAGTTTTATTAGATCTCAATTACTTAGGTTATTGGCCATAAAGGAAATACCACACACACATCTCAACTTTAAATCAATGGTTGCCTCATTTAGCTTACCTGTAAGTATTGTTGGACAACATGGGCATTTCCCACGCAACACTAATTAGCCATAAATTGAGAAAGCTTGTATTATGGGAGCTGTGTTATTCATTACACAAATATTTGTCCTGAGTGGGAATCGAACCTACAACGTCCAGTTCTGCAGCTCACTACCAACTAACCCACCAGGCCAGTTGAAATCTATGGTATATAATTTAAACACTTATTTTTTTGTGGTCAATTAATTTCTAAACACAGAATTGGCATGTTAATAGTTAGTATAATTTTGTTTGTACATACCTACTCTGAATTTTAAAATGAGCTATTTTTGGTACATCCATAACAATAATTCTGTAATTTGTTTGAATAAATATACATGATAATGCAGAACCCCTGCATTGAGCTGGCAGGGGTGTGCTTAATATACTCACTACTTGAAATTGTTTATTATTTTATCATGTTTACAGGTTTGGTCCCATAGAATGACCATTAGAATCCAAGGCACACACCCTTTTTGGCTCAGTACAGATTTTCTGTAAAACTCTTGTTTGCTGATCGAGAACTATAATTAGAAATGTTAAAAATATGTACTATTGATAGATGCTCGTACTATGAAGTTTGCGTATTTGGCACTACAAATATCTTGTTTTCCAACCTTCCTAACATGACAGCAAAACACAATATTTGGTGGCACTGTTATGAAACAACAATGTTTTGATATTCACTCAGTATCCATCTTGCATTGTGTTGCTTGCTACCGATACATATATCCCTTCGGTAACATAAACATCTAGCTATCTCCAAACCTTTGACAAAGCGGTTTACAGTAACCTACAACCGCCGTGTAATTCTCGATGTCGCAATGTCCATTTTAGAAACGCTGACTCGACGCATGCACTTCACACTGATCTAATTTTTCCTTTCTTTACTAACGGCCATCTCGGTGTACCTCGCTTGACTTATATATTTTACAACATATTTATTAATCTTTCAGGCTATAAATCTATTGGATAAACTGTATGACACATTCTTCGCGCCGTCCCGTAAATCGCATGTCAGGCTCTTCACTAAACACTTTATCAAGATTGAGTTTTTGGACAAGTATGGACACGTTTATGAGTGACTTCCCGTTTATCGGAGCGCCCGTGCCTGGACTAACGCGCCGCCCGGTTGCAGGTCGTGCCGGCCCGTCTTCAAGGAGTTCGACGAATGGCCCTCCATAAGCCTGGACCCCGATCCGCCTAGAGAGAAAAAGGACAAAAAGGAATCGCCAGAAAACCTCGCGACGGCCGTGAAACCGCACAGGGGCCCCGCGCAGAAGTAAGTGGGGGTCGAGGGTCACGTAGCGCGGAGCGGGCGCGTGGGGCGCGCCCCCCGCTCACGGTGCTCGTGTGTTCGCAGGATGACGCGGCGCGGGCGCGCGCGCGCGCGCTCGCGGTCGTCGGAGCGCGCCGGCTACTGCGAGATGTGCAACACGGAGTACGCAGACGCGGGCGCGCACCGGCGCTCGCCGCACCACCGCGCCTTCGTGCGCGACGCGGGCAACTACCTGGCGCTGGACGAGCTCATCGCGGCCGGCGCCGACGTGGCCGAGCTGCTGGGCCGCGCCGAGCGCCGCGCCGACACGCACTACTACAAGGTGGTCGGCGTGGGCGCCAAGCTGCGCTCGGGCGCGCGCCGCCGCGGCCCGCCGCCCGTCAACGGCGCCGCGCCGCTCGTCGTCAAGTTCCGCAAGGTGCGCCGCTCCGAGCTGTCCGTGCTCAGCGACGAGGCCGAGCAGTTCATGTTCCCGCGCCGCGCCAGCTCGCCCAGCTCCACCGACACGGACGAGCCGGCGCTCAGCCCCAAGAGGAAGAGCCCGGCGCGGCCGCCCGCCGAGCGCCGCCGCCTGGCGCGCCCGCTCGCGCTCAAGGAGGACTCCTCGGAGGAGGACGCCTGGCCCGAGGACTCGCGCCGGCGCAGGCGGCGCGCGCCGCCGGCCGCTCGCCGCGCGCGCCGCCCGCCCGGGGACCCCGCGGTGTTCGGGCCGCCAGGGGCCGCGCCCACGCCCGCGCCCGCTCCCGCGCCGGAGCCCGAGCCGGCGCCCCCGCCGGCCGCGGCCGCGGCCCCGGCGCCGGCGCCGACTGAGCCGCCGGCGGGCGCGGCGCCGGTGAGCCCGCTGCGCGAGGCGGACCGCTGCATGCGCTGGGAGGACGGCCGGCTCCAGTACACGCCGGCCGTGGAGCAGCTGGAGTTCGCGTTCGAGTCTGTGCCGCGCTCCGAGCCCTGGTACGAGACCTTCCGGCGCCAGGACCGCGACGAGCCGCTCGCCCGGAACGTGCCGCGCTACTTCGGTGAGTCCAGCCGACCGGCCCACCGGCCGCAGACGACATTTCATGTTGTACAAACGTTCTTCGCGCTAACGTCTCGTCGCCTCGTTCCAGCGCTGTACTCGACCGCGTCCCCGAAGCTCCCGTACGAGATCGGGCAGCTCCCGCCGCTGCAGCCGAACTGCTGCCCGCTGAGCGAGCTGGCGCCGCAGCGCGAGGACAAGGCGGGCCCGGCGCGCGCGTACGGCACGCGCGGCATGAAGAAGCAGAAGCTGCGCAAGCGCACGGCGGCGCTGGCGGCGCTGGACGGCCGGCCGCGCAAGTCTCCGCGCGAGCACGCCTCCACGCTCGCCATCCTCGGCTCGGCGGGGCTGCTGGCGCGCCGCAAGCCCGCCGACGACGCCAAGTCCACCGCCTCCGAGGAGACCGCCAGCGAGACGCATGGCCACGCCAAGGCCGAGCCGGCGCCGGCGCCCTCGCCCGCGGCCGCGGCCGAGCCGGGGGAGGCGCGCGAGGCGTCCGAGCGCCTGCGCCGGTTCCTGTCCGACGTGTTCTCGGAGGCGGCCGAGCTCGAGCTGTGCGAGTCGGCGTTGGCGGGAGCGCCGGCGCCGGGCGTGGCCGCCGCGCCGCCCGACGTGTCCAGCCTGCTCTCTGAGTGCGACGCCTGCGACCTGCTACGCGACCAGCTGCGCGCCGCCGCCGCGCCGCGCGCGCGCCGCGCTCGCCTCAAGCGCAAGAACCGCACCGGCTGGCCGAACAAGAAGAGGCAGAAGAAGGACTCGCGCGCCGGCAGCTCGGAGTCGGAGCGGCGGCCGGGCTCCGAGGCGGACGACACGACGCGCGACGCGCTCAGCGAGCCCGACTCGGACGCGACCGAGGCCCCGAGGACGAGCACGAGGCGCGGCGCGCGCTCGCCGAGGACGCGCTGGCCGACGCGGCGGACGCGGACTCGTCCGACAAGCTGCTCATCGACCTGAAGGTGGTCGTGGACGAGGAGAAGCGGGAGGCGGAGAAGAGGGAGGCGCGCAAGCCGCGCTCGGCGGGCTCGTCGGAGGAGCGCGAGCTGCGCAAGCGGCGGCGCGCGCTGGCCGGCCTGTGCGACTGGCTGCAGCCCGTGGTGCGCGTGGCGCGCGTGCAGCCGGCCGCCGGCCGCCGCCTGCGCTCGGCCGCGCGCCCGCGGCAGCCGCGCCTGCGGTAGCGCCCGCCCACGGGCCCCGCAGACCGCCTCTCCCCGCCGCGGAGGACGGCCGTCGGAGAGACCGCGCCGAGAATCAGTATTTAGTTTGTTTTCGTTGTTTCGCGGACACTGCGAGAGTCGCGTGCGTGTGTGAACACGGTTGTAATATAATGGATGTCTCTGGCCGTTGCGTGTGTGTGTGAGTGCGGTGCATTTAGTCTGCGAGCTTAGTCTGTATCATAAATGTTATCGTATGCTTAGTACTAGTTTCCCTCGTTTAAAAGATGGATGGAGATAGGACTTCGAAACTTTTTCATTTGAAGAGAGTCGTAGTTAGACTGAAATGTATTTATATAGCTTTGTTTTAGTATGTAATTGACTATTATGTGAAGAAAGACTATATCGTTTCTTTAATTTATTTCATCTTTTGAAGTTTTTATATTTTTTGTTAGATGTAAAAATGTACACCCTTTCATGTCAAACATTGTAAAACGATAATATTTCTCCATGTTGTAGTTGGAAAATATTTGAATAGATGTCTGGAAAACAGTTGATCACACTAGTGTTTAATTTGTGAGTTCACCGAACACCATAGTAATTTCATTTAAGGCAAGCTGAGATTCAAATTAGTATGCCCCTCATAACTTGTAGAAAATATGAAAGTCAGTGTTGTGAAAAGAGTTCATTGAAATGTTGCTGATGGTTTCCGGCTAAACAGAATGCAAAACAAATATGAGTAAATAGAGGAATGTGTGATCTTCTGAAACCAAACCATACTCAACTCCTGTCTCCTGCATCTATTGTAAAGTTTCGAATAAAATATTAATCTTATTCTATGTTTCATTATCACTATTGTTCTTATATAGCTACTAGCAGCGCCCCGCAGTTTTACCCGTGTAGTTACCAATCCTATTATTTTCCTGGGATAAAAATAACTTACTTATTCCAAACCAATCCCCTCACTAGTTTTTGTGTGAAAGAGTAACAAACATTACTGTGCTGACATTACTGTGTTCCGGTTTGAAGGGCAATGTTTTCAGAGAAATTACAGGGCTTGGAGATATAACATCTTAGATCTCTGGGTGACGAGCGCAGTGCAGTGCTGGCTAATGATTTGGACTCTTCATGTTCCAATAGCTGTGTGTCACTGTGCTGTTATGTGACAGGCATGGTGCTTAACATCAGGCACATATCTTGCTCGTCTCGTCACTCATTTAAAAAAAAAAACTTCTTACAAACGTTTATTGTAGTTGAATTAGATACCTTTATTTTGTATTAATATAACCACGTCTATGTCATCCAGTCGTACCCGTGGCGTGGTGGCAAAGTGACAGTGAAGAAAAATATTGTGAGGAAACTGTCAATGGATTAAATCTTGTGTCGTTTTGAAAATGGGTTCTTATCGCGAAAGCTTAAAAACGATAGAAAGATACAAGGAGTCAACATGGTTGACTCCTTGTGAGAGATTGATTCCCAGAGTCCTAGCTGTGGACGAATACGCTGTAGATAATTTGATCGTCCACTTAGGATAAGAAAGTTCGTATCGTGTATAATGCTGGCTTACCTAACCATTTAAAAAACACGACGTCCATAGAAAATATTTGGTAGTCGACGTATTGCCTTTACGGAACCTACAGGCGCGAAATTGTATTCCGGATTTTACTATCACTGGTATAAGCCCTGAGTATTTGTTTACATTATTGCTAACGCTATGCAAAAGGTTCTTTTCTGTTTTTGAATAAATCGGAAACCAGTGAACAGTGATTATTATACTGCGAGCCATTGGCGGACGTAGCCAGTCTTGCTGTCTCACGTCTGATAGTTACAAACAAATCAATAACGTTGCCGGGCCTCATACTAACTATAGGGACTCACGTACATGACTGAATCTGTTGAACTGTAGTGACTTTATACCTACTCCATGGAGTCCGAGCGACACGTACAATACAATACATAAACACTTTATTGGCACCACAAAACAAAGTTGGCAAGTAACATATAAAATTACAAAACATTATGGGCACAAAAGGCAATCTTATCGCTAAAAGCGATCTCTTCCAAATAACCTTTTTTACCACGTAGATTTTTTCTTATCCTCTATCAATGTACTGCGACATAGGTACTGCACGCGAAGGATTAATGCTATTAATACTAATATCATAAATGCAAAAGTTAGATATTTCCTTGCCAAATCAAGTCGGAACGCCTGAACGGATCGGGTTGAAATTGAAAACACAGATTAGTCTGGAATAACACAGGCTTTCTCCGGGAAAGTAACGGGAACGGACACTACGCGGTTCAAACCGCGGGGTGCTGCTAGCACTCCGGACTGTCTCCCCTAGCTGGTTCCCCTGGGGGGGACGTTAGGATTTCCTAGTACTAGTGTCTCCCCTCGGTAAGGGGAGATATTAAAACTAGATTTTATTTATTTTTTGCATTCTCTTGTGCTCCCCCGCCTAAAACTTTAAATAAAACTCAAAATTAAGTATAAACAGAATTTGAATTTTTTAACTTAACTTTAGGTAAGTACTTTATTTAAATATTTCGCTTAAAAAAAATTGACTTTTAACAAAAAACAAATAACGCAGATAATAGTAGTACCATACGTGGAATTTACTATAATAAGGATACTATCACTTCCATTTATAGCAAATCATAAAATTTGGGATATTCCTCTATCGGACTTATCGTATCTCAAATAAGCGACATCGTTTCATGGTTGATGTTCCAAAAACACGAACGAAGGGATTTGACTCCACGTTTGTGATAAGAATGTTCAGGTTGTGGAATGGTTGCCTGAGTGGGTTTTCCCCGATAGTTACAATCTTGTCTTCAAATCTAGAGTGAATCGGTTTCTTCTAGGTAAACACGCTCCATCGTAATCGCATCATCAAGTGAGATGGTGGTCAAGTGCGAGCCTATTACAGTTAAAAAAAACGAATATTAGCAAAAGTAAAACGAACCATTCATGTATTGTTTTTTAATATTTAACTACTTATTCATTTTAATGTATTTGGCTAGCCTAGTGGCTGGTAGTTGTTTGCCTGCGAAGCCGTAGGTTGTGGGTTCGATTCCCGCCCTAGGTAAATATTTGTGTGATGGATACATTTTTTTAAGTATAGCGGCAAGACGAACAGAACGTGCTATGCAGATATCTAGCACCCATAGTACAAGTTAGTTTGGGCTAGTATGAAGATATACTTTACGATTTAAAACACTGTGGTTTGGATGTTGTTGGGTGAGAAATGCGCATCAAAATGTATTTATTGAAGTCAACACTTCTTTAGCTTTGAGCACTGTGTCGTAGAGAATCTTATGGGTCGCGCCACCGACATGCTGTCGCCGTGCGGCGGCGTGGCGTCAGACCGGCCCTTCTACCGCCTAACTAAATCGGCCATGGCTTTGCTACTGCTGTCTCTATCATTTCAAACGAAAAGAAAAGAGACAGCACTATGAAAGCTAAGACAGTTTTAGTGAGGCGGTAGACCCTCGGATAAGTTCCAAGTTCGCGCCACAGACATACGTCATTTAATACTAAAATTCTAAGTTACAAGTTTTCACTTTAATCAGCAGTCACAACTGCAATTTTTTTATTTGGTACCGTTTACCTGACATTAGAGGAGATGACAGTAATCTTACTGCGCCTGCAGAAGTGCTGACCCTGACATGTATATTATGATAGCGAGAAGTGGATCACGCGCAACAAATTATACACGTATAATCCTTGACAGTTTTCTGTACAATAATTATATGGTAGTAGTATTTCAAACTTTGACAATGTATTAGATTGTCGGCCCGTAAAAAAAATGTATGGGTCAAATTAACCACAGCCGTCAACTGAGTGCAGGTGAAGATAGGGCTTACAAATCTAGATCATTTCTCCTTGTCACATGATTTTTGTACGGTGTTGCGGAATAATGGATTAGGACAGGTAATTGCAGAACCTAAACCCAGTTGGACAGCTTCCAAGTAACGGCATAGTACTCAATCTTTTTATTTTATACCCTTCTATTATCCTACATAGGGTCTCCTGGTGGTTTATTTGACCCAATTTTTTTTTCACGGGCCTGCAATCTAATACATTATATGCTCTTTCTTTTGTTTGATGTGTAAATTGTACATTTATGAATGAAGTACTTTGACTTAACATTTTGAGGTAGAGGATATACTAGTTATACACCCTGACGACTTCCGCAATCTCAACACATATCGAGGACTTGATTCAGGACAATCATGATCTAAATGGTTTTACTAGTGGCAGTTCTGCTGGTTTGGGCCATTGGTGCACCCAATTCTATTTATTTTATTTTTATTTATTTAAGACTTAAACCTATACATTTTATTTCACATCTTAGTTTATTTCATGTTAGTTTTATTACTTACCCTTATTAATAAGTTAGTTGCATTAGTTTCTACTTGTCATGTATAGTCCCTTTTCGGGTGAAGGCCTCCTCCAACTCTTTCCACCTTTTCTTGTCTTTTGCAATTTAATTCCACTTTTTCCCCGCTATTTCTTTGATATCATCTTCCCATCTCATTTTTGGTCTTCCAACTTTTCTCTTTCCTATGGGGCCTTTCCATTTAGTAGTTTCAATTGTCCATCTTGTCTGTATATCGGGCTAGGTGCCCTGCATTTCTTCTGGAGCTTCGTTCTTTCTCTTATTTCTACATTTCTAACCTGTTGTATCTTTCTTAGTTTTAAAATACTTCTTTCCATCGCATGTTGACATGAGTTTATTTTATTTGCAATCCTCTTAGTAAATGACCATGTTTGGCATCCATATGTGAGACATGGTAGGATGCAGGTGTCTAGCACTATCTTTTTTAGTTTAAGGCTGTAGTTTCCTTTTACAATTTCTTTTTGTGACCAATATTTTTTCCATGCTATAATTGTTCTTCTATCTACTTCCTGCTCGTTGCTGTTTTTGTTGAATGATGCGAGCGTTGTTTATCATTACTCCTGTTCTTGACCAATTTAGTTTTTGGAAAATATTTTCTGAGACAGCAATAAACAGTTTTGTTGAAGGGTGAACAAAACTGTTTATTGCTGGTGAACAGAGGGTGGAGGGAGGACGCCTGACTGCATCCAACTATAGTCATTTTCAATTCAATTAATAATCTCACTCTAGTCTATGTGCCTACCATACGAGATGATTACAATGCACTGTTCCAGCACAGTTCACATATTGTCATGCATTGTAAGAAGCCCACTTTGTTTCCACAAAAACGATGAAATGTGTTAAATTTACCAGTTTTTATACAAAAAAGATGGAACTATATTTAGCTTAATTGACAATTTATTCATAACTTTTACTTTAAACACAACAATAAAATGAAATAAAAAGTTGTATTGGTATAGGATAACTTTATTACCAACAGCTTGCTAGGTAATCAATACATATTGATCAAATGAAAAACAAATGATCTATTCTAACAGGCTTGTAATCAATAAAAACAGAATTTACACTTTATACATCTTCCCACACAGATGTTTTGCCCATTTTACATTGTTCATTCATAGGAGTAACATGTAAAATCAGAACTAAAACTAAGCTGAACAATGTGGAGTTTCGAGCCAGTTGTGAATAAAAAAATAAAATAAACACCGGACTTCTATTTTTGAATATGCCAACTGACCCAAAATGCAAATAACAATCCTAAATTCTTATTCATACACATCTTCTTTGTCAGCTACATATTGGATTATATCTTTAGGTCTAACCAGCCTCTCTGCATCACCATCGGGGATTTCAAATCCAAATTCGTCTTCCATAGCCATGATCACCTCCACATGGTCGAGGGAATCCAGACCGAGGTCCTTAATAAAATGGCTCTCAACAGTCAACTGAAAAGGAAACAAATAAACATATCACTATATTTCCTTTGTAAGTGAATATAACACTGACAGATTGGATTCATGTTTAAAGATACTCTGATGAAATTCTTTATGTGTTGGTTTGAATGGTTTGACACTCGTCACCAGCCAGTGATGAACATTTGAGCAAAAGTCTCATGACGGGGAATTGTGAGATCAGATCAGAGAGGCTACTAAATTTCATTTATTATCTACCTTGTCAGGGCAAATTTTGTCATAAAGTTGCAGTACAAGAAGCACTCTACTTTGAATAAGCTCTAAAGTGAGAGGAGGGCCATGGCTGTACTGGCGGAGGCCGGTCCTCTGGCTCTGAAACAAAATGCCAACAGTAAATAATGTGTACCTTTGCAGCAGTGAGTCTGTCGTAAGCCTTGCACACTTTCATCACGCGCTCCTCAATCTGTTGTATCGAAGGCTTTGCCTGCGCCGAGTACTGCTGTATTTGCTGAGACAGTACCTAAACAGTTTGAGCAACACTGTAGACATTTGTTATGCAATAAGTTTGAGGTTAGCTTTATCAAAACAATTGAGAGCAATTCCAAGTAACAACTAATTTAAATTTAAACCTCATGAAAACATAATATACGTACTAGATATATCAGAAATGGATTAAATAACTTGATATTGATTGTACAGGCCTTACCCCAGTTTGCAGAGATTGGTTGTTATATATCTTTGTTACAGCTTTCACAGTGTGAAATTTTTGCTGTAAGGCTACAGTTGATAGCCTGCATACCACCGGTGTTTTATAGGTAGTGGATTTTCGTAATAATCCACTGAAAGCACTCCGAAAAATATTCGCAGCAGCCATTTTTCAGACTTCAAAAAATGCTGTCCGTAGACAATCACCAAGATTATAGAGGAGGTCCCACAGATAAATTAAAAGTATTTATTCAGATTACCACGTTTATAAAACTTACTTGCGAGCCCAACAAAAACATGAATACCTATACTATACTAAATAATACATTGAAGAAATATGGAAAATCATTATGAAGAACGTTGTGCTTGTTATCTTGTATCTTAAATTCACATTAAATAAAATGAGCCACGAGAACAATAAAAAAATGAGCCACGAGATTCAAATAAAACTAAGCAAATTGTCTACGACACGTAAATGTCATCGCAATTCGTCATCTTTTCTAATGTCAATGTCAGTTACTTTCTGTATTGTTTTCGTAGTTCGTGTCTGTTCTAGTTTAGAGCAATGAATTTATTGTTTTTAAACAATTAGAGCCATAAAAATGGGTAACGCAGACACGAAATTAAACTTTAGGAAGGCTGTAGTACAACTCACATCAAAATCACAGGTATATTATTTTATAATGTGTTTTTTTATTAATTTCATTACAAGTAGGATGAATATTGACTAAACAATTAATTTCAGCCGATAGATGCATCAGACGATAGTTTTTGGGATCAGTTCTGGTCAGAGAGCGTCACCAATGTACAGGATGTGTTCGCATTGGTGCCGGGGGCCGAGATACGTGCCCTTCGAGAAGAGTCGCCTAACAATCTTGCAACATTAGTTTACAAAGCTGTAGAAAAACTTGTGAAGATTGTAGACAGCAGCTGTAGAACTCAAAGGGAGCAGCAGACAGGTACTAACTAATAACCAATAACTCTCACGTTAATCTCTATTCTTCCACATTGTTTTAGAAGCTACTTCCCACACACATTAAAACACCCACATAACATTGTATGTAGATCTCACGAAACAAAAGGAATTGATGTCATTTCCTGTTGCCGACATATCAATGTTATGCAGATTTAGTAGATGATAGTTTATGTCTATACTACTAATAATAGTTGTGTACCCACATGAATTGAACCATCCACGAAACATTAAACTTGCATTTCACAGTCATTGCAGAAGTTTTGACTGTAATATATTTCTGTTTTATAAAAGCACTTACACTACATAAACACACAAAATTATAGCTATTTTCATCACAGTACAGAAAAATAGCCCGCCTACAAATACATCAAAGTACAGTTACACAAATACCATAACATAATATATTTATACATTTTAGCGAAATAAATACTGTGTGCCGGTTTGAAGGGCAATGTTTCCAGTGTAATTACAGGGCTTCGAGATATATCGTCTTAGACCTCTGGGTAACGAGCGCAGTGCAGTGCTAGGTAATGATTTGGACTCTTCATGCTCCAATACCTGCGTCACTGTGCTGTTATGTGGCAGGCATGTTGCTTAACATCAGGCACATGCTCGTCTCATCACTCTTTAAAAACGTAAATTAAAAAAAAAAAAACAATTGAATAATAGGCGAGCAGCTTTAGCTGATATGCCTATATCTCAGTGATGAAATAAGAAATTATAGGTAATTGTCTGTTAATATGATTTTGTCTTTTACTATCCATTTGTCAAGTTTTTTTCTTAAACGAGTTTAACAACTTTGCCGAAATAACATCCTCAGGCAAACTCAACTGGAACAGTTGAAAACCACTCTGTTGCTGAGGATGTGATGTGCAGTGTTTGTCAGTGATGGCGCGTAGGACAACTGGGACTTATGACGCCGACTGTCTCTCTTATGCTCCTTTAATCTGTACAGGTTCCTAATGTGAGGGAGATTATAAAATCCATTCAGTATTTTAAATGTTTCGATCAAGTCTCCCCGCAACCATCTCTCCTTCAATGTAGTGAGGCGCAGGGCTTTTAACCTGTCTGTGTAAGATTTACGGATTTTTATATTATGATTCATGTATAATGCGTCGGTGATGCGCGTTGCAGCGCTTAACTGCGCGCGGCTGCTGACGCGCGTGCTGCCGTACATGCTGGAGGAGCCGGAGTGGCACGGGTTCTTCTGGTCGGCGCTGCCGGCCGGCGCCGCGGCGGGCGCCGAGCCCGCGCCGCTCGCACACTCGCTCATCAACGCGATCTGCGTAAGATATCCTCACATCTTTTATCATTTTCCAATTGTCATAAATCATAAATCGTTTATTGGCCATAAGTGACTATACATTACAGGCAAGTCATCATAATTAAGTTAACAATAATAAAAAATAATTCATTCATCAATATAAATTTAACTACATTTTTCCGTTTGTCCTTTATACAAAAATGAAGATTCAGATAGATTCATTGACATAAATTCACTAAGTTTGTAAAATAGATTGATTGGATTGATGATGTCGCACTAGCTTTAAGTTTGTCTAGTTTTAAATTATTAATTTTTGGTGTGTTCAATAAAGTGTATCTGTCTATCTATCATTTTGTTTCATCAATCAATCGATCAAATTATTTATTTCAGAATATCATGGCATTCCATATTAATTACACCACAATAAATACGACAATGTCAAATAATAATATTCATAAGTACCTACACAACATTTATGAAACAGAAAACATTTTTTTTTAATATTACAGAACAGACAGAAAAATAAAAATTGTTGGGGTTGGGTTGGTAATAATTTGATATAACAAGAACAAAATTAAAAATTTTGACTAACCCCCAACTACCTTAGATTTGTTATCTGTACAACATTCTACTAGTCAAGTCCTTTCATTTGATACCCATATTAAGGGAGTTATGAAAAAATTAATGTATTTCGCCATTTTGTGGAAGCGGCCATCTTGGATTTGAAATTTGTCATAGTCCAATGTATTCTACTAGTCAAGCCCTTTCGTTTGATACCCATATTGAGGTAGTAGTGAAAAAAATAATATAATTCGACATTTTGTGGTGGCGGCCATCTTGGATTTGATTTTTTTATAGTGTATAGTATTCTACTAGTCAAGCCCCTTTCATTTGATACCCATATTGAGGTAGGTTGTGAAGAAATATTTTGTCCGCCATTTTGTGGCGTCGGCCATCTTGAATCTATATTAACCAAACATAGTTAAGAACATCCGCACTGATATTAACTTTCAAATAAAAAAAACCGCATCGAAATCTGCCCATCCGTTTGAGCTCTACGGTCCCACAGACAGACAATCGACGTCAAACTTATAACACCCCTTTTTTTGGTCGGGGGTTAAAAAAAATACGTGTCTTATCCCAATGGTATAATTTTGACCCAGACATCACGTTTTACAACTCATTCGGAATTAGCGCTTTGCCTCGCTGTATTGCTTTGCACCAAGTAAGTTCCGGATCGGGCGTTATCTTATTTTCCTGTTATTGTGTGCCACAATATAATTATTACGTATTTCATAATCAAATTACAGTATTAATTTGATATATTATAAACAAACTATTTCGTGTGCTTTTATTGTATGCTAGTTGTGCTCGCGGTTTCACCTGCGTATTAAGGGATTTTTTTTCACGGAGCCCTAATTATTTTCTACAATTAAGAGTAGCCTTTGTTACGCCTTAGTAGATCAGCTATCTGGCAGGGAAAGTCCCGTCAAAGTCGGTCCAGCCGTTGCGGATATTAGCCGGAACAAACAGACATACAGACAAAAAAAATATAAATAGTGTTTTAGAAATAGGCACCGTGTATATGTATCGCAGCCATATCGTATAATTCGCAGTATTACATTACGGCTAGCCTTTATTAAAAACAGGGCCGTTTTGTAAAGCGGCGGTTTGACGATTAGCCAGATTAAAAGCGGCTGATTAAAAAACAGCCGGAATGTATTCGACGCCATACGTCATTCAAAACGGCTAGCCGTAATGTAATAAAGCGAAAGATTAGCCGCCGCTTTGACAATTTTTAGTTCCGGTTCTTAACAGCGCTGTCTGACATAACAACAACCATGGCGTTGAAAACAGTACGTGTTGTTTTTTTATCGCGTATAGGTCCGCGTTTGACCACCAACTCGCCTGATGGTAAGCGACGGTGTGGTCGAAGATGACGCACGTTGACCTAGAAGGTACCTATTCACTCTGACCTGGAAAAGTTCTAGATTGTATCTCTCAGGGAACAAGGAGGCCGGCAACTTAATCCACTTCAAAGCTGTACGTACGAGAAAAGTGGATTCAAACCGTTTAGTACGGATTTTGGGAATATCCACAGTGTATGGGTGGTAGTGAGCCGACTTACGACTTGTCCTGTAGTGGAAAGGGGGAAGGCAATATCAGGTTGTGCAACTCCGCTGCACGCTCTCCAAAATGTATCCTGTAAAACACTGTTGTGTGTTGCTAAATTGCTAAGGTGACTTTGGATTCTGGTGTTCGGCGGAATCCTACACAATATTATTGGGGTGCCCACCTTTCTAAGACTAAATCGGACCGGGTAGGTTAGGAAGGACCTAGATCCGACTCGGAGCACCCCGATTCCACCTAGTCTGGCCGCTACTTCCCCTAGAGTGTATATAAAAAATGCGGGAGCCAGAAGCTCAAGGGAGGTCCTGAGTGGAGCGAGCCATGGATATCTTGCAAAAGAAGCGACACTCAGGGCTGACCGCAGAGCTTCTGGCGGGAGGCCACCCGGAGCAAAATCTCAATGATAGATCCTTGTCTAAATGCACCATATTTCTTAGGTGTATAATTACCAATATCAAGTTGAGGGTTTTCAAGTTTTATCTGATAGGTTAGATGTTTAAAAAAAAGTGTAAGAAATATGGCAAAAGATAATCTGTCAGCATTTTCTGATTAATACAATTAATTTTCATTGTTTATTTTGTAAGTATGGTCACCCTACAATTTAAGCAGTAGTACAATGCGGCTAAACTTTGGCCGCCGTATTGAAGAACGTATCGCAATAACAATGCGGCTAATCGTCGAACCGCCGCATTACAAAACGCCCTGTTTTTCAAAACGGCTAGCCGTAATGTAATACAGCGGATTATACGATCCGGCTGCGACATATACTTTCATTTGAACTTAGTAAAAAGCTTTTACTCGTACTTAAATATTATATACAGAAACTACAATTATGTTTATTTGTATAGACTAGCGGTCCGCCCCGGCCTCCCCCGTTGTAGAAATAATATAGCCTATAGCTCTACATCATGTAGGTACATACGTATACAACGGTGAAAGAATGTTTGTTTGGTAGTTTCTAAGATTAGCGCGTTTAATTATATAAAACTTTTCCGCTTTATAAAATTAAGTATAGATATTTTGTAATTTCTACTCTCCTTTGTCGGCTCTGAAAATTTTATCACGAGAATATAAATGGAAAAGGCTTTTATTTTCCACGATGAAAAGTAGCGTATGTAGTACAGATTATTATCTAATTGTTCTCCAAATTTCAACCCGATCCATTCGTCCCTTCCGACGTGATTGAGCACCGAATATTGAAAATGAAAACGTTTATTGTGCCAACAACGAAATACATTATCAAAAACACAAGAAAGGGTACATACTAGAGCCCCACACTAGGGTAACCTGTGTTGTGGAATCCAGGCTTCTCCTGATTTTATACAAGTAATAATAAACTGCAGAGCTACTAAACTAGAAAATAGGTATATGAAAAAAAAACTAAAAAAGAATTTAAAAAATTTAAGTTAGTAAATAACTAACTAAATATTTTATGTTTGCACTTAATATATTGTGTGGGTACAATTCGTTTCATACTGTTTAAACATGTGATGTTTGAAATTGGTCAATACATTTATTTATTTATAATATTAATAGGAGTTATTTTCCACAGGACCTGCTCTTCTGCCCCGACTTCACCGTGGCCAGCACGAAGCGCGCCGGGCCGGTGAGTATCGATCTGGTTCGCTATCTTATCTTATCCAGTCAAATCAAACACTTCCAATGTGGTATTGTACTCGTAGTTAGCATAGTTATCGTGATTGTTTGTCCGTGACTCAGTGTACCTCAGTCACTTTTCACTCAGTCGGGCAAAGATTATTGGCGGTCAATGCGTAAAGTAAGCGAAGTACTACTAATACTTACGTTTCCGTTATCGTAAGGAGAACAACTGTAATTATACGAACATTTATTTTATATTATGTTACCGTAAAATTCTGAATTCCGTCAATTTATAATGTTACGACGTTAGAGATAAATAGGTATATCAAAACAAAATTATATTAGAATAATGTCCGTTTTTTTTAAAATGAAAACTTCTTTTGACGCATATACTCAGTACACTAAAGGCCCGTGAACAAAATTTATGGGTCAAATGAACCACCAGGGGACCTATGTAGGATGATAGAAGGGTATAAAGTAATAAGATTCAGCACTATCTATCTATCACTATCACTTGTAAGCTGTCCAACTGATTGCATTGAAGAGGGGTGGTTCTAACCCTCGATTATTTCTCCTTGTCGCGTGATTTTTAAACGGCGTTGCGAAATAATGGATTAGAAGAGGTATTATAACTATAAAAATTATAAATTATACAATTTTAATTATTAGTTTGTCAGAAAAATTCATGATTTTCCGACAATTTACAGAGTAAATTTGGTCTTTTTATTATGTACGGCATTGGTTCCATATAGTTTCAATACCTCTTCTAATCCATTATTTCGCAATGCCGTACAAAAATCATGCGACAAGGAGAAATTATCGACGGTTAAAACGCCCCCTCTTCAACTGCACTCAGTTGTGTCCAACTGTTGTGTTCAACTCAGTTGAAGAGGGGGCTTACAAGTGACGGCATAGTGCTGAATCTTATTACTTTATATCCTTCTATCATCCTACATAGGTCTCCTGGTGGTTCATAATTTTGTTCACGGGCCTGCAGTTTAAGATTTTTCGTGTGAATTGTCTCAAGGATCATGCTCGTAAATGAAAATCTTCGGGTCAAATCAGGACCATGCCCATCTAGAATGCTTATGCTGAGAAGACTTATTAGACGATAATGCTTACAAGATTTATTCCAGACTAACAGAATGCTTCGGTTTCACCCACGTAGGTATTTTCAAAATGATCTTTTAAAGTCTGTGTTATAAGTCGATGTTCTTTTTGTCGCGGAGGAAATGCATTTACGCGTACCCTTCAGGGGAGACGGTCGGATTATGACGGATTCGACACCACGGATGGTGCCGGTTTAAACGTCCAGGAGGTATCAACTTCGACTTTTGCACGGGGAACGCGAAAACGCTGCCTTATTCTGCCACGAATCCACCGAGGCTTAGAGGCCTATAAAGCATACTCTAGTCACTGGCGTATCTAAAGATACGGTGTACGAAATATGTAGTAAGAAAGTGTCCAGACGACTCTTGGCGCGGTGCGCGTGCAGTGACGAGTCTTTGGTCCCGCCGCCTTACCGCCAACTTTTCGGCTGCAGGTTATAGGGGGAGCGGCGGACTGCAATACCGGCTGGCCACGGCCTCCATTTATTCATCTCAGTTGCACCGGTGTCGATATTCGGTGCTATATGGCCGCATCGTCGATCGTCGTCGGCTTGGAGGCAACGCTTAGACGAGCGGCCCCACTGTGGCATTTCTCTTCGTTTCATCATGGGTGACCAGGCCACGGCTACTGAGCCACGATATCGCATCATTCTACATACGTTGATGACGTTGTAGCGTTGCCGTGAGCCGGCTACTTGTACACGCACGTTAAGCGTCCACGAATAGGTGGAATGGAGTGCGAAGTCGAATTGGTGCCCGAAACAGAAATATAATGTAAATGTTTTGTTCAAAAGTGTGTTGTGTGCAGGAGCGCGCCGAGGAGCTGTCGTCGCTGGACAGCTGCGAGTACATCTGGGCGGGCGGCGTGGGGTTCGCGCGGAGCCCGGCGCGCGCGGCGGCGCACGAGGCCGCGCGCACCGAGCTACTGCGCCTGCTGCTCGCCGCCGTCAGCGAGACCGTGTACTGCGCGCCGCACCGCGCCGCCGCGCACCGCAACCGGTGGATCGCGTGAGTACCCGCCCTCAGGGAGACCGTGTACTGCGCGCCGCACCGCGCCGCCGCGCACCGCAACCGGTGGATCGCGTGAGTACCCGCCCTCAGGGAGACCGTGTACTGCGCGCCGCACCGCGCCGCCGCGCACCGCAACCGGTGGATCGCGTGAGTACCCGCCCTCAGGGAGACCGTGTACTGCGCGCCGCACCGCGCCGCCGCGCACCGCAACCGGTGGATCGCGTGAGTACCCGCCCTCAGGAGACCGTGTACTGCGCGCCGCACCGCGCCGCCGCGCACCGCAACCGGTGGATCGCGTGAGTACCCGCCCTCAGGAGACCGTGTACTGCGCGCCGCACCGCGCCGCCGCGCACCGCAACCGGTGGATCGCGTGAGTACCCGCCCTCAGGGAGACCGTGTACTGCGCGCCGCACCGCGCCGCCGCGCACCGCAACCGGTGGATCGCGTGAGTACCCGCCCTCAGGGAGACCGTGTACTGCGCGCCGCACCGCGCCGCCGCGCACCGCAACCGGTGGATCGCGTGAGTACCCGCCCTCAGGGAGACCGTGTACTGCGCGCCGCACCGCGCCGCCGCGCACCGCAACCGGTGGATCGCGTGAGTACCCGCCCTCAGGGAGACCGTGTACTGCGCGCCGCACCGCGCCGCCGCGCACCGCAACCGGTGGATCGCGTGAGTACCCGCCCTCAGGGAGACCGTGTACTGCGCGCCGCACCGCGCCGCCGCGCACCGCAACCGGTGGATCGCGTGAGTACCCGCCCTCAGGGAGACCGTGTACTGCGCGCCGCACCGCGCCGCCGCGCACCGCAACCGGTGGATCGCGTGAGTACCCGCCCTCAGGGAGACCGTGTACTGCGCGCCGCACCGCGCCGCCGCGCACCGCAACCGGTGGATCGCGTGAGTACCCGCCCTCAGGGAGACCGTGTACTGCGCGCCGCACCGCGCCGCCGCGCACCGCAACCGGTGGATCGCGTGAGTACCCGCCCTCAGGGAGACCGTGTACTGCGCGCCGCACCGCGCCGCCGCGCACCGCAACCGGTGGATCGCGTGAGTACCCGCCCTCAGGGAGACCGTGTACTGCGCGCCGCACCGCGCCGCCGCGCACCGCAACCGGTGGATCGCGTGAGTACCCGCCCTCAGGGAGACCATGTACTGCGCGCCGCACCGCGCCGCCGATACCGCTACGTAATTCGCGATCCTATTTTTTTCGTGATATAAAAAGTACCTAATCTGTGTTTGATAGACAATTATCTAAATCTACCTTATGTATCAAATTTCATATGACCGAAATCCTTTCAAAAGCTTTTGCTTGAAAGCGTAACAAACATTTATACAAACATACATTTTAAATTTTAGTCGGATACGTAGTGTAAGTATTGGAAGTATTTTTAGTGTGATAACTTCTTATAAATCGATGAACGCCGGCCGCACGCACGAAAACGTGTCACGGTTCCGACTGAGCCGAGCGTGCAAGCGAGATAGCGGAACAAGCGATAAAGAGGCACCATCGGCCTAAGCGTTCTGCTTGTGACGATGATGTTGTGTGAAATGTCCACCAATGTGTTTAAATCAATATTTAAATCGAGATTGAATCGGTTTCTTTTAGGTAAGCACGCTTCATCGTAGACCGCATCGTCGCTTAGCATCAGTTGGGATGGTGGTCAAATATAAACCTATAAAAGTTAATTTTATATATATATTATTCCAAATGGAAAACAAACAGCAATTAAACAATTTAAAAAAAATTGAGATGAGTAGAAACACTAATATGTATATTGTATAAAATATGTATAATGTATTGAACGGGTAATTGTTACGCACCCAGGTACCTGACGAGCCCCGACAACCGGCACGCGCTGCCGCTGTTCACGTCGCTGCTCAACACCGTGTGCTCCTACGACCCCGTGGGGCTCGGCCTGCCCTACAACCACCTGCTCTTCAACGACACGCTCGAACCTCTCGTCGAGGTAACCAATTCAATGATCTTATTGAAGTAAAACTTGACTACGCTGGTGAATGCGTGGCGAGAGCGTTACGAAAAGTGTGATCAGGGGATGCGAACGGAAGTTGAGAGAAATATATGAGTTAGTGAAGATAGAAATAGTAGCAGTTTCTCGAAAATAGCTCCAACGATTTTCATGAAATTTAGTATTCTAGATGTTTCGGGGGCGGTAAATCGATCTAGCTAGGTGTTATTTTTAGATAACGTCGTTTTATCCGTGTTCTAACAAGAACAAAATTAAAAATGTTGAGTAACCCCCGACTACCTCGGATTTGTTATCTGTACAATATTCTACTAGTCGAGCCCTTTCATTTGATACCCATATTAAGGGTGTTGTGAAAAAATAAATGTATTTCGCCATTTTGTTGTAGCGGCCATCTTGGATTTGAAATTTGTCATAGTGCAAAGTATTCTACTAGTCAAGCCCTTTCATTTGATACCCATATTGTGGTAGAAGTGAAAAAAATAATATAATTCGCCATTTTGTGGTGGCGGCCATCTTGGATTTGAAATTTGTTATTATGTATTGTATTCTACTGGTCAAGCCCTTTCATTTGATACCCATATTGAGGTAGGTTGTGAAGAAATATTTTGTCCGCCATTTTGTGGAGGCGGCCATCTTGAATCGATATTAACCAAACATAGCTAAGAACATCCGCACGGATATCAACTTTCGAATAAAAAAACCGCATTGAAATCGGTCCATCCGTTTGAGCTCTACGGTGCCACAGACAGACACACACACAGACAGACAGACAGACATCGACGTCAAACTTATAACACCCCTTTTTTTGGTCGGGGGTTAAAAATCTAGTTGAGTACAAATCAAAGCTTAAATTATTACTATTCTTCTTAGCTGCGATTGGACATGTTGATATTGTATAATGTTGCACTACTAATACATACTGAGAATGAATACGTAAATTCTAATGTTTATAATGTACGGGGCTTAATCACGATATAAATCATTGTTTAATTACCTCGACGTTTCGGCAGCGTTCCAAGCGCCGTGGTCACGAGAAGACATTCTCCCACATTAGCATGGCAACCTCTTGTTGCCATTTTTTTTTATTCTTATTATTTTTAGAAGAAATCTGAAAAAATATATTATGGGTTGTCATACGAGGGTCAAACTGAAAGTTCTTAGAAAATCAAAAACTGATTACATTAGCTAGTTATTAGTTTTATTATATCTTTTCAAAATATTGTCCATTCACGTCAATACACCGCTGCATGCGATGGAATCACTGGGAAAAGCACTTTGTCCACTCGTCCTTAGGGGTCTCTTCAATGGCATCGCGATACGCAGCCACCGCTTCTTCAGCATTCATAAACCGCTTTCCTTTAAGTTTTTCTTTAATTTTTGAAAATAAATAAAAATCACAAGGCGCGAGGTCGGGGCTATACGGCGGGTGACTCAGTAATTCAACGTTTGATGTCGCCAAATAGTCGATCGTTCGCTTGGCGGTGTGCGATGAGGCGTTGTCGTGGTGAAGGAGGATCCTACTGCGAAGTCGTTTCTCTCGAACTTTTTCCAAGACAAGTGGCAAACAATTGGTAGTGTACCATTCTGCAGAAACTGTTTTTTGATCCTCTAACACAATTGTTGCGAAATGACCTATCCTTCCAAAGAACGAGGCCACCATTTTTTCCCCGCACTTCGATCTCTCTTCACTTTAATTGGCAACTCCTCGAAAGGAAACACCCACTGAGCAGATTGTCTTTTGGTTTCAGGATCATAACAGTAAATCCAGCTTTCGTCACCTGTTAGTATGTCGAACACAGCATTTGAGTCACCTCCGTTAAATCTTTCAATCATTTTACGGCACCAATCCACACGATGGAGTTTTTGAGCCTCAGTCAAATTATGAGGTATCCACCGGGCGCAAAGCTTCCTGACCGCTAAATGTTCGTGTAGGATTTTGTGCACTTGACTCATACCGATGCCTAAGCTTGTCCGAATCTGCTGATAGGTCACTATTTTGTCAGTCTCTATCATACGCCGCACAACACAGATGTTATCTTCAGTCGTCGCCGTAGAAGGCCGTCCTCACGTAAATCATCAGTGAGATTAGTGCGACCACGTTTAAACTCATTAAACCAGTTGTAAACAGTCGCACGAGATGGGGCTTCATCGTGAAAGGCCAATCGTAGTCTATCATAACTTTCTTGTTGACTTAAATGACATCGAAAGTCATGAAAATCATTGCACGAAAATTTTCTCGTGTTAAATTCATGTTGACGTGACACAGACAATTTTCAATTTGCCGCCAAATCGTAAAACAAATGACAAATGAATGAAGTATATACTCAGTAACATTGGCAAAGAGTTCTATTATCAAATTATAGAATTATTTTTTTATTATATTGTTTATAAGTGGCCAGTTCTAAGAACTTTCAGTTTGACCCTCGTACCATGACGACAGACCATACATACCAGACCATGGCGCTTGGAATAAGTATAATTTGGTAAAACTCATATAAATAAATAGTTTTTTTAATTTATTTCGCAGGTGTCACTACAAATACTCATAGTTACTCTGGACCACGACACTAGCAACGTAGTAAATGAAGACTCAGACGAGGTAAGAATGTACTTGAGTAATTTTCATTCAGCTGTGTACATAGAAAGGTTAAAACTAATTGTATTGCAAGACACACAGATTTTTTGTGGGCTGTTAGTAAAGCTCATAGTCACGCTCGTTAATTAAATAAATGTTCGCGTGAACTCGGGACCGCCGAGTATGCTAGAGCGAGAAAAAGTTATTCAGCTAGTGCTATCAGTCTGCTGTCACTGTCTTTTTTTAATTTATTCTTGGCCCTGGATACTAGTCTACTACTAGGATACTAGTTCTGTCACTGTCGTGTCGCTGTGTTTTTTTTAATTATGAAAATTATTCAATAGCTGTTGATAGTTACTTCTCATTTTAGTTTTTACTTCTGTCTTAAGCACACACATTTTTTGTGTGCAGGCTCTCCCAGACAACCTGTTCATCAACTACCTGTCGCGCATCCACCGCGACGAGGACTTCCAGTTCCTCCTGCGCGGAGTGACGCGGCTGCTCAACAACCCGCTGGCGCAGACCTACCTGCCCAACTCCGCCAAGCGCGTGCAGCTGCACCAGGAGCTGCTCGTGCTGTTCTGGAAGATGTGCGACTACAACAAGGTCAGTGCGGTCGTGACAGGGTCGTTGCAGTTATAACAAGGTCAGTGCGGTCGTGGCAGGGTCGCTGCACTTATAACAAGGTCAGTGCGGTCGTGACAGGGTCGCTGCAGTTAGAACAAGGTCAGTGCGATCGTGACAGGGTCGCTGCAGTTATAACAAGGTCAGTGCGGTCGTGACAGGGTCGCTGCAGTTAGAACAAGGTCAGTGCGATCGTGACAGGGTCGCTGCAGTTATAACAAGGTCAGTGCGGTCGTGACAGGGTCGCTGCAGTTATAACAAGGTCAGTGCGGTCGTGACAGGGTCGCTGCAGTTATAACAAGGTCAGTGCGGTCGTGACAGTGTCGCTGCAGTTATAACAAGGTCAGTGCGGTCGTGACAGGGTCGCTGCAGTTATAACAAGGTCAGTGCGGCTGTGAAAGGGTCGCTGCAGTTATAACAAGGTCAGTGCGGTCGTGACAGGGTCGCTGCAGTTATAACGAGGTCAGTGCGGTCGTGACAGGGTCGCTGCAGTTATAACGAGGTCAGTGCGGTCGTGACAAGGGTCGCTGCAGTTATAACAAGGTCAGTGCGGCTGTGAAAGGGTCGCTGCAGTTATAACAAGGTCAGTGCGGTCGTGACAGGGTCGCTGCTGTTATAACAAGGTCAGTGCGGCTGTGAAAGGGTCGCTGCAGTAATAACAAGGTCAGTGCGGTTGTGACAGGGTCGCTGCAGTTATAACAAGGTCAGTGCGTTTGTGACAGGGTCGCTGCAGTTATAACAAGGTCAATGCGGTTGTGACAGGGTCGCTGCTGTTATAACAAGGTCAGTGCGGCTGTGAAAGGGTCGCTGCAGTAATAACAAGGTCAGTGCGGTTGTGACAGGGTCGCTGCAGTTATAACAAGGTCAGTGCGATTGTGACAGGGTCGCTGCAGTTATAACAAGGTCAATGCGGTTGTGACAGGGTCGCTGCTGTTATAACAAGGTCAGTGCGGTCGTGGCAGGGTCGCTGCAGTAATAACAAGGTCAGTGCGGTTGTGACAGGGTCGCTGCAGTAATAACAAGGTCAGTGCGGCTGTGACAGGGTCGCTGCAGTTATAACAAGGTCAGTGCGATTGTGACAGGGTCGCTGCAGTTATAACAAGGTCAATGCGGTTGTGACAGGGTCGCTGCTGTTATAACAAGGTCAGTGCGGTCGTGGCAGGGTCGCTGCAGTAATAACAAGGTCAGTGCGGTTGTGACAGGGTTGCTGCAGTAATAACAAGGTCAGTGCGGCTGTGACAGGGTCGCTGCAGTTATAACAAGGTCAGTGCGGCTGTGACGGGCCATCATCACGGACAGCATGCTATGATATCACGCCGAACTCAGTGCCGCGCTGTGATCGTCGATATCACCGTACCACATGACGACAACCTCGTGAAAGCCGAGAAAGACAAGCTTAGCAACTACCTTGACTTGGCTCACGAGGTTACCGCCATGGGGTATTGGTTCACGACCATAGCAACGATAATTTCCAACTAGTTTAGGCTCGTTTGATTCGTCTTCACGAGTACTTTGGTGCTAGATGGCGCTCATGGTCTGATGATGGAGCTGGAAGATGACCATACACTTTTCAGTTATTTTTTTACCAACAAGTAATGAACGTTTGTTTAAAGAAAGTTTTAATTAAATAAAGCTTGTTTGTTACAGAAATTCATGTACTACGTGTTGAAGAGCAGCGACGTGTTAGAAGTGTTGGTGCCCATTCTGTACCATCTCAATGACTCGCGAGCAGATCAGTGTAAGTTTATTCAAGTACTAGCCGCGCCCCGCGGTGGACCCTAACAGTGTTTCAGTATTTAAAATTAAAAGCACGCGAATATTAGTACAACTTAATCGCGTTTTTTTTTTTTTAATGGTGATTAAAAAATAAGCGCCGGCGTTTCGTCCGCATTACGACCGCGCTTTTCGCGACCATGGCCGTTGTAATATACCTACGACTGAAATGTCGAGAAACTGTAAGATCTCGATTAAAAACTAACCTTTCAAAACTTAGTTCGCTTTGCTTAGTTTGGGGTTAAAAGGAGTTGTGTGTGAGATGCTCACAAATATTATTATAAATTATGTGTACATGTCTACTAGTGGCCGACCGAAACAGGTTTACAGGCCGAAGACGAACAGACTCTCAGTTTCGGCCGAAACCGAAACTAGCATACACAAATTGAAATTTCCATTTTGTACTAAAATCTAGTGTATTTTTATACATTAGTTTGTGTAAACAATACGTACATTTGACGAGTGCTAAATAAAATAAAAAGGTAATTATTTTATTAAAGTACTATTAATGCTGGACGGCGGCCAACTGCCGGCGGAGACGCGCGACGGCGGGCGAGTGCGTGTTAGCAGTGAATTGGCCACGATTATTGACGAATACTCGAGTTTCCGAAAATTTTGGTCGAACCCGAAGCTGAGGCGGAGATTTCTGTTTCGAAACTGGCTGAAATCGAAACTGAACTTTCGGTCGGTCACTAATTTTAACATTTTCAGTATGAAATCTAACGTGGTTATAACACATTTTTGATAGAGTCGGACTGGACTGACTATGTCAAACGTGAGTTACCCCTGTATTTATTTAATTTAAACATATTGTTAATATGTAAATTTGAATTTAACCGACTCTTGGGGTCGGAAGTCCTGTATTTAATTTTGCTCATTTTCGTTGTCAGCTCGCGTGGGTTTGATGCACATCGGCGTGTTCATCCTCCTGCTGCTGTCGGGCGAGCGCAACCTGGGCGTGCGGCTCAACAAGCCGTACGCGGCCGCCGTGCCCATGGACATCCCCGTGTTCACCGGCACGCACGCCGACCTGCTGGTCGTCGTGTTCCACAAGCTGGTCACGGCCGGCCACCAGCGGCTCCAGCCGCTCTTCGACTGCCTCCTCACCATACTCGTCAACGGTGAGACCAACTCTTACACTACCAAGTTACAAAGGAATCAATTCTTCTTTTCCTTTCCTTTTACCGACCGTCCAGAGCTCTTGGGCGTTACTTCGACATCTACCCTTAACTTTGGCTCATATATCGAGGCCAAGGCAATGGCAAAAAACTAGGTGTCCTCTCAAAGAGGCGAAGGTACTTCAAATTTCAACAGTTGCTAACATTATACCAAGCAATGATTCGTTCTTGTATAGATTACTGTTCGCGTGTTCGCACTTTTGGGATGGGTCGGCGTCAGCGAGTACCTCTTTACTACCTCCTCACCATACTCGTCAACGGTAATACGAACTCGAAATAGCTTTGCTATCGCTATAATTTCAAGCGAAAAGAACAGAGAGCAATGTCAACGCTTGGACAGTTGTAGTTAGGCAGACCACCTGTTCGTTGACGTGTTGATTTTAGCCATAAGGTCTTAAACCCACAAAATGTTTGCTGCGGCTCGGAGCTTTCTCTCACAAGGAGAGAGCAAGCATAGCATAAACGTCCCACGAAATGTTCCCACTTCTGGGACTCGGGATCTTCTCTCACAATGAGAGAGTGAAGGCTATAGCCACCACCACGCTGGCCCAGGGTGGGTTGGTGGATGACACATGGCTTCGAAAGATTCTAGGTACATGTCGGTTTCCTCACGATGTTTTCCTTTACCTTATTAAGTTACCTGTTTTACGCACGTGACTTCAAAAAGACAGTGGTGCACCGTGGTTTTGAAACCGGGGTCCCCGGATCGGCATTCGTCGTTCTCCCGACTAGACCAAATAACAAGGAAAGAGTACTAGGCCGTAATCCACCACGCTGGCCCAGTGTGTCTTCTCGAATATCTACTGGATGTGCTGTCTCCAGTGTCGCCGTACCTGAAGACGCTGTCGATGGTCGCGGCGAGCAAGCTGCTGCACCTGCTGGAGGCGTTCAGCACGCCGTGGTTCCTGTTCTCGCGGCCGCACCACCACCACCTCGTGTTCTTCCTGCTCGAGATGTTCAACAACATGATACAGTACCAGTTCGACGGTCAGTCCTAGCTTAAGCGTAAGCGTTTGCGCAAGCAAACGTAGACAATTTTGCAATTGTGTTTGCAACGCCAAACCGACCGTTTTTGGGGACCGTGTCACCTTCGTCCGTGGGGAAGCACCTGTATACAGAAACCCCCACACGTGGTCCCTGGGTGGTGCAAATCAGGTGACAAAATACCGGTGGTAGGCTTCGGCCGTGGCTGGTGACCACCCGCCAGATTGAGTCGTGCCGCCAAGCGGCCTAGCCGTGTTCCGGCATGTAGTCTGGTGACGCCATTAGGGAAAACGGGTCAGAACAGTTGCTGCATACTTGCAAGACCAGATTGTCACACATCGAAACATTACATCGGGAAGCTAGTCATGGAGGGTAGCGGGATCCGAGGCACGGTTGCCGCGACCGACCGCAGATAGTTGGGGCCCAAGTAGTGAGCTAGCCACTCATGAAAGGCTGCCCCGCCATCTAGCGAAAAATCCCGGATGCGCTATCCTGCCGGTTGGCGACCGGATGACAAGGCCAGATAGACATCCCTGGGGGGCTCAAGGCGTCCCTGCAGTCTCCAGACTAGTTTCCCATTGGTGTATTTGTCTTGTGTGTTGTGGCCGTTGGTTGGCAGTGTGCGGCCTCGTTCTACTTCCGTTTTCCCACCGAAACTCACTCTCTTAAAAACAATGAAAATACAAGAAATAGGAACAGAGTTAAACAGCGGCTGCACTCCTTGTCTCTCAAAGTGCACCTCACTAACATTCGAGGCCTGCACTCCAATATCACACCAGTCCACCATCACCTCGAGACTGAGCAGCCGTCGCTCTTATTTCTTACGGAGACGCAGATAAGATGCCCGTCGGACGTGGCGTACCTAACCTATCCAGGGTACACCTTGGAGCACAACTTCAAGCCTCGTGCTGGAGTGTGCCTGTACGCCCGTGACGATATCTGCTGTCGGCGTCTCCGTAATCTTGAGGACACCAGATTCTCTGTTTTATGGTGCTGATGGACACAGGCATTGACAAAATTGTCTATGCATGTGTCTATCGATCGCACAGTGGAGATCAGGAGACGACTCGGCTCACTGATTATTTGAGTGAGGCAGCGGACGCGGCTCAGCAGAAGTACCCATCTGCCCAATTAGTGTTACTGGGGATTTCAACGGCCACCATAAGGATTGGCTGTACCCATACCGGGACACTGACCACGCTGGGCTGGAAACGAGAAAACTTGCTTTATCGTTAGACCTAACCCAGCTGGTCCAAGAGGCCACAAGGGTTCCAGATGTTGAGTCGCATACTCCCTATTGCTTAGACCTTCTGCTGACGACTGATCCAGACCGATACCCGTGGCGGTATCTTCGCCGTTAGGCAGCTCCGATCACCGTCTGGTGAAATCGGTATCCGTTTACCATCCGCCCGATCTCAGCCCCAGAGGCAGCCGGCGGCTATGGCGATACAAGTCAGCAGACTGGGACGAGATGCGCTCTTTCTTCGCATCTTACCCATGGCAGTCACTGTGCTTCTCTTCTGGTGATCCGTCAGCCTGCGCGGATGCTGTGACTGATGCAATACGTACGGCTATGGAATATTTCATTCCATACTCTGACGTTCCATTATCCAGCAAAGCTCGCCCATGGTTCGGTTCTCAATGTAAAAGTGCTGAAGCATTTAAACATGAGGCCTACCTAGCCTGGGTTGTTGCTCGACAGCGTAAGGCAAGGGACACACACCGGAAGAAGAAGGCGTTCAACAGGGCTGCCAAGGCTTGCAAAAGGTTCTTCAGAGGGCTCGTTTTGACCACATTAGTCGAATAGGGAACAAACTAGCTTCGTACCCTGCGGGCAGCAAAGCGTTTTGGTCCCTAGCTAAATCGGTCGAATCAAACTTCTGCCGCTCCTCACTGCCTCCAATGCTGAAACCTGATGGGGCACTGGCTCACACCGCAATGGAGAAGGCAAACTTGTTTGCATCTCAGTTTGCGGAATCTTCTCGTCTAGATGCTGGTAGTGCGACACCTCCTACTCCACCTGGCAGTCCGACTTTGATGCCGGAAATACATATTCGCCAAATGGAGGTTCGTAAAGTGCTACGCAATCTGGATGTGAACAAAGCCAGTGGTCCGGACGGAATTCCTGCCCTAGTATTGAAGGCTTGTGCACCTGAGTTGTCTCCTGTACTGACGCGCCTGTTTAGGCTCTCTCTCTCCATTCTGGGCAAGTACCGAAATCATGGAAGCTTGCTAACGTGCAACCTGTGCCCAAGAAAGGTAGTCGTGCTGACCCTGCCAACTACAGGCCCATCTCGGTCACGTCCATACTCTGCAAGACTATGGAACGTGTCCTAAACCACAGGCTCCTGATGTACCTAGAATCTAATGACCTCCTCAGTGACCGGCAATACGGGTTTCGCCGAAACCGGTCCACTGGGGATATTCTAGCGTATGTCACCCACATCTGGAGTGAAGCTATCGAGAAACATGGGGAAGCACTTGCAGTCTCCCTGGATATCTCGAAGGCTTTCGACAGGGTTTGGCATGATGGCCTTATTAGCAAGCTGTCCAGTTATGGTTTGTCTTCAGGGTTTATTGCGTGGATATCGGACTTCTTGAGGGATCGATCCATACGAGTTGTCATTGATGGCTGCTCGTCGGATCGAATGGCTATCAATGCCGGAGTCCCTCAAGGTCGGTACTCTCTGCGACGCTTTTTCTGCTACATATCAACGATCTGTTGAAGCCCGGTATCTTTGGGTACGCAGATGATAGCACCGTTGTAGAGAGTTACATATCTAGCGCGAGAGCCAGTGGACAGCATACTAAGGTACTGAGAGAGAGTATGATCGATCGTTTGAACATGGCCCTTGAGGAAGTCTCTGAATGGGGCGAAACCAATCTGGCCAAGTTTAACGAGGGAAAGACGCAGGCGTGTCTGTTCTCCGCAAAAAGGAGTCAATTTGAACTGACTCCTACTTTTCGAGGTGTATCCGTGCCGGTTACTGATCATCTTGAGCTTTTGGGCGTTACCTTAACTTCTACGCTCAACTTTGGCTCGTATATCGAGTCCAAGGCCAAATTAGCTGCCAAAAACTAGGTGTCCTCTCAAAGGTGCGAAAGTACTTCAAATCTGAACAATTACTTTTGTTATACAAAGCACAGATTCGCTCTTGTATGGAGTACTGTTCGCACCTTTGGGATGGATCGGCTAAGTATCAGCTTGAGGCTCTGGAATCGATCGAGAGGCGTGCCAAGAGGCTCATAGGCAAAGACATTCTAGCGCGAAAAGACTTCAAAGTCTTGAACATCGCCGCAAGATTGCTAGCTTATCGGTTTTTATCGGATACACTTCGGAGAGTGTGCAACTGATCTGCATGATCTAATACCTCCTTGCCCTTTTTTCTATCGTACTTCTCGGAACTCAAAGAAGCGGCACCGTTTCATGGTGGATATTCCAAAGACACGGACAAAGAGGTTTGACTCTACGTTTGTGATAAGAACATCTAAGCTGTGGAATGAGTTGCCTGAGTGGGTTTTCCCCGATAGTTATAATCTTGGTGTCTTCAAATCGAGAGTGAATCGGTTTCTTCTAGGTAAACACGCTCCATCGTAGACCGCATCGTCGCTTAACATCAGGCGAGATGGCGGTCAAGTGTAAACCTATAAAAGTTAAAAAAAAAAAAAAAACACATATTTTTTTTTGCGTACACAAAAAATGTGTGTATGATAGATAGATAAACCTTTATTGCACTTAAATTACAAAGAAAAATAACAATAATAAAGAAAAAAATACTTAGAATAAAGTAGCAATTGGCGACCTTATCGCTAAGAGCGAGATAAGCGACAGGACATAAAAAGTGTCCACATTTGCGTCCTGCCCAATATGTAACGTTTGATGGTGTAAAAACGTGAATATTTTTTATTTCGTATTTATAATTTTGCCAGACGATTACCAACTCTCAACACACATGTGCTCTAGAAGTAGTGACTCAAGTTTATGTTTTTCAGGCAACTCGAACCTGGTGTACACGATAATCCGCAAGCGCGCCGTGTTCCACAACCTGGCCAACCTGCCGCACGAGCACACGGCCATCGCGCGCTCGCTGCACGCGGCGCGGGGCAAGGGGCTGCTGCCCGCCGCCGCCGCGCTGCCCAGGTCAGTCGCCCGACACCTGAATGAGGCTTAATGATGAGAACTGTTAAAGAAAAGTGCATGAGGCATGCTTCCTAGAAATCCAAGAAAGATACATATGCATCACCCGACACCCAGACATTGGCTTGTAGTTATGATAGTTATGAAACTGCAATACCAAACTATCCCTCGATTTTGTTTTCATTTTGGAACGAAGTTCCTTATCGCGCGTTGTGAAAGGGAAACGGAACGGACGGAAAAAAATCTTACGAAAAGTTGTCACGACACTTTTTGCTATTGTAAGCTGTGCGGCGTCGCATGTTTCTCTGTCTGTCTCTCTCTCTCTTATAGAAAGCAAGCCAGATATTTTCATTTCTATTTCGCATTGAACAGTGTGGTGTCGCGACGATTATTTTTGTTGAGTGTATACAGGTTTTTTGTAAATAATAAATAATAAAAAATTAAAAAAAATAATTCCTGCACTAATTAATCAAAAGGAACTTCGTTCCATCTGGGTGTCCCTTGACACCTCTCAAGTTTTTTTTTACTTGGCTCCCTATGGAACCAACTAGAAAGACCTATTCACGTCAAAATCGTCACATTTAGTCAAATAATATCATAGTGCAAAGAGATATTACTAGTAGTTTATGCCCTTCGATCTTGGAAGAAACGCCGATAATGTCTAGACACAGGTAGATAAAACTGAACCGCGCTCACGAAATACTAACATTATAATGTTGGCAATGGCGGGAGCGCGCTTCCCGCGTCTCACCCCGCACGCCCCGCATTTTTCCCCCGTCTAGACGGCTTCGTTGAACCACTGTATGATTTAATATACGGTGATAATGTGCTTTGCTTGATAGCTAGTTGAAGTGAAAACTTCTATTGGCGCACCACATACAGATGTTCCGTGGGCTGTGAATTGAGCTCAAGCGACACGTTCGTAAATTAAAGAAATCTTCGGGTGAACTCGGATTATCTGGATGGCCAATGGCCACGGCCTCCGGTTTCACCTGCGTATTTTCCAAAGTGAGAAAACATTCTGAGTCATAAGTTTTAACTTATATCGGTCGTGCTTATAACTGCCAATATTTTGTTATTCTGATCTCCCCTGTGTTGTGTGATCTGGTGATGCGAGGTGGCTGGTTGCCGGCAGGTCTCGGAGCGCGGAGTCCGTGCGCGAGGTGGCCATGGAGGGCTCGCGGCCGGCGCAGCCCGCCGAGCCCGGCACGCTCAACGCCACGCTGCCGGAGACGCCCGGTACGCTGTCTTGTTCTACCCTCTCTAGCGGGCGGGAGCCAGCCTAGAGGCGAACCTCTTTGCCGGGCTCATGGGCAAGGGTACTGGCCCAAGGGTAGTTTGGGTTCTATAATTTAGGCTTCGACGCAGCATTTACCTGCAGAATCCAGCTGTACCAGCCATGGGGTTGCGGGCATGCGGCAACCGTAGGATGAGATCTCGCGCCCCGGCCTTGAGATCACCATGGAGCCACCCGGGCTCTTGCGGCCCAGTCCGACCCTGCGACGCGGTGGCCGCGTCTTGACGTTGTAACGCTCACTTGGTGTTGGGCTTCTTTGTCCAGCCAGTCCCGGTGTGCGCGATGCGCGCCCCGACACAATACATATCTCCACCTAACGTTACTAACTAACTGTTCCTCTTATTTTCCCGAGATAAAAAGTATGTGTTATTTGAACCTATATTTTAACAGTTTTTTAATAAAGGTATAATTTAAAGGTGCCTCAAAGGTATTCACCAACATTACACACTTGTACCATATATTAATTTCATTTGTTTGTATATGGTAGCAATCGCGGCGATGACTGAGCGGGAGTCGGCGCACCCGCCGGCGCAGCGGCTGGAGGAGCCGGCCGAGGCCGGGGCCGGCGACGAGGCGAGCCGGGCCGGCAGCGAGCCGGCGAGCCGGGCCGGCAGCGAGCCGGCGAGCCGGGCCGGCAGCGAGCCGGCGAGCCGGGCCGGCAGCGAGCCGCGCGCCGCCGGCGACCGCCTGCTGCCGGCGCGCGCCGGGCCCGACGGCGAGGACCGCAGCGGCGGCGACGGAGACAAGCGGACACTACTGGTAATTTAACATTTTGAAATTTAGTACATAGATAATGGTCTAGAATAAAACGTAGGCTATTTTTATCCCGAAAATTAACGGGATTGGGAACTGCGCGCGTGAAACTGTTGGACCACTGCTAGAAAAATATCTATAACTCCAGCTTATTTTATGGTCTATTTTTTAAGTGGAAACATGTTTTGGCGCACCACACATAGTGAATTGAGCTCAACCGTCACGCTCGTGAATGAAAGGAACCTTGGGGTGAACTAGGGACCATGGCTATCTAGAAATGTTAACGCATGTCGTGTTACCATGGTTACCATTACACATCCAACCATGGCTATCTTGTCTAGATGGCCATGCTTAGAAGACTTATTTAGACGATAATGCTTTGAAGATTTATTCTACACTAGCAGCGACCTCCGGTTTCACCCGCATGGTTTGGCACATTGAGCTATCTAATTCTGGGTATAAGTTTTGGCTTCCATCGGCAGTCCCTATGACTGCCTTTTTTTTTGTTATCAATACTTTTTGCGGAGTATGACGTCACGCAGCTGTTATTGTGACAAGTTTGAAATGTGATACTTCAATGATACTTTCATTCGTCTGTGAAACGTAGGTTTTTTACAAAAATTGTGATGTTGTGTCAGAGACCAGAGAAACGTTCGTGTGATGTTGTGTCAGAGACCAGAGAAACGTTCGCTAGTTTCCACCACAGTTTGGTATACAGACATAATATGTGCACAATAAGTATTCAGAATAGAGCATACGCGAACTGATGTATTCTTTTACAAACTGTGTCGATGTGAGGTTTCCAAGGTAGGTCTAGTTTCGAGATTGTCGAACCCTCAAATACAATTATATCGGTCATATTGTCATTTCGTCTTATCCTAAATTCCATTATATGGGTTTTGTCAAAATTCATTTATTATTGCGTAGAAAATTATTAAGAGATGTCAATGTTTCACGAATGTCAAATTTTATATCGCTATGCTTGTCATTGATTAATAATACAGCACTATCGTCAGCAAATAATGTCATCAAATGGATGGTAGGACCGGGAAAATCATTTATATATACATATATCAGAAAGAGCAACGGATCCAATATACTACCTTGAGAAACACCAAATAAGCTAATATTAATTTTTTCACACCTTTTGTATGATTTCTGGTCAGTAACCCTACCCGTGTGTTCATTTAATGTCGGCACCAAAGCGGCACGCTGTATACATATATCAGAAAGAGCAACGGATCCAATATACTACCTTGAGAAACACCGTAAAGCACTTGGTTCATTTCGGAGGAGTACGTCTTTACAGTTTATGTAATGGGGCATAATTTGTTTAATTGTATCATTTGTCGTCTATTATTTAGATAAGATTTTAATAAATTATACGTGTTACCCCTTACACCATATCGATGCAGCTTTTCCAGCAGTATATCATGGTGGACGTTGTCAAATGCTTTTGACATATCCATAAACAATGCAGTGGCTCTTTTCCGACCGTCAAGACTTGTCATAAACTGTTTCAGGAAATTGAAAATGGCTAAATATATAGTTTTTCCCTTTCTAAAACCGTATTAATTTGAACATCGTTTCATGGTTGATGTTCCAAAGACTCGAACAAAGAGATTTGACTCTACTTTTGTGATAAGAACGTCTAGGCTGTGGAATACGTTGCCTGAGAGGGTTTTTCCCGATAGTTACAATCTTTGTGTCTTCAAATCGAGAGTGAATCGGTTTCTTCTAGGTAAACACGCTTCATCGTAGACCGCATCATCGTTTAACATCAGGCGAGATGGCGGTCAAGTGTAAACCTATAAAAGTTAAAAAAAAAAAAAAAATAAAATAATTATTTGTGAATATATTACGATGCTCAAAGTAGCTGTATAATCTATCGTAAATAACCTTCTCAAATATCTTGGATAGATTAGATATCTTGTATACGTGTGTTTCGTTTAACGTGGTTGTACCTATACCGTGTTGCGATGTGTCCCGCCGCGCAGAGAGAGGGCTCGGTGCAGGAGGCGGGCGCGGCGGGCGCGGGCGAGTGGCGGCCCAGCGCGGAGTGGGCGGCGGCGTGGCGCGCCAAGCTGCCGCTGCAGACCATCATGCGGCTGCTGCAGGTGCTCGTGCCGCAGGTCGAGAAGATCTGCATCGACAAGTATGTACACACCCTAATATTACCAGTGTTAAGAAATACATTAGTTCATCGCCTTTGATGCCGATAATGTCTACACACGGGTAGATAAAACCGAAAACTGAACCGCGCTCACGAAATACTAACATTGTAATGCTGGCAATGTCGGGAGCGCGCTTCCCGCTTCTCAACCCGCACGCCCGCACGATTGCCCCGTGTACACGGCTTCGGTGGACGACTCTTTGATTTAATAGACTGTACTATTGTTACCTATAGATGATTATAAAGGGTCATTAGTAATCAACCTGCTACCTTTTAAGGACGTATAAAGTACATTTATGTAAATAAGTCAAGTTTTGTTGTACAGTTTAAAAAAATACATTTTTTTCATAACTGTTTATTTTATTTCAAGTGCGAGTCCGACTCGCACTTGACCACTTTTATTTCTTTGTATTCTTGAACAAAATTATTCAAAAGTTCTTCATACATTTTTCTGAACACCACAACCAATGGCCAATAACACAATCATACCAAAAAACGTAAATATCGCAAAATGAACACGTGCACACTACACACTAATCCCATTCTATATCACGCTGTTGACACAGTGTGCGATAATTCATACAAATTGTATTCAAGCGACTTGAACGCTCCGCCCCGACACAGTGCGGCCCAGCATAATGTGCTCGAACCTTAAGACTCACAATTTGCCCTCTGAATTCCTTCTATTGACTTCTTTTTAAACCGATTTCCAAAAAGGAGGAGGTTATCAATTCGAACCCTGTTTTTTTATGTATGTTACCTGTTTCACGAAAACCCCCGCACCGATTTTAAAATTATTTTTGTGTTCGGATGGGTATCCTTCCCGAATGGTCCCATATAAATCTTATCGAAATCGGTCGGGTGGTTTTTGAAATATGAACCATACACAAACTAAATATAAAATATGAACAACTAAAATTTTGCGTACAATTTTCTGGATGATGTAGTTGTAGATTTCACAAAAGTTATGAAACTCGAGCCTGTCAATACGAAATTGTGTAAATGGATTAATAAAAACTTGTTTTGCACTAAAAAAGGTAGTATAAACTATTTTCGTACAAAAAAATTAACCCGACTTCGAAACTACAAATAGTCACTCAAAAGCGAAAAATAAACTAAAATCATTATTGGAAGCGCTACTCACTCATCTATTTGAAGTCGGTGCCAGTCAGGTCAAAAAGTTAGTAGATAGATGCTATGTAGGCACATGGTAAGTAGGTAATCTATCCACTACCTGTTAGATTTGGCTGGCTGGCACCTACTTCAAATAGATGAGTGAGTAGCGCTTATAATAATGATTGTAGTTTATTTTTCGCTTTTGAGTGTCTATTTGTGGTTTTGAAGTCGGTTTAATTTTTTGTACGAAAATAGTTTATTAGTATCTTAATTACTAGCAGCGCCCCGCGCTGTTCCTGTTGTTTTACCGGGATAAAAAGTGTATGTGCCTATGTGTTCTTCTATATTATAAATAAATAAATATTGGTGGACAATTCACACAACACCATCTGACCCCAAACTAAGCAAAGCTTGTACTATGGCGGCCAGATAGCTGATATAATACTTATATAGTTTTAAATACACATACTTATTATACATAGAAACATCCAGACACAGTGCAAACATTTGAATTCATCACACAAATATTTGCACTGGGTGGGGATCGAACCCATTATGATGTGTGTTTGAAATTTCAGCCCGATCCGTTATTACGTTACGACGTGATTGAGCACATTTATAGTACATATAGTATCAGTAGGATTCAAAGCGCTAACAGTGAGGTCGCCCCCAGGGGCCTGACGGACGAGTCGGAGATCCTGCGCTTCCTGCAGCACGGCACGCTGGTGGGGCTGCTGCCCGTGCCGCACCCCATCCTCATCCGCAAGTACCAGGCCAACGCCGGCACCGCCGCCTGGTTCCGCACCTACCTCTGGGGCGTCATCTACATACGGTATGTTGTTGTTGGGGAACATTTGACATTTTTCAATGAGGCGTTTCCAAGGTTCAAAGAGACCTGTCAGAAATGTTTCTCAATTTCGCCATAGCTGGCTCATACGTTTCATTTTGTTGAAGAAATTACGTAATTGTGAACTATCTTTGACGGATCTATCAGCATCCTGAAAACGTTTCATTGACTGTTGTCCAGTTTATGGGACTGACAAACAATCAAAATTCGTCGCTAAGATCGCATCAGAAACGCCTACGACTAACTCGGAGTCGCTGTCTAAATACGAATAGTGGAAACTTTCAACTTTTCACATATACTACAGTGTCCTTATAGAACTTACGACTTCCTACCTAAAGGTTCTGTACCTCCTAAACGAATTAATAAAAACGGCTATTTTGTGGGGAAGTGGGAGCGAAAGGTATACCAGCAAAATCACGTGTCTCAATGAGACTATCCAGGAGTGCAGTAAGTTGTATAGAACGAGTATCTAAAGCTGCAAGTAGGCTCATATCAGATTTGGCTGGGTAGGGAGAGAAAACGAGTGTGTAGGTGAGTAGATCTTCCATAATTTTCAAGTCATATTTATCTTCTGCTTCTACACACGGTGAATGTATAATAGTTTTAATAGTTTTAGGATATACATAGTAGCAGCAGCGATTCCTAGCTAATTATACGCCTATCTCTGCTGTCAATATATGGTATGATCGTGTGGGGAGGGATCAGTGGAATCGTTATCAATGTTCGTAAAATAAAATTCTAAATCACTTTATTTATTATTCGTTTTTTCAAGTTTTGGTGTATTCAAAATTAATGTGATTATTTGATATTTCAGTAACGTGGACCCGCCTATCTGGTACGACACGGACGTCAAACTGTTCGAGATACAACGGGTGTAAGAAAACCGAGCCACTCTTATGGACTGCATCATGTATGTGAACAACGGCTGCGGTCACTCCAGTTACAATCCGCTCTGATAATAATCGAAGAAGATCCTCTTAATCCTGATTCACAATGTAATTGGAATGATCTCGACACAGAATCAAACCTCTCGGTATTTGTCTTATCTGTTTAGAATGGCATAGACAAGGGTTATCATGAATCTAAATCGTACAAATTGCGTTGTTAATCAGTACCCTGGATGACTTAAGCACTTGGCCAATAAAAATATTCAGCCCCGTACAACGAACTTCTAAACGCACTGCTCGAAGAGCGGCGAGCGCGAATAATAGTTTGTCCCCGGCTGGGCTTAGCCATCAAACAAGAACCCACTAGGGATTGGAAAGTTGTTATCTAATGCCTAGGGTGCACCACATAGACGTTTCCCACAACCAAACAAACTGGAGTGATCGCAAATGTTTCTCTATAGTAAAGAAAGTATCATTGTATAGCGCACTTCTTTCAGAACTATTATGTATTATTTATTTATTTTTGTTTTTTTTTATACACAATATTAAATAAAATACTTTCCTTTCCAAATGAAACAAATTAAGTAGAAGAGGTTTCAGAGCAGTTCTAGGCAAAGACTTTCTGAAATAAATAGAAATATTTTGACTAAAACTGCAAGACGCCACCTACTTTCCAATTTGGCGCAACGTAAATAAAGACGTAACGTCGCCTTCTTTGATAAAAAAAAATGCATGAAGTAAACATTCCAAAACCAATATTCCCATTTATAAGACAATTGTAAAATGAGCACCTTTAATGAATTCACGAGTGATATGGTCGGTCCAGTCCCCCTCACCCCCGCAACAGCTGCCGAGCTTGCGTCCGCGTCGCGTCGCCGCCCGCAGTGAAAAACGGACAGCGGTCGTGCGCGCACTCTCTTTGAAAACGGCAGCCGGATACAGCTGAAACTTATGTCGGACTGAACTGGCCATATCACACGTGAGTAACCCGTCAATAAAATATAGAATGTTAAACTTTATGATTAACGAGTATACCTACAACATACATTTCTTTCTCAATTTGTGGTTTTATAAGGATTTTCTTAACAAAACACTTTACGAACACGTACAGGCCAGGTTCCAGGCTTCCAATTAAACCAAAAAAACAATGATAAACAACTTTTTAAACTAGAAATGTTTACGATTATATATGAGGAAAATACAAATTTTCTCTATTTACCCTTCGTATATTTATATTGTGAATATATCGCTAGCAGTGCAAGCAGCATTCGTTCCCGAGTATGACTCTTATGCCAGCCATACGAATCGACATTTTAGTGACTACCTCTTTTAATCTTTATAAATATACATCTTCTGTCTGTGTGTTTGTACTTAGACTCGTTCTAAACGGCTGGACCGGTTTTGATAAAAAAAATGAGCGTTCAAGTGAATTCGAGAATGGTTTAAATTTTTTTCTGGTAGGTAGCGCTGAGATCAGATTCAGAGTTTTTTTTTATATTGAAGACATGGGTACAGGACACAAGACGTCTGTCTAGTCCGCTAGTATTATAATTATGTATGTTTATTTGATTATTATACAGATGATATTAATTATGGACTGTGACTCTTAGTAAGTGCTTATCGACTTTAGGTCGATACTAAAACGAGTTTCCTACTAAAAACTTCTAGATTATGCAACAAAGTTCCAAACGTTCACATTTATAATATTAGTGAATTAGTAGGATTCGTTCTGTATCCGGATGTTTCCATGTATCATATAAGTATGTACTAGAAGTACTAAAGTATGTACTAGAATACTATTATTTAAGTAGGTAAGTACTAGAAGAATCCCGCGCCATTTTTCTCCCGGTATAAAAAGTATTCTGTTGTATAAATTGACAAATAGATCCGTGACATAATTATGTGCTTCCATACATTTTGTATGAAACGACATTTTTCCAAAATGTTCCGTTCCGCCCCGTCTGTGAAAAACCCGTCACGTATGCAGCGGCATTAAGTACTCTCGAACGGATCAATCGTTTTTGTTATTTTTTTTGCTGAAGGGCAAATTAGTTGCGAGTGTTCTTAGCTAGAATTGATGTAAAGTCTGGAATAACTACTTATTCCAGACTTATCTATTTGTCAATTCTGGAATAACTACTTATTCCAGACTTATCTATTTGTCAATTCTGGAATAACTACTTATTCCAGACTTATCTATTTGTCAATTTCATCCAGATCCCTTCAGTAATTTTTGCTTGAAAATTTTTACAAATTTCCATGCTATATGAAAACAAAATAAATACATGTACAATATTTTTTAGCAAACAACTGACGTGATGGACTAACCATTTTTTTCGTCTTTTCTTTTCTTAATTTCGGGCAGTTTTGGGTGATGAATGTCCATTATTTTATAATTTACATTTTTATTTCAAGGTTCACCTAGCCCTGGTAATATTTAAACCTACCGCACTATACGAAACATTCTACCTTGCCTTTGGAAATGCGGGCGTAACTTGGATAATTTTTATAAATAGCTAAATTTATCTATTGACATACATGTTTTATTAAATCAGGAGTTGATTATATTTTTATTTTAATATTGACTCTCTACATTGTTTCTTATGAAAGCTGTGTTAGTTATAGTAACTATTGAATTGACGACTAGTCATTTACATATTTTAATCGAAATAAATGTCTATTAAATGTAATTAATATTTATTTTTCATTATGATTATTAATATAATAGAAAAAAATTATAGCATTTAGTAAGATTAGTTTTGCACATCAGATTGTATATGAAAGAAATTGACGTTTTAAGTTTTAATCGTTTGTACTGGATTGTGACTGTATAACTACAGGTAAAGTACGAATATCAGCGTAAGTACTACGTATAACAGAGACGGTAATATTCGTATTTCGCTTGCAGTGCGACTAATAATTACGAATTAGATAAAACGAAGTTAACACTATTATCATTATTTTTACGGGTCCTGCGATAACCAAAGTCGGATCGGCGGACAGTAGAGGCATAGTATAAAGAAATACTTTTTAATCTTGTAATAAACGGCGAGAATGTCTACACACGGGTAGATAGAACCGAAAACCGAACCGCGCTCACGAAATACTAACATTGCAATGTTGGCAATGGCGGGAGCGCGCCTCCCACGCGTCTAGACGGCTTCGTTGAACGACTGTATAAATAAATAAAAATTATGATTATTAGATTGTGTTGTATGGTTTATTAGATTGTGGTAGAGGCCATCTGAAACCGATATAAAAAAGGCAGTCGTAGGGATGGCCGATAGAAGTGAATACGTATCACTTTATTAAAATAGCACTACAGATAGGCTGCTGTTACGCATGTCGCTGACGCAAACTCACAAGGGTTTCACCCATCCAAAACGTATTACGAAATAAATAGTCAAGTCCATAATACACCACGCTGGCTCCGTGCGAGTTAGTGGATAACGCATGACCACAAAATATTGTAAAAACATGCCGGTTTCCTTACGATATTTCCCTTTACCGTGTGAGCTGTAAGTATAAGATAAGAAAACTCTTTATTAAAAGCCATAATACAAAAGAAAAACAATTAACTTAACTAAATATAAAAAATGACATTTCAATTGGCGGCCTTATCGTTTAGAGCGATCTCTTCCAGGCAACCGTGCACGGATCAGAAACAAGATAGTAACATGGCCCGTTTAATTAATACATTTCATTTATCAACAACATTATGAGTACTCACAACAGAAAATAAATAATAACATACTACATATTTACAACATAAAAAAACTATATCTGTTCTTGTAACGAGGAAAGGGCCGGACTTAATGATAATAGTGTTGTTAGTAAAATAAAACTACTTTTGAATGTATTTTTTACTCATGAATAGAAGCTATATTGTAAGTAATTATTAATTTCAAACCAAACATATTTTTAGTACACAACTCTTGGTGCACCATTACTATAAGTTGGAATAACTTAGTTGTAGTTTAATATTACTTATCGTATTTATTTGAATCGTCTTATGTACTTAATGTTATGAATGGAAATAAACAAAAATATGAGCTTGATTGATTCTTTTATTTCACTCCTTTGTTCTCCAGCAGCTGCGTCCTTCAGCTTCTAAAACCAGCTCCGGACCTTAAAGCCATATTACACGTGACTAAATTTAGCCGAATAAGTTATCGCTACTGAATTCAGTGAAGTGTAATAGCATTCAGTTAGATAATATATATGAGGATGGCCACCCAACTTTACTTCAATCAAAATTCACATATAATCAACATAGATTACAAGAATTTACAATAGATTAGGTGTTTACTGTCCGAGCGCAGAGAAGCAACTGTGTGCTCCGCTACAGCGCGCGCTTTTTATAGCACTGTGGTGGGGCGATCGTAGAGGGCGAGTGTTGTGAGTCACTTGTTTACGCCCCGTTCGGAGCGTTGTTCGAAGAGATGACGTAGCATGTTGCATTTGCGCCGATACGACCATTCTGACCGGCAGTGCGCGCTCTGCACTAGCCGTGTTGCTGATGTTTTAAGCTGTCGAGTATATCTGTAACAAGTGAATGTTTTTCTTTGACTTTGGTATCTTAGTACCTAGATGATTACTGTGGTACTGTGTTGTAGCATACACTGTGGTACTGTGTTGTTGCGTACACTGTGGTACTGTGTTGTTGCGTACACTGTGGTACTGTGTTGTTGCGTACACTGTGGTACTGTGTTGTTGCGTACACTGTATTGTTTTAGACACCATGACGTCGGCTGTGCCAATGTCCTTATTATTGAAGTATTCCATTTCAGGGATAATTAAAACACCTCAACTTTACTTCAATCAAAATTCACATATAATCAACATAGATTACAAGAATTTACAATAGATTAGGTGTTTTACTGTCCGAGCGCAGAGAAGCAACTGTGTCCGCTACAGCGCGCGCCTTTTCTCAAGCAGGTATAGCACTGTGGTGGGGCGATCAGTAGAGGGGAGAGTTGTGAGTCACTTGTTTACGCCCCGTTCGGAGCGTTGTTCGAGAGATGACGTAGCATGTTGCATTTGCGCCGATATATAGATGTAAGCTATCAAATTATAAGTTTTTACTTCTATCTGCAGCCCCTATGACAGAATAACGAGTAAGACATGCTCACGCCTATAGCCTGATTAACCCTTAGGCCAATTAGGCTGCAGCCTAGTGCGCGGGAACCGGAGGGGCGCGCTAAAATCGTGTCCTTGCATGCACTATCAATCTAGTATCATTGCAACAATTATTTCATTCCTACGTATTTCAACTAGAACGAGACGAACTACACTAAAACTATAAGCGTTAAAATGAAAAAAAAAAGGATTGGAAGCCCCTGATTTTAACACATCTGGCGGGGTCGCGTCAATTAGCCTAGGGCGGTAAGATAAGAACTCTTGATCAGTCGCTGCATACGCCTGATGGTAAGCAACGCACTTATTCATATAACAGCACTGTGCCACGCAGTTATTTAACGCAATTAGTAGGGGTAGGGTTGTATGCAGAGTCCATCTGGGGAAGTACCACACCTTTGCCAGTTATTCTACCGCCAAACTACTGTGCTAACATTGCTGTGTTCCGGTTTGAAGGGCACTGTTTCTAGAGAAATTACTGGGCTAAGAGATAAAACACCTTATATTTCCGGGTGACGAGCGCAGTGCAGTGCTAGGTAATGATTCGGATTCTTCGTGTCCAACAGCTGCATGTCACTGTGCTGTTATGGGCAGGAATGTTACTTACCATCAGGCACATGTCCTGCTCGTCTTGTCACTCTATACCCTTGATTCCCAAAGTGGGCGATAACGCCCCCTTGTGGGCGCCACAGCCGTCAAGGGGGGCGTTGTGTAGATGATTGGAGTTCGTTGCGTACTACCTACTGGGCTCATGTTAACTCTTGCGGTTAACTTTTGCTATAGTAAAAATCTCGTTTAGGATGAATGTTAAATCTTCGCTAATGTAGTTCACAATAATTAACTATGTAATTTGAAGTTATAGTGGAAATTATTAGGTGAAATCAGAGTAAATTATTCTTTAGTTATTAGTTAAAGAATAATTTACTCTCAAAGTGGGCAGCACCCAAAATAATTTGGGGAACCCCTGCTCTAATACTATTAAAAAACCATCCAAATCTCTGCCCATCACTGCACTGCACTGGTAGATTTATAATAATTTACAGAATAAAACGGCATCACACACAGATAAACATCGTTTTTATTAAAATAAGCGTCAGTTACAAAAGTAGAACCGATGATTCCCTTCTAACAAGGACGAATATAAAATCAATATATCTTGGTACGTAGCCAACAAATCGAATCAGCTAATACATCACATATTTTACATTAACATGACTAGTTATTGTACGCTTACGGCTATGTCTGTAAGACTGGCGAAAGCTAGGCGATCAATAATGTTTGGCAGCCTCAGTCGAGACTAGTGTGAGGTTGGCCTTAGCTTTTAGCGACACCACAATTGGACTAACGAAAATCTATATACATTGTTTGTATCATTTAGAATGACAATCTAAAAAAATAAAGAGTATTTATCTGTATCAATCTAACTAGCTTCGCCTCATAACTAAGCAGCGACATTTAATTAGCGGCCTGAATGATATTTAGCTATCTTATCAAACAGGTAGGCAAATGTCATGGACTTGACATTTTATGGCTTGTCTAACCTGTTCATTTCAATTTAGTTCCACTTTCTGCCACCTAGCGCGTAAACTGTCAAAACGAATCGGTTAGATTAGGCTGTTGATTGAACGACTGAATAAACTAGTTGTCTGCGACATATCTATCTGATACGAATACTATCATAAAATACAGTTGACACGTATTTGTCATTACTTCTGGTCCGTTCGTGAAGCGTGGCGTTACTGTTGTATGTTGTAGGTACGTGTGAATTTATTCTCAATCACTTTCTAATAGTTCAGTGGGGTTTGGGTATGAATGTGAAACAACTTGATGGATTTTCTTTGTTTAGTCCAGACGCGATAGGAATTATCATTGGACGTGGTGATGATCGCATCGCTCGCATTAGAGTAAGCGCTTTGAACGTCAAGTTTTGCTTTTTCTAATGATGGTGTCTCTTTCTAATGATATTATTTGCGTTTATTTGCGCGTTAAATTGCGTCTTTCATTTATAAGCTAAAAGCCAAAGCCTCCCGTCACAGAAGCCACGTGCGGATTGATTTCTAAAGTTATAGGGATACTATTTCAATATAGAACTTTTCAAATCGCATTTTTCGTTAGGCAGCGTGATGGACTATCATCCCCTTCACAGTAAGTTATTACAGCTATGCTGGTATTGACACTGAATACACATAGGTAACAGATACTGTTTGCATATTGTGCAGGAGTTGACACCTCTACATGATACGAAGTGGTCAAGTGTCATGATGAGATTTCGCATCACGACACGACTTCGTATCGTGGTACCTATATCGCAACAATTAAATATTTTTGCGGACACGGAAGACTTAAAGCTATCTGTATTGTATTATACCAAATATGTAGGTACTTACACCAGATCGTTCAGTTTAAATAGCTAGGTACAATAAAATACAATGACTAACTACGCGATTAAAAGAATTTCATTTTAAAAACGAAACACATTCGTACTTTTGATATTTACATAAAAAATAGCTGTGAATAAAGTTCGAGTATTTTATCGCCTTTTTGGATTTATTACATTACATAGATTTCACATGTTTTTCTTACAATAATTCGAATTGTGCGCCCATATTTTTATATTAATTATAATAAATTATAGAATGAGATCTTTGCGATACTTAACCTATACACCCGGCACAGTCGTGGTACGTCAAAATCACTTTATTATCTTGTAACATTAGCATAAATAAGTCAAAGCTGCGAACAGAATACAGTTGAAATGATAGCAGAACAATAAATAGGCATTTAAAATTATTTTGCTAAATCGGAATTACTATGAAACGAGTGCGAGTAAATGAATTATAGACTGTGCTTGGAGGCTTGGACTTTTTATTTCATACACCAAGCAATTCGCATGGTCTGTATATTAAGTAGAATTTACACAGAGACCCGTTGTTCAGTCTTCGACAAAGAACGTGAACAACGACTGCCCGCGACAATTCGGTTTTAATCTAGATTTACAATAATAATTGAAACAGCTCATTTTTATCATAGTCAAATATGATTTCCTCATTTTTACAATGTGACGTTTGACCGCATTTTTACAATGTGACGTTTGACCGCATTTTTACAATGTGACGTTTGACCGTTATATTATCACCAGCGATCTACAAAAGAGCGCGTTTGTCTACAAGAAACAGTTTTACTTAGTCTGTCTGTTCGTAGATCATTGACGTGTAAAATGTAGATTTATGAATAAAGAACTTCGATCACAAATTTACTAGTGTAAATCCAGGTTAAACACTTATCTAAGCCTAAATTTAATACACTGGACAAAATACTATTATCTAATCTAAACATTTATATACATACCAATTAAATAAGTTAATACAATGGGGTTTAAAATGCAATTGTATACAAAACTATTTTTTATTATTATTCTAAAAATATTATTTGCCGATTAGTGAACACCGTTTATTGTTATTTACACCACAATTACAAATAAAATAAAATTAATCCTACAATTTGGCTCTAAACATCAAAAGTAATTTTAAGAAAATAAATTATTTCCTCGAAACCGTGTCTCCGAGTCTAACAACTTAAATCAACAAATAGTTGATTGTTCTAAAATTATTCGAATTGTAAATATAATTTATTTTAAACACAGTCATGATTTATTATACAAAATCGTTTTACCAGTGGCATTTATTACCACATATTAGTGAGCATATTACGTTGGCTGTCATTTCTTCGTGGATCTACCCACAAGGAGTGTGAAGTGCAAAACAACCCGGCGACGAACTTCAGTTATGCTTTCAAGATACAAATGAAACAATAAACATGGGGTTACACAAAACACTGTACTGTAGAGAAAAAGCACCTTCAGCATTACGAACAATATGTACTATGAGACCAGTACAAAAAAAGGTAGGTACATTTTTTCATAGAAAACATCCTTTGGCAAAATGTATGAAACAAAAATGTTTTTTTGGAAGTTCGGGATGATTTCATAGCAAAAATTGTTTATTATAATGTATACGTAACTGCCGTCACATAACAATCTAACGAAGAAGAACGACGAAGAACACAACCTAACCTACCGCAAGTTTATAATCTCACGCGTTTTATTGCATATTGGTGGCATCTACAATTTTATAGAGGCGTCGTTTTCAGCTCAGAACATGTCCTCTAAGTAAGCCAGCATTATTATTTTACACATATAAGAAATTCAGAAATTTTAGATAATACGAATTATATTTTATACCATCTGATGATCAATAGTGCATGCTGTTCGCAGGATAGTGTGACAGTCTGACAGTTATTTGTGGGTAATACCAGTGCATCCTCACTCGCTCAAGGTCGCGCGGTTTTAGCCTACAGCACACCCCGGACACTCCACTAAAACTCCATACAACCGCCGCTGTGGAGTTGCCTACTCTTCACACAACTACGCAGCTGTCGTTTGTACACACGCGTGAATGTGTGCGTTAGCGCTAGGGCTACTGAATTGTTTTATTGAATAGTTGTGCCCCTTGAGTTCACCTGGTGACGTAGTCTATAAACTTGCTATAATGTTGAGTTACATAAATAGAATGGAGTCAAATTATACTATTCTAATTAAAATCTGTGGGTGTTTGTATTACCGCGTAAAATGAAACGAAACCGATGATAGATTAGATCAGGTACCTAGATATCTATTTCTGTTAGTAGGTACACATTCGCACTTTATTTTACACTTACCCATGAAGGAAACTTTACTCTGTCACTATAATTATTCCTACAGGCGTTATCAATCCGTGCTTGGGCACGTAAGTTACTGGCTGTGTAAGTTACGAACTTTGAGTTAAAAATTACTTCGTTATTATAAATAAATAAAAAATTGGTAGACAATTCACACACAACACCATCTGACCCCAAACTAAGCAAATCTTGTAATATTAAAAAGCAACGTTATTGAAAAGTTTCTAATCTTACGTTATTTTATCATTAGGAAATTAAATAAAGCTAATAATCTTGTCCCGTTTAGTTGACGGACAGCCGTAAACAGCACAACAACCCACCATGATGATATTTCGTTAGGAATTAGATGTTCGATACCAGCCCTTCGTTGAGTGCTCCTAGCGTATCCGAAACGGCCTGAGGGGTGAGGAAGCTTGAAATTGGCGGGGGGTGGGGAGTGTCCGTTCTATCTATATTATCTATTCTATGCCTACAGCTAGACCGTTCCTCGCACGGAACAAGTGCCAGGCGGTTGTCGAACGCACGTCTGAGCGCTCGCGCAACACGTTTCCCGCGCAAAATTACGTCGCCATATATTGTGCTGTATATGGATGCACGAGTCAAAAAATAAAGAATTATCATTTTTTTAATTTCAATGTAACACCTACCTACATAACGAAAGGTTAATTTAATTTTTTATTAGATAATATGTCGACAACCCTTTCGATGCGCATCATTCCGCGCCAGACAGCGACAGAGTTACGCGTTAGAAGAGAGCGCAAATGTTTAGGTTAAACATTGCGATAGGCATTGAGCGCTAATGCGAGCTGAATTGCACTTTGTTGTGTCCCAGCAAGAGTCGCTATTTATATAAAAGTTTTCGCTAAGTGAGGGTTCTGTAGTAATATCTATTCTGTGGTAATACACCCGCACTGCGCGTGTCAATGACAGCCAACGTAATCAGACAACCGGTCACATCTGACACAGATGACCGCTCCACACCTAGACAATCTTCTGTTTAATGCGCTCACACAACGACCGACTTACATCGGATACTGTGTACTAAGTACACGGTAAATATATCTGAAACTAATTTATTCAGTTCGAAGTCCCTTAAAATTGTTTTACGTGCATTTCTCTCTCCATTACTTACACTGCATAAGCAGCCCACTAATCTTCCCCACAGCCAGAACTGGGAGCCTTCTCTCGCAAGGAGAGCCAAGGCCATAATACACCACGTTGACCCAGTGTTGTCGCGGGTGTCGCGTGTCCTTGAAATGTCGTTCTAAGAACATGTCGGTTTTATATTCCCGTTAAATCGAATGGTCATGATAAACTAGTATATCTGTACTTGAAAAAGTATTCAACAGCACAGGCGGGATTCGAACCTACGACCCCATGACAGTCTCCTTATAGATAAGTTGGTCGCTGCGTGTCAACAGTGGGCCCTACTCTTGAAGGCACATTTTCAAAATTTAACTTTACTAGATTCTTGTGAAAGAAGGAGGGATGTAATTTAGAAGTTATAAGGCTTAGACACACTCACGAGGTCACGAGGGAGACCCTCGTGTTCGTGGAAAATGCGTAGTAAAGTATCAAAACGAAAATCTGTGTAGCGAGTCATTTCAGAGCCAAATTTCAAGTTGAAATGATTCAGCGTTTGATAACAACCATCCTGAAGGAAAGCGATGACATGGGATTAAGATAGACACGCTTGCCCGGAAGGAACCTATTCAGTTAGTCTTAAAAGACCCAGATTTTATTTTACTCAGCTAAACATAAAAGATTCAACGAACAATTAATTACAATAATTCAAGGATGGTGATAGGTACTTGTTTTATAAATTTTTTGTATAGTAGGTACCTGTACTATCGTCTCCGTTATCGTCGCCAAACGATAGTAAATGTTTAGAAACTATATTTGCCTTTACCTCCCTTTACATGCACTTAAATCCTATCCTAAACTTAAAAAAAAAAATTAGTTCCGCTCGTTATTCGTTACATAATTATAAAATGTGCCTTCAGATAGGGCCTCATTCTCTCAAATTCGAGATAATTCCATAGGCTTAGTAGTTTGATTAGTTTCAGTTACACCCCGCGGTGAGCCAGGCACTAGGTCGCTAGTTGGGTAAGGTTAGTCTTAGTTCTACAACTTCCAAGGGTTCGACTTGGGCTTCGATCCTACACGAAGGAAGGGATTTTTAAAAACACAAAATATGAACTAGCTTGAATGATATTTTGTTAAATAACAAACATTTTTATAGCTTTTTAACCCTTCGACCACCATAGTCATATATTCTAGACAAACGTTCACGAGTCCTGAGCGCTAACGACGCCGACGTCTATAAGATACACAAACAATATGGTGGCGACTGAACAAAATATGTAATTAATAAATACAAATCGATCAATATCCTAGATGTAACATAATATCAAAATAGGATAAGCTATTACTAGCTTATCCTATTTTGATATTTTGATATTATCAATCATATTATGTATATCAATTATATTATGTAAATCATACAACTTACGTTGTAACTATGATTTTTTTATCTAAGATCACTATTAAAATGGATTCTCGACTTTATTTTATATCCCTGGACGTACGGCTAAGGGTTTTAAAGAACATGGCGATCCAAAGGTTAAAAAACAAGATGTGGAGAAAACGCTTAATATTTCTAAATTACCTATTATCTTTTAGAATAGTGCAGGCGGATAATGAGTTTTGCGACAATCTTCTGGCTGGCGTTAAACAATATTCAAATATGAGTTATCTCATCACGTTTATTACAATACTGCAGCATTTATAGAACATTGCATCCTTCGTGAACGGAATGCCAAACTTTACGCATTTGCACTTATATTGAAAGTATTTTATAGGACACAATCAGTATTTCCATCGCTCATATTTTAATTAGATAAATGGCAGCACTGGTACCCTGCTATGTTATATTTTTGTTGTTGATTGCCACATTTTTGGTGACGTATAAGGCCCGCTAGCACTTGTCACGTATTTGTGACTACCGATCGCGTTGACAAAATGCTTTCAATAAAATGCCAACCGTTGGACATCGATAGTAGTGTTGTAGGTGTACAGTACCAACAATTTATCTGTAGAATATAGCGGTGGCGCCACAATCGAAACGCTGACTGACAAAACAAATAGTTATGACGTTTTTACAATGGCGTCAGTAGTTTCGATTTTGGCCGTTGTCTACATATAAGTTGATGGCATTGTGTTGAACTACTAAGCACAAAAGCGGTATCTAAAGGAAAGCTAGTTTCGAGATAATTTGAAATATAGCAAAAATTAGGTATTACTTATTCAATTTAAGTCATTTGCTGCTAATTGGCTTTAAATAAAGCTGCTCTTTTCGGGCAGATTTGGTGGTTTTCAAATATACTCGTAGGTACCTATATCTGTTTGCTAGTAAAATATATCTATTTATTCATATCTGTTTTTGTTTTTTCTACTAAAATACTAAACATCAACACTTTTTTAGATATATCTTTGCGCATAGAGGGTTACTGTAGTATATTGACTACTGATTATTTAGTCAGATAAGTAAACTTTATAATGACACAACAATTTCCCTTCATATTTACCCCACCCTCACCCTATTCGAATTGCTCGTTGAAAGGTATTCGATAGATTAAATGGATCAGATTAGATTGACTTTGTTTTTTTCCGAGAAAATAAATTATATTTTTGAGATACCGTTTTCGCACTTAGTAGTGTATGTTACCTTACCCATCACCTAGACGTGCTATCATCATCAGCTAGATGATGAACTCCTGGCCGGCGGGGCGCGGCAGCTAGCTGAGCTCGGAGTAGGCGGGCGGCGGCGGCGAGGCGCGCCCCGGCATCAGCACCGCGATCTTGTACGGCGGCGGCGCCTCCGGCGGCTCCGCGCGCTCGCCCTGCAGGAGCGTGCCCAGCGAGATGTCGTCCGACGGCTCCGATTGCTGGATCAACGACGTTTAGACATGCTATTTAGTATGTATCTTATTGAGTTTTAATTATTATCTACTAACATACTTACTGTATTGAACTTACAATAACAAAATTAAGAATTTTGATTAACCCCTGATTACCTCAGATTTGTTACCTATCTGTACAACATTCTACGAGTCAAGCCCTTTCATTTGATACCCATATTAAGGGAGTTGTGAAAAAATAAATGTATTTCGCCATTTTGTGGAAGCGGCCATCTTGGGTTTGAAACTTGTCATAGTTCAATGTATTCTACTAGTCAAGCCCTTACGTTTGGTACCCATATTGAAGAAGTAGTGAAAAAAATAATTTAATTCGCTATTTTGTGGTGGCGGCCATCTTGAATTTGAATTTTTTATAGTGTTTAGAATTCTACTAGTCAAGCCCTTTCATTTGATACCCTTATTGAGGTAGGTTGTGAAGAAATATTTTGTCCGCCATTTTGTGGCGGCGGCCATCTTGAATCGATGTTAACCAAACATAGCTAAAAACATCCGGATGGATATTAACTTTCAAATAAAAACCCGCATCGAAATCGGTTCATCCGTTTGAGCTCTACAGTGCCACAGACAGACATATAACACCCTTTTTTTTGGTCGGGGGTTAATAACACCCCTTTTTTTGGTCGGGGTTAAAAAAAGTGCCGCTTTGTACCTCTGTATTATGTGGAAGAAATTTTTTTTATACATGTAGATTAGTATCTGCTCGGGACTTTGTCGGTATAAAATTTAGAGAAGAATTATTCATGTAGGTAACTCTGACTTTTTACGAATAAAAAAGTAGTTTAAGAGCTAGTGTAGACTATAATCGGAGCTCCAAATTTCAGCTTGGTGTACGTTATTGTACGATGTGCACATCATACAATTGTATTATAAGTATTAGTAGGACGGATGATCCGTCAGAGAACCAAGGTAAAACGGACATAGCTCAACGCATTGGTAAACTGAAGTAGTACTAGGCCGGTAATATCTGTCCCAGAACCGATAACGAATCGCCAAACGTAATGTAGGACACCTTGAGACTTGATGGAGTGACGATATACGGAATAGAGCAGGCAGTGGAAAGAGACGTGAGACGAGAATGGATAGGGCTGAGTGGCGAGCCATGGGACAGGCCTAAGTCCAGCAGTGGACTAGGATAGGCTGATGATGATGAGTAGGACGACGCGGCGCGGCACAGCGACAGCTTGCAGCAGCGGGCGCGGTATCAGTGTGCTGACCGTGTCGGGCGTGGGCCGGTGCCGGCGCGCGGTGGACGACACGCGCTCGGGCTGGTGCAGCGGCGCGGGCGCGGCGCGGCACAGCGACAGCGCGCAGCCCACGGAGCACACACACGCCACGGCGGCGCACACCACCGCCGCCTCGTTGCCCGACGAATTGTCGCGGACCACCTGCCGGCAACACACCGGTCACATTACTAACACCAACATAAATTTGCACTTTGCCGCCATTTTGCTTGAAGTTCAGTGACGATGCGGGCTACGATGGAATGCGCTTACCTAGAAGAAATGGATTGATTTGATGGAGAAGAGTAAAGTTGGTCAAGCCGTCCAATATCAATAACAATATCCATTGCAAATCCTCCAGCAATTCAGCCATTAGCCATTATGATGTAGTTATGATATCTGCTTCATATGTGAGTGCTATCGTAGATGAAAGAGGTACTGGTAGAGGTTCGATTATACTCTTTGGTCTTCCATACAATCTGCCGCATTTCCGTACAATGTGGTCTATGGTGCTAAAAACTCGACCAGTTCTGGGGGCTGAAACTCATCGAGTCTTTGGTCGAGACGGTTCGTGATAACTCTCGTAAACAACTTAGAGAACTGGCTCAGAAGAGATTTTCTGCGCGATAATTCTTCAAAAGGGTTTTGTCACCCTTTTTGAAGAAGAAGACGACTACGCTTCTGCACCATGCCTCTGGAGTTCTACCGGTGAAGAGGACGGCATTGAACAGTGCTTGGAGCTTTTTTATAAGCAGGGCTCCACCAGCTTTTAAGAACTTTGAAGTAATTCCGTCCGGTCCGCGGATTTTCCATTTTTAGGTTGCCCAAGATCCATCAGGATTTCGTCCAGACTTAACTCAGACAGGTCTTCCTTGCAGTGGCGAGTCAAAGTGGCTCTTTTGTCCTCATTTTGTGGGCGATGTGTACAGTTGGCCGTAAAAGCTTTAGACTTCCAAAATAATGACTGCTTTGGATACAACAGCTCCCCCGTATTCGTTTGTGTTAACTTCGTTAGGTGGCTTCTAGCCAATGGCTTCACAAATACTTTCGACCTTTGATTTTACGGATTTTTCTCGATAGATTTTTCAACCAAGATCGCGTTAGTCGTACAAGCTTGGTAATTTTCTTACTTAGAGCCCCTTGTTCTGACAAAGTTAACATGGCATTGCGTCGTTCCTCCATGAGTTAAAGAGTTTCCTTCGAAAACTCCGATTTTGTGCCGAATATCGCAACACTTTGTGCCCTTACCTCGCTGGAGGTCTACCACTCTGTCGACACAAAAAAAGCCACAAAGCACTAAAACTTTAAATTATGAAACAAAGAATAATAACCTTAGCAAATTAATTGATGGCTTTATCGCTTAGATCGATCTCTAGATCTCTACCATGCAACCGTATATGGACAGGAAATGGCATACCAAAAATGGCCCTTAATTTTAACACAGAAACTAAACTAAACGTATGTATATAATATGTATATTTATGTAGCTCTATATGGGCTTGAAACGTAGAGGTAGAATAGACGATATTATCGATCAAACTTTTTATAGTTACAGCGAGCTTTTATATAGTGATGGCAAACTCACAATAAAGTTGTAAAAAATTGACATTGTTCATTACAATTGTAATAAGTACACATATTTTAATTTTTGACACTTATTTGCCTATTATCGTACAATATAAAGTTCAATTTAAACTTTAAAAATGTATAACTCTTTGTATGCACTTATTTTGTTTTTTTTTTATAAAAAAGGACGTGTAAATTGTACATTTATCAATAAAGAACTTTGACGTGAAGCAAGTTTGAATCAGTCGCTGTAGTTTCGCATATTTCGTCCAACATACATGTTTATCGAAGTAGTACTTGGCTCCCGCCAGGAACATGGTGGCGAGCGCGAAGGAGACGAGCATCCCGAACTTGAGATGCGGCGCCATCATGGGCGAGTGCTGCAGGCCCAGGGCCGCGGTCCGCAGCAGCGTGTCGGGCGTGACGCTGCGCGCGGCGGCCAGCGACGCGATCGTGGGCTGCGGCGGCTCCGCCGGGATCTCCACGTAGATGGAGTCCTCGGGCGGCCGCCGCGCCGCGCTGTGCACGGGCGCCGGCGGGGGCCTGCGAACACCGCCCTTGCCTCAGATGGGGGATCATGACCACACCCTGGGCTGGATCCAGAACCTAGGTGGATCACTAATTAAACCGCACGCATGCACTTATCGCACGATCTTTTGACTTGACCACGATGTGACTCCTTCCCCCCCTGGAGCTAAAGCTGGATACGCCTTTTCCGCCCAGGGTTTCCCATTTATGATATTCTTTTATTTATTTTTACTCTAAATGAAAAACAAACTGTATTTGTATTACACTATGAAAAATCGGAGATGAATATCCAGTTTCACTAATAAAAGAAAAGAGAAAAGTGTGCACACAAAACGAACGAAAACTGCAACAATTAGCACGAACGGGAGCGAAAAAAACAATTTCAACAAGTTACTTTATTTTAACAGGAAAAAAACAGCATTACAAAATGAACAATCTAATATGAGTGGAATCGCAAAAACAGTTTTCACTGATATAACAAACAAAAAGAAAAGAAATTAAACACAAACAGAACAGAAAACAAGGATACATAGGATGTTCAGTACTAAGGGCTACTTTAGCAAGGTAGAGAGGACAATAGTAAAGTTAGTGAGGAGTGGTTGAGCGGGTGCGAGAGAGACAGAGACCGACGTACGTGTAGTGCCTGGCGCGGTGCGGCCGGCGCGGCGGGCACTCGACGGCCGCGAACCGGTGCACGGGCGCCGCCATGCCCTTCCGCGCGCCGCCCGCGCCCGCGCCGGCGCCGGCGCACACGCGCCCCCGCGACCGCCCTGACCAACAACATACTTTATTTTACTATACCACTTTGCTAAAACTCTTTATGGTCAGACTGGGCTTAAAAAGGACCTTATCCTACGGTTGCTGCGTGCTCCAAAAGCCATGCCCGTAGGGTGTGAGGCCCGGCTAGCAAATGCTACCCAGACTGTATGGCCAGTCCGACGCTGGAGCTGTTACATAATTAAGATATATCTGTGTCTGGACTGAACATTTTGCTCGGCTATTCAGTTTTTAGGCTACTTACATTATTACGATCTACGAGTATTTTACGTTTGTTTCAACCAGTTCACAGATAAATAGATAACGAAGAAGTTCTAACCAGCTGAGAGCGAGGAGGGCACCCTATGGCGGCCGCTGTAGGCGCACTGGCTGCGCTTGTCTATCCAGAAATGCATCGGAGCGCCGAGAGCCGCGCCGCCTCACAGCCGCCGAGCCGCGCCGGCACCCATCACCGCAAGGCCTGCAAGCAAAGACAATAACCCACTTGACTGATCGTACGACTTCCCCTCCGTCGTAGTTTAGTAGTACGATTGCTCAGTTCAGCACAATGGGAACCCGTTGATGTCTTTCTTTGCATTCTGCTCTGTCCTTTGAAGTTTGTATAACTCTATCTCATTTTGTCCAATCATTCGTGGAAAGTAGTAGTACGTCACACGGATGTTCGCTAATCACAAGCGCAGTATTGTACCTTGTCCTGCGCCCCAGCTGTAGAGTTGTGTTAGTTGCAGAAATTCGTATCATCGCCAATCAACAGGGTATCTAATCTGTGCCTGTAATTCATACTTCAAACTTTACTACATCTTCACTAGAGAAGTACCACACCTTTGCCACTTGTTGTGCCATCAAGCAGTAATGTGCAAACATTACTATCAGGTCGAAGCAGATCGAAGGTCGCGTCGTACAAGCTTGGTAATTTTCTTATTGAGCGTCTCTCGTTCTGACGTATGATTTCAAGTACTCTGTCATGGCGCTGTGAGTAATGATCCCTATTAAGGAGCTCCTTGCATCCCACCAATATATGCCATGCTGTACATATCACCTCACCACAAGTATAGTGACATTTTTCAGACATTTTTCCTTTTCCCCACCTTACCAAGTTACTCTGGTCATTTTTGGAAAGCATTTGGATAAAAAATTTATCTATGACCAAAAGGATCTCACGTAAAATGTAAATGAAACCAAAATGAAATTATTTTAAAATATGTACTTTAAAGTGATAAACTTAATAACAAATTAAGTTATGCAAATTATCTTTTAATTTATATAAGTGAATAGTGATGTTAATAAACCAGATGTATGAGAACAATAAAATTAAGCTGCCTGTTTTATTTCTGACCTAAGTAGTTAATAAGTTTGACCTAGTTTTGCTTGACCCTTGTGGGGTTTTAATTTTTGTACAAAAACAAAGTGTGCCTGCAGCACTGTAGGCACCTACATTTCCAAAATCTAATCCGAAATTGCAGTAATTTTTTTGAATAATAGTATGACTGCAATTCTTATAAGTTCCCACGTCGACCGTACAGAATGGCTCGTATAATAGTAAAAATAGGTCACTTGGGTCAGTGCTAATATGATAACTATGTAGATAGAATATCTAGCGGTATTATTTAGTTGTGTGGTTTAATTCGTTCGTTTCTGTTTTAGTGATACTTTTTTATATTTATTGTAAGCTCAAGAAAATTCAAATTATGTACATAAGTAATGTTTCCAAATTATCTTTTGTACGTAGGTACGTCTACCAAGACTAGACGTAATCTCAACAGGTATTATTCGGAAAGGAACTAAAATTAATTAAAAATGTAGAAACACTGGACGATCACTTACCTAAATTAGAACAATCTCAACCGTTGTTTGTTACAAATGAAGCCACTGATTCAGTAAAATAAAATAAAAATAACAGGTTAAATTAATTCAATTATTCATTATTTTCAAGTATGAAGAATATGTGTTATAGTGTCACAATGGTCAAATATATATTTATGATTCTAAAAATATGATATATAACACACAGCATAAATATTATCGATGGTATTTGCCAATAAATAGAAAATACATTTTCAATTCGTTTAATCGCGATTGACAGCCATTTGAGCTATTTGTAGGCGGGGCGGGGTGCGCGGCGCAAGCAAAACAAACAGTGATGCCACCTTTCAGGACCCAATCGCAAATCAATAGATTGTTTCAAGTCTTATAAATTCAAATTCTTAATTTTAGTAAAAACATCACAATAACAAATTACCTCATAAATCGTAATATTATTTCAATATCCTTATTGTACATTCAAATTATTTAATGTTTTATGAAATTTTTCTTATTTATTAGTTGAAAGTATTGCAAACAAGCAAGTCTTAATTACTTCCGGAAAATGATATCCGATTTCCAAATTGGACGTCTACAAAAAAACAATGTTCGACATAGAGTACAACCAAGTGTTTTCACTTTTAGGGATTTTCCCTATTTTTAGGGAAAGTAACTGAAATTAAACTTGTCTGGGGACAACGATATTTAAACAAGAAATTTTAGTGCATTAAGGGCCCCACTAACAACTACAAAACGCTAGACGCCAGCAAATTTTACGCTAGTCGTTGTATGTCTTAGCACCTTACTGGCCGCATTGCATACTCGACTATGACGGTGTTTTGCAACGTAATTTCCTGCAAAAATTACAACAAATACGTGAGAACGAGAGATGGTATGACATATTTTCAGTAATTACACATAACTCTGTCAATTTAGGGGCATTAATACTCTAAAAAGCCATTTTTAAATAATTATTTATTCTACTTCAATTCCAAGTACCTATGTAACGTGTCATAAAGGGATTGCCAATCGCCATCCTGAAAAACAAATATGATATTCCAGTGGATCTGGCATAATTAACCCGGTAACAAAATACTTAATCCAGTGACGAAGAAGAGAGGTAGTGTAAGATTGTCAATGTATCTATGTCTCTGTGGGAACGTAGCTTCCGATTGGATAAACTGGTAAATTTTTTTGGTTGGAAGTTCGGGAGTAATCCCGAACGGTTGAATGGATTTTATTTTTCAAGTGAACATTTTTGGCTCACCCCACACAGATTTTTGGTGGGCTATGAATGAAGCTCATCGTCACGTTCGTATATTAAAGAAATGTTCGGGTGAATTCAAAATCGACAATTGTGCAAGAGCGAAAGAAAAAAACCATCAGCTGTTGCTGCTGCTGTCACCGTCTATAGTCCGTTCCACGGTGAGGTGTAGAAAATGTAAACAAATCAATGTCACTCTCAATATGACAGACCAGCATTTCTCAACTTTTGTTTTAGAAGATAGTTCGTTGTAAGCGTCTCTGTTTGCCCTTTTAGATTTTCGTAACATAACAAGGTTAAATATATTCCAATAAGTCCGTTTCCAACCTTTTGTCTTATTTCTATTATTTTATAATTATACGTTTATTAAATATGTAGTGCGCATAAGTTTAAAACGTTAATACAAAAATAACTTAGGTGGTTGGTTCATGGAACACAATAGTAACATATAAACAGTTTTTATTAATATTAATTATTAAGTACAGCTTTGTTTTGTTATGTAGCACTTAAATTCCTTTTAAGCTATTTCATAGCTTTTATCGCGGGCCTGGGGACCGAATTTTAGTGATCGTGCATCTCTTTCTTATGTTCACAAGAAAGAGGGATAGAAGACCGTAACGCCGTCCTCCCCACTCGGTCATTCGACTTTGAATCTTATTTGTATTACCTTTACAGATTAAATGCTATTAGCAGTGTTGCCAACTTAACGGATTTCCCGTGATATTTTTTATGGTAAACAAATGTCCCTTATGTTGCTTGTGTTGATAAAAATGCATGCAACATGCAACAGCTTTACCGCGGCAGTCCCCGAGTCACACTTTTTTTTATTATGTATGTGAAATGACTGACTTTTTAGTAAACTTAAATTTAATGAGCTATATATATTTATATAAATGAGACGATCTGCTTAGCATTCTATGGATTCACCGTGTGAGTGCCGGATCCGTCATGTGGCAGAGAGAGAAAACCCGAGTAGGTCCCGAGACTTGTGGCGTAGGTTTAAGGGGCCTCTTTCTGACGTACATTGCTAAGAAGATCGTCTCATATATGAGGAGGTGAAGAACAAAACCTCACTTTTCCACTTTTTTTAATATTGAAGAAAACAGTAAAATGTAAATAACTAACTGACTACGACATCTGCATTTTGGTTTAATTGTGTCATATTATGCTAGAGTTACAGTCAATCTGATGTACCAAAAAATGATAAGAATCTTGGCTAATATTTTGAAATGAAATTTGGAAATGTGAGGTTTTGATTAAATATTTTTGGAAAAGTGTGGTTTTGATCAAGACTTGTGGAAAAGCGAGGTTTTGATGTTTACCAAAAAAAAAGGTGTGGTTTTGAAAACGACTGAAAAGATACCTTACTTTTAAAAATATATTTTTCTTCTCCTTACTGTTTGAGCACACACACATTCTTATTTTAATTATCACAATCAGTAATCATCAAATTAATATTATTAGCCTTATGACAAAATCGTTCATCACTTTAACCATCACCAATATCAGTATCTAAATCCTAATAATATTAGTATCAGGTTCAAGACAATCACCGTCTTCACCATCTCCGGGATCTCCAACTTCTATTATATGTGAAGAATTATTATCCAAGATACCAACATACCATAGAAGCTCTTCAATATCCTTCCACTTATCTCCAAATTGTTTTACCAATAAATTGTCAATGTCTTTCTTTTTAGCATCTGCTATGTCCCGTCCCAGAGATTGTAGTTGTAGCAGATTAGGATGATTTTTACCTTTTTTCAGTAATATTACCCCGGTGTCGTTGTCAGTCTCATATTTAAATGTTTCAAATAATTTGGTCAAGTAAACTATTCTTTGCCCAGCTCGAGTTTCTTTTAATTCTTTATAAATGCGTATTCTTTTTAAATTTCTGATTTCAGGTACTTTTTTGTGGTCCTTGCATAATTGTTTCAAATCAAATAACTTCCAGTCTTTTTCAAGAAAAATAAAAATTACCATAAACTATTTAGCAAAACGACCAGACATAGATGTTTTGCACCTTTAATCTAAACTCAATGTTTTATGTGGTTTTGATGAAGTCTTAATGATACCGTTAAATTGTACTCCAATTAAGTGAGCTTTTGAAAAGGATCGAGGGAGACTGTTTTTTTTTCTAGTCTATAGTGTGGTTTTGTTCGAAACTCTCTATTTGAAATTATTTTTTTATAAGAAAATATGTGTTTTTGATAAGGTTTCACTTATTTGCTTTAATCAATTCAACATTTTTTTTAACATAGACTAAAAACAATTATTTAAAAAAATGTGGAAATTTGAGGTTTTGTTCTTCACCTCCTCATATATATATATAGCTCATTTAATTTAAGTTTACTAAAAAGTCAGTCATTTCATATACAGAAGAAAAAGGAATTTACTCACATTCACTACTCGATTTTCTCTCCCTGTCCAGCTAAATCTGATATGAGCCTACTAGCGCAGCTTTAGATACTCGTATATATATCCACATTCAGATCCGTATCCGTGGATGTACTTTTTTCACAATCAAGCTCATCACTAGTGTAGTTCTTACTACCTGTGTAGCTGCCATTGCTATTATTTTGTCTTAATAAAAAGTTATGTACCTATATAAGTGATAACCTACATACTATTCCTTGCTAAAATTATTGATCTACGTTTATATTTGAGCTAAAAAAAAGCAATCCAGTATATAGCTAACGTGGCCCTTATACTTGATTCCGTAACAAACAAATAAGGTAAGTAAAATGATAAAACAAATGGTGACACACAAAAGATATTGGTGGCACTATTACTACCCATTCTGAGAAGATTCAAATAGTTTTAATATTAAGTGCCCCATTGGATATTTTTTTAATAAGAGTGGTAGGTGTAATTCATTCAAAATGCAAATAGTTTCTACTGCGTTAGATGCTGTTGCAATTAATTTTAAAACGTATCGAATACTGGGTAGTGTTTTCATTTTCATCTATCCTAATATAAGATTTTTACATCCAAACAAATTTGTTAATGAGCGTTCTGTTTTTACATTACGTTGTTTTTACATTTATTATTTTAACATTAAGTTATTGCTCAGCTCGGGTGGTCTTGTCACGTCAATACGCAGATGCAGTGCCTGGTTCTAATCTCACGCGCACCTCTGCATTTTCGAATTCATGAGCATAATGCTACTAATGGTAAAAGAAAACATCTTGAGCAAACTGGCATGTTCCTAAAAATTTCGAGGTCAGAGGTTTGTCATTCACCACCAACACGGAAGAATTATAGCCCCAGCAAGGAAGGAACTTTTAGTGGGTTGCTTATGTGAGCAACGTCCCGCAAATATACCCGCTTAGATCCCTTTTCAGTAATTTTCCCTCCGTAAAAATAAGCTTATACCTATGCTTTTCCAGATTATAATCTAACCGTGTTCCGCGTTTAAACCTGAGTCGTTTAGCTGTTCCAACTTGATTGAGCAACAACATCCAAACTTTTGCACTTATAATAAGTATTAGTAGATTTTCGTGCGAAATATACATTATTTGGTGGTTCATTAGGTAAATGTCTTATAATTTACGTGCAAAAAGTAATGGTATCCCATCAGAAACATGCGTATACTTAAGTGAAGTGAGATCAAAGTTCAGTATTATGATATTATATGCCTTGTTTGTTGACTTCAACGACTTAAGAATAGAGATCTAAATGGTCAGTTCTAAAATCTATTTATACACTACATAGACTAGTTTTAAACACTTAAAATATGATTTGTTTTTATAATTTATGATGATTATTAAAAGCAGTCTGACTTGGCTGGTTTTATATCATATTATTGAACTTGTCTTTCACTTCACATTTATGTTTCGATGGGATTCGCAGTTTGGGAAACATAGATCAAATTGCCACTGTTTAAAACCGTATCTACCACATTCTACTATTACTATTTATATCTTTCAAGATAAGTTAATAAATCATTATTTGATCAATACAAATCCAAGTATGTTGTATTTAAGATCACAGTAAAGGTTTTTTTTATTGTCTACAAATTAATTAATACAATTGTACTTAACGTTAAATAGCTTATCCAAGTACATTGGTAAATACAAAAAAAGTCGAATCATATTTATGAAAACTATTTTAAGACAATTTTAGAAAAATACTAAGGTTACACGATTTTTATGTTATGGTAGCACCTTTGTTTACATTTTCTACACCTCTCCGTAGAACGGACTATAGTTTAAATTTATATCCTGTCGTAGATGAGCGGTTTTCAAAATGTTTGACCCATGGCAATCATCATGTCCATGGATTACAAATTTCAATAATTACATTTTTACATATTTATGTTAATGCAACATGTATTATGTCAAAAGATAGAAAATTGAAACAGCAGTAAAATCTAATACATAAATATATCGAAAAATGTACAGAATTTTAATAACTTAATAAATGTGACGAGGATCCCCGTCTTTACGATGTCCCATGCATTCCTTGATAGCTTTAAAGTGGCTTACCGTAAAATATTTAGTTAAAATATTTTTTTTAAAGCTTTTGTTAATTTATTACTTAGCCGTTTTAATTAGACAATAGAACAAAATGTTAAAAATAATTCAATTTAAATTTGTCCACAGATTCCCGGTATACTGCATTTTAGATTCAGTAAAGGCAATTTTTGCCACTGTACGAAAAAAATGTTGAGAGCGTTTTTTTTGGTCCAGTTACCCTATTTTGACGAATTCCAGATAAAATAAATTAGATAGATGAATAAATAGATAAAAAACTACAGGTACTACTACACTGAACGCAAATTATTACTTGTTGAAACAATAAAGTATACTGGCCAGTGGTACCGTATAGTTTATGCTTTTGCCCAAATCCCAGTCTTGTTAAGATAATCCCTAGTCATTGACGTAGTACTAAGAAGACGGCAGGTCTCAAGTCTCAAACATCACAAATACAAAGCCTTTCAACTTGCCAAAGTTATCAAAGTTATTTGATTTTGACAACTGACTCGTAATATCGTATTAGTGAAACGGCGTAATTTTTAGTCCGGCTGGATCCGTTAAATGGCAGTATAACTCTTGGCAGAATTTGAGGGCATTCCCCAACCTACTCTACGACTACCACTTAATTTAAAAAAAAAACATCTAAAATTTGGATTTTTTAAGTTTATCTAGGGTATTTTAAGGAAAAATCTAGAAAAAGTTATGCACAAATGAAAATTCCGTGTGGAAACACTGCAACAAACTCCAAACTGAATATAAATAATGTGACAGATTTGCGTTGACTTATTGTGAATTTTGCTTTATCTGAGGTTTTTTTTTTTTAATCTGCGACATCGACATCTGCCTTTTTCCCTCATCTGCGATCATAGACTAAGAAGTGAATAAGTGAAAAACTCTGCGATCCATCAATCGATCCGTTCTCCATTCAATTTCATTCGATCTGCTTCTGCGCTGCGTAGCGTAGTCTGTGATTTTAATATTTTTAATCAAATGTTGTGAGTTGTGATGGTACCTACTTAAATATTTCTTCGCAAAATAAATAACAATCTGTTATATCGATGTGCCAAATTTAAAGTTTTTAGGACCTTAATTATTAATTACAAGTGCGAGAAATGATGTCCAGTGGATGTGTTACTCGTCCTAGATCAAGTCGCGATCGTGCTCCTCGTAGACCGAAGCCCTATTGCCAGTGCAAGCCTGGTGCTCCCATACCTTGGAAGTTTTTAAACTCTTGCCAATGTGGAGAAAGCGAAGAAGGTAAGCACGACATTTCTTCAATCATCCTTCTATTATTCTATTTATGTTATTTAACTCTTGTACATACTACTAAATAAATGCATTCTTGCTGAGGTCCAGAATAAAAAATTTTTTTTTGTAGAAGAAAATAAACAAAACAATTTAAAAACGTAACACTAAGAAACCATCAAAAAGGGTCAATGTGGCTGCATTCCCATGTCAATAAAATTTTGAGACTTGAAATGTTGATAAGTAATCATTTCTTTTTTCATGAGCCAGCTCTGTTATCACTGTTCAAGTAGCAGCTAGTAGTAAAAAAAAAAGAAAAATATGTCATAATATTATGATTACCTACATTAGAACATTGAAGAGTTTTCAAGCTATTTGCCAGAAATTTCTAGATTCAGTAATACAGGTAAATATTACATCCTTGATAACACTTTCAATATATAAATTATAAATCCTTTCTCGTCAGTTTTTGTTCTGAACTTCCTCTCGTAGCTTTGAGTTAAATTTGGGTAACATTTTGTTGGGTTTGAAAAAGTTTTTGGAACAATCTTCATTATCATTAGCTTTTCCCTTCTGCGCATTTACTGCTAGACTAGAAAAGTCTAATAAACAATTTTTGCTATAATTAATACATCTGTGTATGAACATGTGGGATCTTATTATGGGGATCTGCTGCGGATAGAAATTCCATTTTCATATCGTACAGTGGGAAACTAATATACCTAAAGACCACGCGATGAACAAAATAAGTATTACGACCTCCTAAACGAATTAACAAAAAACGGCTATGTAGTTAGTTTATACGCTGTAGAAGTGGGAGCGAGAGGTATACCAGCAAAATCTCTCTATAACCTGCTGAAAGACCTTGGCTTATCCAGAAGTACAGTAAGTTCTATACTAGAACGAGTATCTAAAGCTGCACTAGTAGGCTCATATCAGATTTGGCTGGGCAGGGAGAGAAAGACGAGTAGTGAAGGTGAGTGTTGATGTACGTCAGAAAGGGGCCCCTTAAACCTACGCCCGAGTCACAAGTCTCGGGAACTACTCGGGTTTTCTCTCTCTGCCACACGATGGACCCGGCACCCGCACGGTGAATCCATGGAATGCTAAGAAAATCTATAAAATATGAATGTATAATGTATGTAAGAAAAAATTGAAGTTGCCTGAAGAAATTGTCTGATTTGAATCCAAAAGCACACCATAAACATAAAATTGTGTTTCATAAATAAGTCTTTTAAATGTAATGGTATTCGCTTCTATGATTTAATCCCAGTACAAGTAGAAGGTCTCAATGAAACTAGGTTTAAAACTGAAATAAAGAGCTACCTAATGGGCAAAGCATATTACACTGTAGATGATTTTGTAAAGGACAGTAATTTTGGAAAAGGAATATGTCAAAATTGGAACTATTGAACAAGGTTAAATAATACAGGACATTAATGTAACTTTTTATAAGCACTGTATGTATTAATTATTTAGATAATTGTATTTTGTCATAACAAAGCCTTTATACAGCTGCATCTGATTGACAAGGCCCCTTTACAGCTGATTAGTTATATTTGACATTATTTTTTGGTATTATTTTATTACAAAGATGTTTTATTTATATAGATTATGTACACTGAATAATGATCTATAATTTAATTGTAAGTGACGTTACCAAGTGTTCTTTTGAAATAATGCTTTGAATAAATAAATTGAATTGAACATTGCTCCAACTGGACATTCCTAGATTCTTCATGCCTTATTTATTTTTCATAATTGGAAAAAAACCCTAACCAATCCAGTTAATTTTCTTCTTTGCAGCCAAGGAGTGGAAATGGGAGAGTCAGGAAAGCAATGGCTGGGTATTGCTCGGCGAGGATGAGAAGACTGTTACCTTTCATCCATACTATAGCTCCGGCACTGCGTGGGTGAAGGGAGACATGGCTATGCTCCACAATTATCATTACTATTGGGAAGTCAAGATGCTCTCAGATACTTATGGGACAGATATTGTAAGTATAAGCTAATTGTATTTAAAACTTAAAGCCGCGGATCCACTAGGCAACATTTGGCGCGCAACATGTTGCACAACAGGATGCTCCAGAGCTCGGAACTTTTTGTTGAACCATGTTGTCTGTCTACATATCTACTACTACGCCATGTTGCACGCCAGCTCGCAACGTCGCGTCTTTTGTGTAGCTTTGCTGGGCATGTTGAGTGTCACATATAGCACACCAAATGTTGTCTAGTGTATACACAGCTTTAGCCACTTGTGATCTTTTTCAATATCCCAACTCATCTTTCCATAGCATTGGAAGACTACCCTGGGATCAATTGGCTGATGCTGAAACCACCACCGGTATTTTTTTATTTTACGCTGAAATTGGAGAATCAGATTAGAAAGAAAACTCTTCATTGTGTTAATTAAAAAAGAATCGAAAATATCCACACAAAAGTGCCACATTATGTTTATTAAAATTAAAATAGTCTCCATTGTTGTACATCAGGTGCGATGCCTGTCAAGTGCAAAGTTATCATTGTTAAAAAAAACAAAATAGTCTGTAATAGCATGTAGATTGATTTATATCAGGTTGAAATGATTTCTTCAGGACCAGTTTTTTTAATCTATGCAAACCATTGCAGACAGACAGTAGTGTATTAAAAAAAAATGTTTTACAAAAGCCCTGCGCCTCACTACATTGGAGGAGAGACGGTTACGGGGTGACTTGGGTTTTATAATCTCCCTCACATTAGGAACCTGTATAGATTAAAGGAGCATAAGAGAGACAGTCGGCGTCATAAGTCCCAGTTATACCACGCGCCATCACTGACGAACACTGCACATCACATCCTCAGCAACAGAGTGGTTTACAACTGGAACAGGTTGCCTGAGGATGTTATTTCGGCAAAGTCGTTAAACTCTTTTAAGAACAAACTGGACAAATGGATAGTAAAAGACAAAATCATTTTAACAGACAATTACCTATAATTTGTTATTTCAACACAGAGATATAGGCATATCAGCTAAAGCTGCACGCCTATTATTCAATAAATAAATAAATATGAAAATTTATTATTACACATTATTTATTACATATGGTGTAAAACAAATCATCTGGAACTGCATCTGCAACAAACTTAAGTAATAGATAAGCAAATATTATTTGACGACATAATGTATTGGCATTTATTTTCTTATCTGTTAACTACATTAATCTCAAGGATTTACCACTTGACCTAATAGTTAGATATTCAAGGTTAACATTTGGAAGAGACAATTTATGAACAAAATTATACTAGCTAAATCAGTACCATGGGATTCACCCATTCGTCTTTCTTTTCTGTATAATATTTTGTTTAATTCTTCAAGATAATTTATTTTTGGAAAGTACAGTTCTTGCAAAATAATCTATCCTACAGGATACTAACTTTAATGGATAAAAATTAGCACATGTGTTATTCCAAGTAACGTAGATACTTACCTACTACATTACATACAGTACCGGCCCGGCGTTAGGGTTGGGCGCGATAGGGCGCCGGATATAAAGGGGCGTCCAGTCTGTAAGTAGGCCGCGCTCATAGATCGGTCAAGTCAAATTAAAAAAAATCTCGAATCTCTATCGTGCGCTGGTAATGCTAAAACCGGTAACTACTTCAAATCCATTCTCCTTTTCAGAGATACTAGGGAATAAATACACACCTACAAACGCACAGCTTTCGTCTATTTACTATGAAAACTATAAGAATAAGAATAATTTACTAACACACAGAAAATTACAACGTACACAAAACTTCACAAGATAGCAGAGAAGGTTGACAATATCATTACAGTGATTGTGTATATAAAAGACGTTTAGCGGGCCTCAAACTAAGCACCGAGCTTGTATCTTGGGGCCCTAGTGCGAGGTAATACAGGTCTTCCTGGGCGGAATACTAAGTTGCAAAGAGAAAATTTACATATTATGTATTTTCGGTTAAGCCGGGAAGTAAAAAGAAATGCATGATAATAATAATAGCTACCTCATCTCTGTACCATAGATAGTGGATATATAATTTTTAGTTGAAAATACCGCAGAGAATACTCTGTTTCCTCAAACGACAGCGTAAACAGTAGGTCTCTAATACTTCTTTTGAATGAGAACAGTGGAAGATCGTTGTGATCCTTTTTGAGTTGTCTACAAATGTTGCCACATAACAGCACAGTGACACGCAGATATTGGAACATGAAGAGTCCAAATCATTACCTAGCACTGCACTGCACTCATCACCCAGAGATCTAAGATGTTATATCTCTAAGCCCTGTAATTTCTCTGGAGACGTTGCCCTTCAAACCGGAACACAGAAATGTTTTCACATTATTGTTTGGCGGTAGAATAACTGGCAAAGGTGTGGTACTTCCCCAGGCGGACTCTGCTAGGAGTCCTACCACTACAAAAGCGAGTACTGATAAAGCGAGTTGGTGGGATAACGAAAAGGCTTGCAGAGAATTACCTTGATTAAGGCTCTCTGCGATCTCTCTATCGACCTAAATATGGTCCGACCCGCATTGCCTTAAACGACAATACAATACTGTATTATAGATTGGCACAGCGCAAAATAGACCTGTCTCAAAGTCAAAGTCAAAAGTGGCACAGGAGTACAGTCACGGAGGTTCTTCATCACAAAGATTAGTTTACGTGTCCGTGCTGACACGTGCTGAGTGTCGTGCTGTTTATAGGATAGGTTTCCATCGATTACTAACTGAATTGCAACATTTTACTTTAGATCAACATCGATTACTAACTGAATTGCAACATTTTACTTTAGATCAACATCGATTACTAACTGAATTGCAACATTTTACTTCCATCGATTACTAACTGAATTGCAACATTTTACTTTAGACTTTAGAGTAATTCGGTCCGACTTAAGTTCTTAAGTAAGGTTAATTTAAGTCGACTGGTCGATTCTTATATTAACGCGATGTCCGCAGATGGTAGGCATGTGCAGCGACAAGGCGGCTCTCGGCGACTCCCAGTTCGAGTTCAAATCTCTCCTCGGGCAAGATGCGGAGTCGTACGGGCTGTCGTACAAGGGGTACCTGCGGCACTCCGCCACCGCGACGCACGAGTCGGCGGGCTTCTGCCGGGGCACCATCATCGGCGTGCGCCTCGACATGTGGGCTGGCACCATGGAGTTCTATATCAATAGAAAGTCGCAAGGTAAACGAATTTTTTTTGAGGGGCAATCTTTTGTCGCACCACACGTAGATTTTTCCGTAGGCTGCTAGTCGTCTCGCTCAGTGGTGAAAGGCTCGTTCGGGTGAACTCGGGACCGCTGAGTGTACCCGAGCGAGAAAAATACAGTCAACTCTTGATTGTTGTGTCGCTGTGTTTACTATATTCAATTTATATGTAATATTTTTTTGTTGTTAATCAGTATTAATTATTCAATAGTTTTTGATAGTTATTTCTTGTTTTAGTTTTCATTTCTGCCGTGCGGTCTTAGCACACACATTTTGTTTTAGTATGCGAGTGCCGAAACATCTCTTGGAACACGAAGAGTTCAAATTATTACCTAGCACGGCACTACGCTCGTCACCCAAATATATAAGATTTTTTCATCTCTATGCCCTGTAGTTTCAGCGGAAACATTACCCTTCAAATCGGAACACTGATGTTTTCACTTAACTGCTTGGCGGAAGAATACCTGGCAAAGTTGTGGTTCTTCCCCAGGGCCCCAGGCGGACTCTGCAAAGAGTCCTACCACTACAATGACTGAATGTCCCAATTTTGATCGTGATTACATTCTGTGGAATGGTTTCAACCCAAAATAAAGTTAACAAATTCGCCCACAACAACATTTCCAGATTACGTATAATATGTATATTATGTAAATACCCAATAACAACCAAACAACATAACACACTTTCGTATTCCTAAAATAGGAAGATTACTCAACTACATATGTTTTGCTCAACTGTGGCCTTATTTGCATTCTCAGCGAGATATTTCATTCCTATTATAAACTAGCAAAGATCTTATGACAAAACAATGTTCTAGTTATGACTATTATTTCTAGTAGAATAAATGATATGTCTATTCAGTACAGTAAATAGCCGTATTTACGGTACTGAATAGACATATCATTTATGGTGTCACCGATGCCCAGGCACAGGGCGTATACTTTTTGTATTGTACGGTTGTACTGGTTCTCCGTAAACGGCTTGTCTTTGAACCTTAAGAAGACGCACTTTATAAACTTCGATCTGTCAGGTCGAAGTCGCAAAATTATGTCGGTGAAAATTGAGGGAACAACCATTCAGCAGTTGAAAAATACGACTTTCCTGGGTTTCGAGCTTGATTCTGCTCTTATATGGAATAACCATGTTGATAAAATTTGTAGTAAAATCAGTAGCGCGTGCTTCGCCCTTCAGTGAGTCTCACGTTTGGCGTCGACAGAGATGGCCCGCACATGCTACTTCGCAACGGTTCACTCCTTATTACAATATGGTGCCGAGATCTGGGGTCTATGCTCAGAGTGGAAAAGAGTGTTCCGCCTGCAGAAGCGTGCCATTCGAGCGATCGTACGAGTAGGTAACCCAGGATACTTCCGCGCGACCTTATTTCCAGGACCTGGGAATTTTAACACTGCCATCAATAATAATATTACAAATGGCAGTGTTTGCAAGATTGCACATGTCAATGGTAAAATCGGATAACGATAAAACAAATGAAAAAAAACGCTTGTTAGGTCGAGCAAACTCACACATGCCATGGGTGGAGTAATATATAGTAAGCTACCGGAGTGTATCAGGTGGCCCCTAGCCATAATAATTTTAAGCACCGGTCACTCGTCACTCGACCACTCGTTTTATGACATTGATGAATCTTTACAATTGTAAGTTATTTTTAATATAGCTCGATTGTATGATTAATTTTATTATTATTAAATTATATTTAATGACAACTAAATATGTGTGACGTGTAAATTGGCTTTACCAAATAAATGAATATGAATATACTTTTGGGGGGCGCAAGAATAGGCAGACCAGGCAAGACTATTTTTCCGGTTTGCTCCTGATAAGTTCCCGCTGCGCCTCCTCGATTCCAACACACCTTGCCAGTATCATCAAAACGTCTGTTCAAACAATTTTTATCTCATTACCCTACTAGCTAGGGTAACTATAACATCTAAACAAACAAGGGTTATAAAAGCTCGCGCACTCGAGCGTGGAGAAGGCTGTTTACGGCACCGGGTCAAGCAAGACGTGCTTCTTATACCCTCAACAACACACACTCCTAACAGTACAGCGCCACGAAGTAATTTGAACATATACTAAAATATTGGTGGATTTCATACACAACACCATCTGACTCCAAACTAAGCAAAGCTTGTACTATGGAATAAAGAGAGACTGACATAAAAGAGTTTGGATCGGCTAACTACGAGATGGAGGTTCCGGAATCGATCGAGAGACGTGATAAAAGGTTCATAGGAATATCAACGACATTCTTGGGCGAAAGTCTTGAACATCGCCGCAAACTTGCTTGCTTGTCAGGGTTTTATCGGATACACTTCGGAGAGTGTGCGACTGATCTGCATGATCTAATTCCAAATTACTTATGCCTTTTTTCTACATATTTTACTGCTCGTAGCTCGGAAACACTACTGGCGACTGGCATTAAAGGGCGATTAAAAGGGAAATTACAGGGCTTAGAGATAAATAATATCTCTGGGTGACAAGCGCAATGCCGTGCTAGGTAATCATTTGGACTCGTGTTCCAATAGCTGCGTGTCTCTGTGCTGTTATGTGGCAGTCATGTTGCTTACCATCAGGCACATGTCCTGCTCGTCTCGTTATTATTGTAAAAAAAAAACAGATAAAAAAGATCGGAAGAAAAAAGCTGACACATTCTGTTTTCCTATATCTCACAGTTCGGGATAATAGGGAATATGCAGTTATATAAGCTACTAGCGGCCCGTTCCGGCTTCGCTCGGATATTATCACATAAAACCCATTAATCGAAATAAAAACTATCCTATCTTTTAAGTTGGATCAATATACACACGGTCACACGGTGTCCAAATTTGATTAAAATCGGCTAAGTAGTTTAGGAGTCCATCGCGGACAAACATCGTGACAGGAGATTTATATATATTAAGATGATAACCTTGTAGTCGTAGATTGGCGTACCCTATGCGTGGAGGTCACCCTTCGTTATGTCTCGTCTAACTACCGGTTATCGTACAGTTGTACTATGAACGACCCCTCGCCACTCAACGCCGACTATACCTATTTGTGTGTTCCGATAACTGATAAGAGATCACAGTGCAACTAAACAGTGCATCATTAAAGTTGCGACGGAACCAAATAACGAACGTGATTAAAGTGTGACTACCCTCAATTCAATCCCGGTATACTCTTGTGTCGGAATCAAATAACGAACGCGATACTCTACTGTACCTAATTAAGGCCGGTAAATCGGTTTACGTCGGAGGTCCTGTTATGTATAATCATCTGCCTGACGACCGACGTACGAAGCGCGATTTAAGAAACGCCTATTATATATTGGTGGACAATTCACACACAACACTATCTGACCCCAAACTAAGCAAAGCTTGTACTATGGCGGCCAGATAGCTGATATAATACATATATAGTTTTAAATACATACTTGTTATACATAGAAACACTCAGACACAGTACAAATATTTGAATTCATCACATAAACATTTGCACTGGGTGGGAATCGAACCCACGACCCTCGGCTTCGCAGCCAGAGTTACTACCCACTAAGCCACGAGGCCAGTCAAGTTGTTTGGTGACATATACCAGAAGCGATTGTTCTAGACAACAGTATTGTAATTCCCTTTTTAGTTTTATTGAATAATTATTGTATTATGTGCATGTAATAATGTAAATGTTTTTTACCAATAAATTATCTGTATCTGTACATACTATTCACTGACCCGATTATCATATAAACTAGCCGCTCCCCGCGGTTTCGCCAGTCATTCTACCGCCAAGCAGTAATGTGCAAACGTTACTGTGTTCCGGGTTTGAAGGGCAATGTTTCGAGAGAAATTACATGGCTTAGAGATACGAGGGTCAAACTGAAAGTTCTTAGAAAATCAAAAACTGATTACATTAGCCAGTTATTAGTTTTATTATATCTTTTCAAAATATTGTCCATTCACGTCAATACACCGCTGCATGCGATGGAACCACTGGGAAAAGCACTTTGCCCACTCGTCCTTAGGGGTCTCTTCAATGGCATCGCGATACGCAGCCACCGCTTCTTCAGCATTCATAAACCGCTTTCCTTTAAGTTTTCTTTAATTTTTGAAAATAAATAAAAATCACAAGGCGCGAGGTCGGGGCTATACGGCGGGTGACCCAGTAATTCAACGTTTGATGTCGCCAAATAGTCGATCGTTCGCTTGGCGGTGTGCGATGAGGCGTTGTCGTGGTGAAGGAGGATCCTACTGCGAGGTCGTTTCTCTCGAACTTTTTCCAAGACAAGTGGCACACAATTGGTAGTGTACCATTCTGAAGAAACTGTTTTTGATCCTCTAACACAATTGTTGCGAAATGACCTATCCTTCCAAAGAACGAGGCCACCATTTTTTTCCCCGCTCTTCGATCTCTCTTCACTTTAGTTGGCAACTCCTCGAAAGGAAACACCCACTGAGCAGATTGTCTTTTGGTTTCAGGATCATAACAGTAAATCCAGCTTTCGTCACCTGTTAGTACGAGGGGTGATCCAAAAGTAATGATAATCAATAATAAACACAATGAATAAAATCAAAAACTAAATTTATTTCTCAACATAGTCTCCTAGCAAGTCTATACATTTAGTCCATCTCTTTTCTAAACCTAAAATTCCCTTAGAAAAAAAATCTTTATCTTGACTCTCAAAAAAGTCCTCAACCGCGGCCATCACGTCGCTATCATCGTCAAATTTCTTGCCCCGGAGGTGTTCCTTGAGTCGTGAAAAGAGATAGAAGTCACTGGGGGCTAGATCTGGTGAATAGGGGGGGTGTTCCACCAGCTCAAAGCCCGCTTCCTGAATGGCAGCCATGGCAATTGCAGCTTTGTGAACCGGTGCGTTGTCTTGATGGAACGGCACTCCAGCCCGCAGTTTGCCTCGCCTTTTCTCTCTTAATAGCCTCCCGCAATCTTCTTATTTGTTCTGCATAGTAGGAGCCTGTAATAGTGGTCCCCTTTTCCAAGTAGTCCACCATGATTATTCCTTCAGCGTCCCAAAAAACAGACGCCATAACCTTCCCTGCTGAGCTTGACATTACCTGTAGACATTTTTTTCAAGCAGAGGTATTTAATGACAGCTCTGATTTCGTGTTTTTCCATTTTGATGTTCACTCCTTGATAGTCCGTATTCAAATGAATGTAGCTCCCGGGAATCGTGGCCTATTTATATGATTTTTTTTTCCTGAACTAGTGGGTAATTGAGCAAGTGACTGTAATTTTTTTGTATTTTTGTGTGCACTAGAAATAACTGATTATCATTACTTTTGGATCACCCCTCGTATGTCGAACACAGCATTTGAGTCACCTCCGTTAAATCTTTCAATCATTTTACGGCACCAATCCACACGATGGAGTTTTTGAGCCTCAGTCAAATTATGAGGTATCCACCGGGCCCAAAGCTTCCTGACCGCTAAATGTTCGTGTAGGATTTTGTGCACTTGACTCATACCGATGCCTAAGTTTGTCCGAATCTGCTGATAGGTCACTTTTTTGTCAGTCTCTATCATACGCCGCACAACACAGATGTTATCTTCAGTTGTCGCCGTAGAAGGCCGTCCCTCACGTAAATCATCAGTGAGATTAGTGCGACCACGTTTAAACTCATTAAACCAGTCGCACGAGATGGGGCTTCATCGTGAAAGGCCAATCGTAGTCTATCATAACTTTCTTGTTGACTTAAATGACATCGAAAGTCATAAAAAATCATTGTACGAAAATTTTCTCGTGTTAAATTCATGTTGACGTGACACAGACAATTTTCAATTTGCCGCCAAATCGTAAAACAAATGACAAATGAATGAAGTATATACTCAGTAATATTGGCAAAGAGTTCTATTTTCAAATTATAGAATTATTTTTTTATTATATTGTTTATAAGTGGCCAGTTCTAAGAACTTTCAGTTTGACCCTCGTAGGTACACTGGGATAAATTTTCCTCAATTTATGTGTATCAAATGGAAGGGCATAACTGGTAGAGTGTTTGACAAATTACAAATCCGAGATAGTCGGGGGTAAATCAAAAAATTAAATTATGTTCTTACAAATTAAGTTGTTGTCCGTTTCCAGGCGTGTCGTTCTACAACCTGCGGCGGCACCGCGCGCTGTTCCCCACCGTGTGCTCGACGGCCGCGCAGTCCTCCATGCGGCTCATCTACGCGGCCTCCTGGCGCGCCTCGCTGCAGCTGGAGGCCCTGAAGACACTCAACGCCGGCCTCGGCCGGGCGCAGCGCCAGGCCGCCCTGCCGCCCGGCCTGCGCAGGGTGCTGAGGAGACAAGTCTGGCTCAACTTCACGGATGATGGTGAGTTTCTTGACGCATGTATGACTGGCCGACTATCTCAGTTTAACCCCGGTAATTTTCCCGCAAACTAACCTGTCTTACTCCAGACTATAATCTAATAGGCATGTCGACTCATTTTTATTTAATGTCCCATCAAAGGGCATCAATAACTGAAACATAGGTGAAAGAATTACTTTGCTATCTTTTATTTCTGACGTGTCCACATTTTGTTTTCCATCCTAAGGTTGCCTGGAAGAGATCGCTTTTAGTGATAAGGCCGCCCACTGTCGCACTAATTTACTATTTTTTTTGTTTTGCTTTGTATCTTTTTTTTTGTGTGTCAATAAAGAGTATCTATCTATCTTAAAAACTTCCCGTGATATCACGATTTTAAAATCACAATTTTGTACTCTCCGAAAAACGTAAAAACGCTTCCTACAAAGCAGTACAGAAACGTGACGTCACACTGTCGTATTTTCTATGCGTCGCGCGTAAAGTTTGTATGGTAGCTATATTAAATATTGCGTTTAGGAAACTGGTTTCATAACAAAAGTAACTTGAAATTGAATGGGTTATCCATTGGTAAATACATTTTCTAATAATTTCGTACTTTTAAAATGGACTTGCCCCATCCAACTTTGAATGATCATAAAGTAAGTTAAACAAAAAAATATCAAAATTAAAATTGGTACATATTTTATTCTATTTAAATACTGTCATTATATCAAATAATTTAATACCTGTCGTCACGCCTATTATGTCCCAAATTTAAAAACGATCCGATAAGCCTTTCTTTTTTTACTATTGTTATAGGTTTACCGTGGGTTTACCCTTGACCGCCACCTCGCCTGATGTGAATCGACGATGCGGTTTGTTTGTTTGTTGCTCAATCTATCGATATAAATCTAAAGATGTGCCATGAGCACCTTGAAATTGTTAACAAACTGCGTCCCTGTGTGTAGCGTGACTGGTTTATAACTACCAATCTTGACCTCTAGAGTCGCTAGCGGCGAATTATAATTATTGCGGTTCTACTTATTTTGGTTGTTAACAACGAATAGCGATAGGTACAGGATGGCCCATAAGTCCTTAGTAATGAAAAAAAAAAACTAATTACACTATGAATAATATTTTTATTTGTAAATATAGCTAGAAAAACGGGAATTATTTTTTGTAAATAACGTCGTCCAAATGTAATCCGTAACAGTCACGGCACTCTTGCAAACGCCTTCTGAAATTGTCGATGACTGCGCGGCACGCCACTGCTGAAATGCTTGCCATTTCTCTGCGGATGTTTTCTTTTAGGTCATTAATTAACCGCGGGTTAGAGTCGTACACTTTAGCCTTAAGGTAGTCCCACAAAAAAAAATCCATTGGAGTCAGATCCGGGCTACGTGGTGGCCAGAAAATGTCTCCTCTCTTAGAGATAACTTTGTTTGGAAAAAGTTGACGGATAACGGGCATAGCAGTATTGGAGGTGTGGGAGGGAAGTTGCTCCATCCTGTTCGAACCATGTTCGGGCATTAAAGCCTGGAAAGTTTTGCAATTTTTGTGTGAAAAACTCCTCGATCATGGCCACATATCGCTCCGAAGTAACAGTTGACTGTGTAGGATTTTCACGAATAGATTGTGCCACTGTGTCGATGTTTTGTTCCGTACGTGATGTCCTTGGGCGACCCAGCCGCGGTTTATCTAACGTCGAACCGGTTTCCTCGAACTTAGCAACCCAATTCTTAATCGTTTGGAGAGCTGGGGTGTCATCAAAGTTGTGTAAACCTTTGTGTTCTCGAAATTTACGCCTCGCAACGGTTGCCGAATTGTTGTTTTGATAAAACTCGCTCACACAAAACGCACGGTCCGCTCCAGTGAAACGCTCCATCGCGACTAAATTCCCAGAAACCGAAGTTACTGCTCCCTCTTCCCCTGCACCGCTCACGCGCGCCGTTTTCGTTTAATTCAAATTTTACTTTTCTAAGGACTTTTGGGCCAGCCTGTATAAACGTCCGGCTTTCATCGCTTCCTACAATCGACTAAAACGGAAAGAGTGAGCCCACTCTTACCAACGATAACATAATTCCGTGCGCCTGAAGTTTGGGAGGGCACGTCCATTGATTTATATCGATGGTGAGTAACAAACAGTCGAGCTTTCGCATTTATCAAGGAGGATAAACTGGGCTACCCACAAAAGCTACACTAAAGCTCGAAAGGGTAATTATAATTAACAACATTTACTAAAGTGCCAATCCTGTAATTGCAAACAAAATTATTAAATAAATAAATATTGTTTCGACATTTATCACACAACTTTTAACTAGCCCTAAACTAAGCAAAGTTTGTATTACGGGAGCGAGTTTTAGCTAATTGTAAATAGATAGATTAAGTAAGGAAATACCCAGGAAAAACACAAATATTTGAATTATTACAAAAATACCTATTTGTCCTAGGTGGGAATCCACGATACCAATAATCAACTTTGATCCAAAAGGTAACAAAGTACAAATGGATTTAGTTGTTTTGATACATGAAAGAAACTTTAGAGACGCTGGTCCATAATATATTTCCATATTTATCGCACACTAATATTATTATAAGACTTCGACTATAATAAATCTAGTTATCTAGCAAATTCGCCAAACAATAAACAATGCTCGATTATTTTACACGAATTGTAAAGATAAGTCTATCAAAGTCCCAAATTACGTATCGCGGACGGCAGACGAGACGTGGAGTATTGTCAGACGGAGCGATAACCCGGACGATAACTGTTGCTGACTCCGACGCAGACCATGATCTTGACAAGATGGAAAAACTTATTTATTCAGCGGTAGATGTCAAATACACATATTTATTTATTTATTTATTTATTGAATAATAGGCGAGCAGCTTTTGCTGATGTGCCTATATATCAGTGTTGAAATAACAAATTATAGGTAATTGTCTGTTAAAATGATTTTGTCTTTTACTATCCATTTGTCAAGTTTGTTCTTAAAAGAGTTTAATGACTTTGCCGAAATAACATCCTCAGGCAACCTGTTCCAGTTGTACACCACTCTGTTGCTGAGGATGTGCAGTGTTTGTCCTAGCTTTATCAAAAAATTGTCAGTCATTGAGACTGCCGATAGAAGAGAAAACTAATAACACAGAATTTGATAGCGGAACTACTAACGGCATTTCAGAACTACGCGGGTAAAACCGGAGAACGTGGCCATGACCACGGCCATCTAGATCGTCCGAGTTTACCCGAAGATTTCCTTCATTTACGAACGTGACGCTTGATCCCAATTCACAGCGCACGGAAAATCTGTATGTGGTTTGCCAAAAGAAGTTTTCACTTCAACAATACTGAAAAAATATAGTTTTAACCCCGACAAAAAAAAGGGGTGTTATAAGTTTGACGTCGATGTCTGTCTGTCTGTCTGTCTGTCTGTCTGTCTGTCTGTCTGTCTGTCTGTCTGTCTGTCTGTCTGTGTGTGTGTCTGTCTGTGGCACCGTAGAGCTCAAACGGATGGGCCGATTTCGATGCGGTTTTTTTTATTTGAAAGTTAATATCCGTGCGGGTGTTCTTAGCTATGTTTGGTTAATATCGATTCAAAATGGCCGCCTCCACAAAATGGCGGACAAAATATTTCTTCACAACCTACCTCAATATGGGTATCAAATGAAAGGGCTTGACTAGCAGAGTACTAAACGCTATAACAAATTTCAAATTCAAGATGGCCGCCACCACAAAATGGCGAATTATATAATATTTTCACTACTACCTCAATATGGGTATCAAATGAAAGGGCTTGATTAGTAGAATACTTTGCACTATGACAAATTTCAAATCCAAGATGGCCGCTACCACAAAATGGCGAATTACATTTCCTTTTCACAATTCCTTAAATATGGGTATCAAATGAAATGGCTTGACTAGTAGAATGTTGTACAGATAACAAATCTAAGGTAGTCGGGGGTTAATCAAAATTTTTAATTTTGTTCTTGTTTAATTCCTTTACCTTTGTAAATGTCTGTGATCCGTGAGCTCTGATATGTTATGTAGGTACCACGGGCGAAGCATGCGCGGTCCGAGGGGGGTCACGGGGACATGACCCCCCAAAATCGTATACGTCGAACAAAAATCTAAGAAAATTAAAAATATCTAATAGTACATAGACTATTTTTAACGCGGAAAACAACTAGAACGGAACTACGAGGTAAAACCTTGGGGACTACTAGTAAAGTATGTTTTGCTCGATTTATTGTATGTCTACTTGTGACCCCCCCCAAAACCTGAGGCTGCGTACTGGTGACCCCTTCCAAAATTCGAGGCTGGGACCGCGCCTGGGGCGAAGCCGAGGCGAACCGCTAGTAATATTACAAAGTAAAAAGTTTGCATGTTAGTCACTCAATCCGCTAGTGAGACGCGAGTGATTTCCGAAAACGTTACGACAGTCGAACTACAGTAGGTCAACGTTTTATGACCATATTTTTGTATAGCACTCGATAATGCCGGTCGGTGACACACTTTTACTAAGTATTTATTTTTGTTCGGTACATTCAACTTGTTGTTATAAAACCTGCGATATCCAATATCTTGTATACCTACATAGACAATTCTCTAATGGAAAGGAAGATGGAAGCGTTGGATTATAATTATGTACTTAGCAACGTTACCTCAACATTGTTGCAACGAGTTTGATAATGAGGAGTCAATGAGTTCGTTATTATCCATCATCTAGTATACTAATATTGCTAAGTGAGAGTTTTTGTATTTTTATGTATAGGTGTGTTTGTTTTGAATTGTATGAATGTATGATCTTAACAATTTGCCAATGGAAGAGTGGAACTCATACTCGTCATTGTTGTTTTGGCTTTCGGAAGCGCGATTGTAGTGGCGCGCCACTGGCGTCGCATGGACATTGAAGGCGTGGGCAAAGTCGCATCCGCGACTCCGAGAGGCCCCTTTTCTATGGTTCCAAGACCTACCCAGTAGGTAAATATATCTTACTAAACATGGAAAGGAAAGGTTACGTTTTTTGTTATCAGGTTCAGGAAAGTGACCAGTAGTGAGTAAGTGAGTGTGGCCAATAATTGTTAAGTATGTTAATTAAAATTAAACTGTTTTTTTTGTTTTATAATTATTAAGTTAGGGAATCTTACAGCTAGGTACAAAAAATTATAACATAATAAGTCCAAAAGGCCAATTATAAAATTCCACTTGTAAATATAAGTAAAGATTAAATAAATCAAGTAGAAAGTTTTAAGTCCGGTGGCATTGTATTTAAAGAAGCCTCGCGAGGCTCCTTTGATTGCGAGGGCCCACGTCGCCCTCGCCTAGCGACGCCACTGCGGGGCCCAATCTTCTACGACATGTTACATATAATAAGAAATCCTTATGAACTTTCGAAAAACATGAAACTGACGCTGTTTTATTTCCGTTTCCAGAGAGCGAGGAGTCCAGCGCCGTCGCAGCTAGCGCGTCCGCCGCCGACCCAGACGATGTGGTACGTAGCATCACACTCCAATTGAATTATGGTTGAAAAGTGCATAGTTACGCAGAACGCCGAAAGAGGACGTAGGGCGCAATGAATCAATAAAATTTACTAAAAAAAATATGGTATCTACTTAATGCGTAGTTAAAATATTTGGGGATAACTGATGGTTTGCTATAACAGCAGGAGCAGCATAAACGGTCCACTTTATGTTCACACTGTTGATACTCTAAGCCTGTTCTCACTAGGAGAGTCAAAGCTTTGATGATATGATGAGTATTCCAAAAGATATTATGTATTTGTCGCAGTCAATATGTGATTGAAAATTAAAATACATTTTTCCCTTGTGCATCCGGAGCAGTTAAACTGTTTCTCGATGTGGTAAAAACAAATACATTTTTTATTCAATCTCACGTAAACATTTTTCATCGGTTATACGTTAGCTTCAGCCATATTTATTTCAAATAGATTTTTTAACGGTAATAGGTTTATGCTAGACCGCCATTTCGCTTGTTGTTGAATACTAAAATAATAATAAATTAATACTGGACGTTATATTGAGCTAGTATCTTTATTTACGGGATTGTAACGTGCTTATATTGTGAAGCGAGTCCTCGGTATTTCGATGCAGTTTCATGCATCCTGTTCACGGGTAAACTGATACCATGAAGTTTCTTATCGTGCTTTTCTTTTAGTCCTCAGTGGATGGAAGTTAAACCGAAAAAGTGTAGTAAGAATGACGAATCGAAAATACCTGGGAATGCAATGCATTAAACTGCATCAAAATATCGAAGACTTTCTTCCATATAACTGCGGTAAATACCCCGTAGTTAATTATACTACTTCATCTTATTTATTAGCTTATGTCTCGGTGTGAGTGCAGTGCGGATTTTAATTTATAACGCCTTGAATGAAAAAGTAGGTAAGTAATAATAAATTATATATTTCGATATAGCGCTTTGTGACACTTGCACTAATATTCACACGCACGTCCTCTCATTGTATGTATAAAACGTCTTGTGCCTTAATATAAAATAAAATTAATTTATTGGCCAATTACAAACATCAAATTTTCGCATTAATCTAAGGTAATTCAGTAACATTTGATAGTAATCCAAGTAAGTTAACTTTGCCACCTAAACTACCACCACCGGTTTTAAATCTACATGAATTGGTATAACAATAAGTAATAAAAGGCATGCAAATTTAGGAATAGGACAAATTAGGGTTAATTAATAACTTTTGAATGTAAATTTTTGACGTGTAAATTGTACATCTTTTTTGACGTGTAAATTTATCAATAACTTTGACTTTGAATGTAAAAATGCTTAACAAAATAGAATAAAATCTAAGTGTTTCAATGTATTTAGTATCTTAGAGAGAGAGGGGAAGGATACACAAAGGAGAGCGGCTCCGCCGAAGTGGTATTGTGGGTCAATCAGTTAACACAGATTTTTGTGATGTGTCTGGATGTTATATGTATTTACAATTACAATAAATATTATATCAACTACCTTGCTTGTATTGTACAAGGGTAGCTTAATTTTAAGCTAAATACTGTTGTGTGCGAAATATCCATCGTAAAACTATGCACAACTAATTTGATTCCACACTTGCATGGAAACACTCATCGTGCCAATTTGTTTTTACTACCGACATTCATGAGATTAAAATACTGTTAAATTTAACTCAAATGAACTCATCAATACTCTCATGTGCTGTAATATGGGTCGTAGAAATTATACAGCGCTGGAATTTTGCGTCTAACGTATCATAATCACATACATGCAGAGCTTTTTTTGTGGGGGCACTGCGTGTCCCCAAACGTGCACCAGAACCACACGGACTTCTCCAATAAATTATAGATTTACAACTTTCGAGAATTAACATGCCCCCAAAAACGAATTGACAAAAAAAGCCTGTGTACATGTATCAGATACCTTACAGCTTTTAAAGGTAGTGAAACTTGCGATCTTTACGTAAGCCGAACATAGTGCATCTAGAGTCAAAAGAGTACCGGTGGGAGTCACTGATCCCGTTATCGATATTAATGTACATTTACCCCAATTCATTATGTAAAGTATTTTTGAAAATAAAAATTTCTTTTTGTGGTTAAGTCTTAATCTTTTTTTAAATCGGAACAAAGAATTGAAGTCGCGACACCCGATATCTCCATATTCAGTAGGAATGTTTTCACACTCCTGGAGTACTACTGTTTGTTTCTTTTTTGGTACTTAAACGTTGTGCTTCAAATTAAAAAAAAATATGTTTCCGTTATTTTTTAGTGTTTACTTTAAGTGTTTTTTTTATATAGTGGCGTTACGGGCAATACATACCCTGATGGTAATCAACCCGTGTGCGCAAATACAGTGCCTCGCTCTTCGTGATTTGATCACGAATTCTATCCACTGCGCTCGTCGCACAGAGATAAAAGATCATATAGCTTTTGCCCTTCTCTGGAAACGATGCCCATTGGAACACGGCAATATTAGCATGTCTTAGCCATCCCATAATTCTAACTTATCAATAAATTCAATAATATTTCTTATTATGTTTTAATTTATTCTGTCGACACGTGTATACATAGTAGCACATAAAAGCGTCGCATTCAATACAGTACAATCGCGACACTTTGTGATGAAATAATCCATATATTAATTGCATTTTCATGATTTACTAATCGAATCTAAGCAGTGCGCTGTACGCTACATAGTTGCACTTAAAACAAAAATTACGGAATCAGTTATCATTCGTCATTAGTTACTAAAGACTACAAGATTAACAAAAGTCGTATCATCACTTAAGATTTATTTACATACCGTATTCCTAAAGCAACTAGAACTGGTAAAGGGGCTTCACCGAGGTCTATATTGTCTTATTGAGTAATCTTGCCCCCAGTGGACGGCGGCGGTGGCCCCGCCCGTGGTGACTCCGGGGGCACTCGGAGCCCTGGAGACGTTACCCCCATCCAGAACACTCGCTCAACACTTCCCCGGGGCCAGAGACCCGGGCCCCTTGGTCACTTAGCGTCGAAACAACTGCACAATCCTGTGACCGTCCACCTACTGTTAAGAAGAACTCATCAAAGTGTTTAAGTAAAATTTCATCATTATCATCAGCCTATCTAAAATACATCCTTAGCGCTTCCACGTGGCCAGAGACCCTCCCTTGACTTGGAGACTTGGTCACTTAGCATCGAAACAACAACGAAACCCTGTGACCGAGCACGTACTGTTAAGAACTCATCTTAGTGTATTTAAGTAAAATTACATCATCATCATCAGTTTATCTAATAGTCGTCCACTGTTGGACATTGGCCTCTCCCAAGGCTCGCCACATGGAACGGTCTTCTGCTGTTCGCATTCATTTGGTGGCAGCTAAAACTGGCAAATAGCATTTCAACTGAAATGTACTTTAAAAATGACAATGTATGGACTATATTTGTACAAAATAGTTTATACTCGATCAAATCTAAATTTACTTTAAAAAAAAATTATTTATAAAGTAGTAGTGAAACTGAAATATGATTAAAGATTTTAGAACAAACTTAAATGATATGAAATTTGTTAATAGAGTTAAGTTTATCACACATTGTTTAAAAATGTTCTAGTTGTTCACACAAAGGATTATAACGCTTGGCTAAATATAGTTACTACTAAGTTCAAAAGCGAAAATTGCTTGCTTCTATCTTGCTTATGAGTTCATTCACTAAATTTAACCAATTGTAACTCGTCAAGGTAATTAAATTTAGATCGTGATTAAGTTATGTGCTATCTACTCTTGATCTAAAAGAAAGATCAACTAACAAAAAGTACATAAAATTTCTGCAAAATCTTTGCTCCAAAATAGTAGTCGGTTTTTTTTTGTTCCTGAACACAATATTTAAAATAAATAATTTCTTCACTACGAAACCACAGAAGTTCAAGAAACAATTATTGAAAATAAATCCAAATAATGTCAAGTAAATGCGAACTCGGCAAGCCGTCATTATTTGGATTTCGTACTTACAATAACGGATAGGCAATTTAGCTACGAATGTTATGGAAAATCTTTTTCCAAAAAACCAAAACCAGATTTTACTAAGAGTTTACTAAAAGTACAATTTGAATGCAAGATATGTTACTGTTTCTCTCTTGTCCTCTCTCTTGGGGTTTGCGAAGAGGGAAGAAATGCTCGAAGTCATTTAATCGGAGTACAGCCTTAAAATCTTTTCAAAGTTCCTTCCGTTAAAGGCTTATTACGCAACGCTAAATTTAGTGTCTGAATGTTGAAGTAAATTTAGCAAGATTAGTCGACTGAATTCAAAAGTAATCCTCGATTCTGAATTTAGTATCGTAGCTTACTGAATCCTATTGAACTTCACTGAATTTAGTATTTTTTTTCATATTCAATTAAACTTGGTTAAATTTAGTCGCCGAGTTTACCCAAGTGTTGAGTTTTGCAAAGTGGTTTAAATGCTCGATAAAAATCTTAGTTAAAAAAAACTACATTATGAAAGGTAATTAAAAAAAAAACAATTGATTTTTTTATGTGCGAATGTATAATAGTCATGAACTACATGTATTAATATTTAATTCTTGTAGCAGATTTGGAGTACATAAAATATACTCGTTTAAATTAGCTTTTACTTAGACTGGTTTGACGACATGTGATTATTAGGTAGATGTAAGTTTCAAATGTTTGATGTTCATTCAGTTTGCATTTAGATGTATGAAATTGACAGTAAAATGTATTTTCATTTATTCAAATATTTAATTGTAATTTCTTTGTATGGTGAGAACCGAAATTCTTTGTATATTCAGAAGTATGTCGTTAATTTATTGAGATTAAATATATTGGACAATATTAAAATTAAATGTTTTATTATTACTCTTAACATACTCGTAATTGGAATCGCTAAATCCTAAAATAATTAATAAATCCTTTAATTCCTTTATTACATGAATATGTACATAAAAGCTAACAAAAACAGACAGCCGAATAGAAAACCTCCGTTTTGAAGTCGGTTAAAAATGGTAGATTATTAAAAACCTAACAGTTTGTGTACGTGTAGTGTGGCAAAGTAGCTACGCTGGCTGCATTACCGCCCTAAAGGGCCCCTGATACTTTTCACTGGGAATATGCCAGCTATATTTATCACCAGCGGTGTCAATCGACATCAAATTAAGTTGAACTTAAACTGAGCTGACTTTTTTGAAGGTTTTTTTAAGACCTAATGTGGCCTCTACTGCCTACCGAACTTAAGTGCAGTGGAGGGTAGTGGGGTGACGAGCGCAGTCGACTGATTTGGACTCTTGTACATATAGCTACGTGGTACTGTGATGTTATGAGCTAGGTGTTTCTTACTGTCAGGCGCATATCGTGCTCGCTCCGTTATGCTGTATTATAAAAAAATTTAACTTTGGAAACTACGCAGGTGAAACCAGAGGGCGTTCTGCATTCTGCGACTGCATTCTCATGGCCAGAGAATGCAGACGCATTTCAAGATGGCCAATGGCCATGGTCCTGTATTTACCCGAAGATTACTTATCATTCCCGAGCGTGACGCTACAATTCAATTCACAGCCCACGAAAAATTTGTCTGAGGCGCGCCAAAAGTAGTCTTCACTTCAAAAAAGATTAACTGTTACAACTGCCGTGGTCACGAGAAGACTGACGTGGTCTTGCGTGGTCGAAAGGTCGAAGTAATCTGTACTAATATTATAAGGCTAAAAGAGGTTTTTTTGGTTTAAACAAGCTACTCTCGGGAACTACTGAACCGATTTCAAAAATTCTTTCACAATTAGATATTTGCGTGATCCCTGAATTCTCTAGGCTGTATAGTATGTAACACGTGCGAAGCTGGGGCGGATCGCTAGCTAAATAATAATAGATCTTGATTAAGTCCTTTGTTTTCTATATAACCGACTAGCGGCCCGCCCCGGCCTCGCTCGTGGTACGTATATAGCCTATAGCGCTCAGAGATCACAACGATGCAATCATTTTTGAAATCGGTCCAGTAGTTCCTGAGAGTAGCGCGTTCAAACAAAAAAACTTCAAGCTTTATAAAATTAGTTTAGATGTCGTATTCCGAAGCAAAGGGTCAGATAGTAACGTGTGCAATGCGCCTGCGCCTTTTGTGCTAAACCAACGTTAGGTAGGCTGTAGAGGTCGTCTAAGATCAAGTGACATAGGTCTTTTTAAAGAAAGAGGTAAAGTAAGTAGGCAACACCTTAAAGGTGCGTACCTTTACAAGTACCTAGTAACAGTAGTCGCTTTCTTTTTTGTGTATTTCATAACCACAATAACTGTTACAGGTATTAATAAATTCGCCCTTTAAACCTGTACAAGGTTTGTCTAGCACAAATAGTTCTCGACATATTACAAGGTGAACATTAAAAAAAGGACATTACGTCGACAAAATACTTAAAATTATCACAATTGTACACTATAACAGATATCAGCACACGCGCACCTAAGACAGTCGTATGGGTTTTAGTTCAGTGTTAAACCGGTTCGTGTTTTAATTTGCCCATACGAACCGCCGTAGTCAGCGCGCGCTGCATTCCTAAGATACAGGCTGCTCCCACTTCGTTGATACTTGGAAAAAATATTCCTTCAAAACAACCTTAATTTTTTTTTTGTTTAATTTATTTTAACCGCTACTAAACAGAGTAGACGTCCTTATATGTTAACAGCTAATAATAGCATAGCTACCGATCCACCACGTCATTATAATTTGGAATAAAACGTTATGATTTGATGATGGCTGGCCTGGTGGCTTAGTTGGTAGTAAGTCTGCCTGCGAAGCCGTTGGTCGTGGGTTCGATCCCCACCCAGTGCAAATGTTTGTGTGATGAATTCATATATTTGTACTGTGCCTGGGTGTTTTCTATGTATAATAAGTATGTATTTAAAAATATATAAGTACTATCAGCTATCTGGCTTCCATAGTACAAGCTTTGCTTAGTTTGGGGTCAGATGGTGTTGTGTGTGCAGTGTCCACCCATATTTATTATTATTTATTATTTCAGGCGAGCGAGATTCTGCCGACCCAGTTCCTGAACGGTCTCTACGCCGACAACGTGAGGCACGACTACCGCTTGGTGGTCTGGCAGTAGGCGCTCGCCACCACACGGAGAGCCTGATTGTGATACCGACCTTGCACTTCTAGTATCCACATACCCCACTGTGCATAGCTTACGGCAAACAACGTACTGACTACCGTGTTGTACCACAGTAAACATACAGTAAAACATCTTCATACAAACGTGCCGCTATCGGTTTGAATGTGTGCGTGCGCGCCGCGCGCCGTGTCGGCACGCGATTTCACGAACACGCTAGCATAATGTATGGGGGAATAAGGTGGCGGCAGTACGGGCTGTGCAGCGCGACTGAGCACGTGCGTACGTAACGTACGTTACATCACCGCTCGCGTTCTCAACTCTCGCCAACCTCGCAAAAGTGACAAACCCGGGGATCAACGCAAGAGTTGTCTAATAGCTCGGCGGGCAGCCTTAGATAACCTACTGTTATGTATTTACTGTGGTAGTACTCTGGCCCTGCTGACGTGAACCGAAATACACTTCAAATTATTTCAACTTAGAACTTAGCGTATCAATTGCGACAATTCGTTTCCTAGGCCCTGTGACCACTTTTTCGATACTTTAAATTTGTTTAGTTCTACCATTCATGGTACTAGCGATACATCAATATTTCTGATGGTACTCTGATCTGATCCCGAAACAATTGTCTCTAGTACTATTAATGGTACTAAGGATACAAAGTTGTGTCATTTGTATCATCAATGGTACAAATCAATGGTACTACTGACATTAAGGCGCACTTTCTGTTCTGCGTTTACCCAAACTCCGGTAGCCAGTTGAGGCCGTGTGAGATAAACAAACCCAAATTGACGCTATCAAAAATAAATTAGTCTACGTTTACGTCATTTATTTGTGACATAGATAGTTAATAGGCATGATGACAGAAAAAAAACAAGTAGTGCGTCAGTTGGATTATAAAAAAATATAAGTTACGCGTACCTATTTGTTCTTTTGTTTCACACTACAAATTACGAAGATATAGGTGCTTAGAAGTGCTTAGACAAAAACAAAAAACATGTACCTACGTGTCCAATTATCCCATATTTTTAACCGACTTCAAAAAAGGAGGAGGTTTTCTATTCGGCTGTATGTTTTTTATAATCTACCTGACGGACTAGTTACAATGATATAATATTTTTGATCCAGTCATCATGCCAATTACAAAACAGGGATCCACTTGCCCCAATCTAGTTAAAAACTAGATAATAGTGGTATATGGCGGGGAAATAAAACATCGAAGGAAACGGCATATTTAAAAAAAGACATTCGAGGAAATAGGTAGAGCATAGATAAAGTAATGTAAACTCTTTGAGGTAGAGCATAGATAAAGTAATGTAACCTCTTTGCGGTAGAGCATAAGATTCAGTATATTATGTAAATGCTTTTGGTGTAATTAGCTCATAAGCAACACTTGTAATACAGTATGCTTTGAAAAGGCTTTTCACGGAGCTTTTTAAAAGATAGAAAATGCTTGCAGAATACGTCGACTGTTTTATTGAACGGTTTTTCCTTAGAACTAGTTAAATTGTCCTGAAAGTGGCAGCGGATCGATTGGACTGTGCTTTCATCGGATATTTCAATAGAGACAACTAACAGACAACAACTAACAGATTTTATAGTGATTAATGTAATAATATTACGCGCTGAATGCAATTCTGTATTTTTTTTTTCTCAAGCTCGTCCAAGCCTGTGCCGCACCGATTATAAAGTAGATATGTTCCGCAAAAATAACAGATTTACGTGGGTTTAGACTTGAATTATGAACTAGGCTGTTCCTATATTAACACCTACTAAATAACGACCACGAAGTATTATAATGCCTCCAAAAATAAGGAACTGTGCAGCCTGTCTGGCACATATAAAATAAATGAGCTCATAGGATGTACAAAATGCAAAGGTCAATACCACTTCACCTGTGTCAAGCTAACATCAGAAATATACCGTGCAAATGTTCATCACCTAGAACGCACGTGGATCTGTCCAGAATGTAGCATCCGCAATCATCGTCTAACTCACGATGACACGCCTGTACGCTCCTTACGTTCACACGCAAGACCTACTCAAGACGACATACCAAGATTGAACACAACAATAACATTTGACCAGGTAACTACAGTACATAATAATAGCACCACAAATATTGACGAATATATTAGCCACGATAGCTCCATTCCTGGTGATACTCAAACACAAAATACGAACACTGTGGTAACACTAGCTGATCTTAGCAAACTACTTGATGAAAAATTAGAAAAGGCCACAACACACATACTATCCACAATTTTTGAAATTAAAACATCCATGCAAAATGACATTAATACTGCAATCAACAAACTCGAACAAAGATTTACGAACTTTGAGTATGAAACAAACACTAAGTATTTGGAAAGCAAAGAAGAAATAGTTGCCATACAAAAGAAAATTTCTGAACTCGAAAAAGAAAATGCTGAGCTAAATAAAAAAATATCCAAATTTAGCAATGAAAATGTGATTGAAGTACACCCCAGTTGCGAAAATACCAAAAGAATTGTATTGTATGGTCTAAAAGAAATTGAAGAAACAGAAAATAGTCTGCATAGACGTATTATACAAGTATTTGGAGAGACGTTAAACATTGATCTAACCGGATATGTTGAAGATTTTACCAGAATCGGAAGAAATGGCCACAAAAGACCGCTAATGATAGAGTTGATAAGTAAAAGAATGACAAATTATATCTTAAAAATTCCAGACGCTTCAAAAATACTGGACTAGCTATATCTTATTATTTGAATGCAAACGAAAGAAAACTAAGAAATAAACTAAGAGATATACAGATAAATGAAAAGCAGAAGGGGAAAATCGCAATAATTAGAAATAATACACTCTACGTTGATGGAAATAAATACACAGATGATCATATAGACAAATACTTGAATGATAACAAATTGCACAACACTCAGTCAACTGAATCGAAATCACCACAAAACTTCCAATATTCGCAACCAAACGCAACACAAGAAAGAGCTTTTTCTGCTAGGGTTATGCAGACTGCTACCACTTCAAATGACGACAGACTTGATTCCCATACTACTGTTCACTGTAATCAAAATGATCAAGAAGAAAGAGATATTTCTACCAGAAATGACTACCAAAGAAGATCCAAGACCAATAACACTAACGACCATCAGCAAAAAAATAAAAACCAGTATATTAAATCTAAGAACAGAGTAGACTTAGATCATAATTTTCGTGCCTAACTTCACAACTATTTTCAAAATGTCCAAAGCATAAATAATAAAACATATATTTTAGAAAGTGTACTTGATGAACACAAACAAATACAAGCAGTATGTTTGTCAGAAACTTGGATACGTCACATTAGAAAAGGTTTAATACAAATCCCTAATTTTACTTTTGCAGCTGGTTTCCATCGCAAAATTCATAGAGGAGGCGGAGTCTCCATTCTACTTCGTAACAATGTTGAATATATAGAACGAACAGATATAGAAGAACTTTCTTCTGAATGTATTGTTGAATGCTGTGCCGTTGAAATACCCAAACAAAATGTACTTTTAATTACGATATACCGAAACAGTCACGAAATTGAAACATTTTATACGTTTTTAGATAAGCTTCTAAATAAAATTAAACCAAAAATATTTCAGAGACGTGTTATAATAGGCGGAGATTTCAACATCAATAAATTCGAGAACTCGATTCAATATCAGCGATTAATTAACGTGATGTTGGAATACAACCTACACCAAAAAATCACAGATACTACTAGAAAACTTCCAAGACAGCTACATGTATTGACCTATTATTTATGAATTATTCAAGTAAACAATGCAAAATATTAGTAAATGACTATGGTATTTCAGACCACAAAGCGCTATTTCTAGAAATAGATATATTCGAAAAACAGAGCCCGGGAAGTACAACTACAATAACAAAAAGATGCTTAAATAACGAAAACATAAGGTTATTTAAAGAGTCATTAGCTAAAATAGAATGGAACTTAATAATAACGCAAAACAACAATATAAACGAAAATTATAACTGCTTTGATTCCAAACTAAAAACATTATTGGACAAGCATATACCCTATAGAAAAGTTAAACATAAATTGATAAACAAAAACTCTTGGATGACTAAGGGCCTTAAAATTTCGTGTAAAAATAAAAGATTACTGAAAACTATATGTAACGAATCTAACAGCAAAATCCTTAAACAGTATTATAAAAAGTACCAAAAACAATTAAAAAAATGTGTACAAGTATCTAAAAAACACGCTAATGCAAAAATAATAAAACAATCACACAATAAAGTCCAGTCTATGTGGAAGATTATAAAATACCATACAAATAAAAACAGAAATGTTTGTAAGCGTACAAAAAATCTCGAAATCAACGATAATAGTACTATTATTAAAGAACCATACAAAGTCGCCAATATTTTCAATGAATATTTTTCATCAATAGGTGAGCCACCCAATAACTCTAGTTCTACCCCCTACACACAAGCAATACACAATAATCTTAACTCCCTTTGCCCAAACTCTATGTATCTTTCACATGTATCTGAAAAAGAAGTATTCGCTATTATACAAAAATTGCCAAAAAAATTCAGTTCTGGTTTAGATGACTTACCTTCTGCTTTAATTAAAAAATGTGCCGTTGAATTAAAATCGGTCATAACCGTACTAATAAATCAATCTATTGATGAAGAGTGTTTCCCAGAGACTCTCAAAATTGCAAAAATAAAACCATTGCTAAAAAAGGACGGTAAAGCAGATAATATTCAAAATTACAGATCTATTGCTTTACTCCCTGTAATATCTAAAATATTTGAGCGTGTTATCTCTGACCGTATATATAATTTCCTGGAGAAATTTAAACTTTTAAATGACAAACAGTATGGCTTCCGGAAAAAATCTTCAACTACGTTAGCTGTATTTAACTACGTGCAAGAAATTTTGAATAACATGCAGGACAAGTGTTTTCTGTTGGGTTACTTTTAGACATGTCAAAAGCCTATGACAGAGTTTCACATGATATCCTTGTAAAGAAGTTGTCTGAAATAGGGATAAGAGGTAAACCACTCAATTGGCTTATTTCTTATCTCTAATCGAAAACAGGTCGTGGAAATTGAGCATTATCAAGAATCTATAGGTTTATTAGAATCCGTTAAATCTGATGTGCTCACCACAAACTGGTCTATTCCTCAGGGTAGCGTTTTGGGCGGCATCCTCTTTCTTATCTACATCAACAATATACCTGCTATCACAAATTCCTCGTGTATTCTATTTGCTGACGATATATCATTAATATTTAAATGTACGAATATAGCCTCACTTACAGACATCGAAAGCACTTTTGCAGACTTTAAGAAATGTTTAGCTTCCATAAATCTTGAAATAAACATATTAAAGACAAAACTCATACAATTCACATCTTACCAAAAAACTGCACTACAATTGAAAACACTTGCAAAAAATCTCGGCATCAAAGAAGTTACAGATTGTATACTTTTAGGCTTAAATATTGACACCCACCTTTCGTGGAAAGAACATGTGCAAAAGGTTAAAGCAAAACTTTCACGTTTCTTGTATGCCCTAGGCATGCTAAAGATAAATAGCAATGTAGAAACGGCTCTAACTGCGTACTACGCATATGCATATTCATGGATGCGCTACGGGATCATTTTATGGGGAAATAGTACTGATGTGGGCCAACTTTTCATAATGCAAAAGAAGTTTTTGCGCGTTATTGCCAATATCAATCAACGTACTAGTTGCAGACCTTTCTTCAAACAACTCAACGTATTAACATTGCCTTGCATGTACATATACGAAGCAAGTATATTTGTTAAAAAGAATAGTAACCTCTACACACCAGACACTAATCCTCGGAGACAATACAAACTTAAACTTCCAGTACCTAGACTAGAAATTTATAAAAAAGGCCCATTTTACTCGTCAATCAATATTTACAACCACATCCCTGAATGCATAAAAAAAGAACCAAACATCAATACATTCCGAAAGAAACTCCGTTCGTTTTTAGTAGATAAGTGTTACTACTGCGTAAAAGACTTTTATAATGACAAAATTTGATCTCTCTTTTATTCTTTTTTTATTACTAATGTAAGTACCTACTCATGTGAGTTGTGGGAGAAGTCCTATAAATAATCGCATGTTTAAATATATTTAGAATATAGACATGCAATTTTATTTAGAACATATGAGCACCTATTGTAAACTTTGTAAAAAATTGAACTTTAGTTATTATTAAGTAATTTGTCTCTAGTATTAAGTATGCGTGTGTGAACATGCACATCGTAAAATTGCAACGCTCTTTATACAGGGTTAATGCATTATTGTAACCTAAAAAACTAGTTTTTTTTAGAAAAATAATGTGTTTATAGCAATAAAGAAATAAATAAATAAATAAATAAACTCTTTGAGGTAGGGTCATCCGCTAAACCGCATTTGGCCAGCGCGATAGATTATGATTACCTCCTTGAGAAGGCCCAGAGTCCTAGCAGTGAGAACATACAACCCAAACGCGTATGTTATCACCACTGCTTTAGCCAGGTTTAAAGACAACACTTTGTTACACAAGTCTTATTATTAGTATTTCTCATTCATGCTGGAAAAAAGGATTTTTTTTTTGCAAATACGCGATTTATTAAATCTTCCTACGACATAATAATAATATAAGTAGGTACCTACAACATGCATTCTTTACCACGGCGACTACATTGCGTAAATTATATAGTAGGTATATCCTATTTTAGCAGTAAATATTCTGAAGCAGTTGATACAAGCGAGGACGCCATTCTCAGAGTTGTACGAATGTATGAGCGGGTTTTTGATTTTAAGGTGATCTCTTTTAGCATGGAGCTTAACCCTTATTTGTTTGGTCTTCAAAAGTAGATGTTACTCTAAGTATAGGCACGGTAATATTATCTATCAGTAATTTAACTGAGCCGTTTCTTTGAAATTCATACCTACAGCTGCGAGCACGTAAACAAACGATAAGGCTTATGCGACTTACACGACTCGGCTACCTTATGTTATGCACATTGGGAACACATCCCGAGCGCGCCCCGAGATCGAGGCGCGTAGGCACAGCCCGCGTTTCGTCCGTTTGTATGAAGTCGAAATACTGCTAGTTAATATTACCGTGGTATAGACGTTGGGTGTTGTACAATTAGTAACGTCTACAATATCGTCTTGTAATAGAAATTGTATAGGAAACTAGTTATTTGCGATTTGTCCTACGAAGAATTTTGTCAAGTAAATTTTAATACATAATGCATTCAACATTTTTTCGGGATAACTGAAGCCTACCTACATTATTTAAATGTGAAATTAAACTTTTTGCCTTTCGTATTTTTAAGCGGAATGTTTTTTGTAGATAGCTTGTGTTTTTAAAGTTGTTTAGTGGGATATTAAAATGGGGTGTTTTCAAGCAAGATGCAAAAAGACCTGTCAAAGACCAGAACAGAAAAGTTCCCAATTTCACCATAGGTGGCGCCAATGTTTTATTTAGAAATTTCACAAAACAAACAGTGGTGTCACACTTGGCAAAATTTAGAACTATTTTTGACAAGTCAATTTGCATCTGGGAAACGCCTCATTATTTCAATCATTAATTTAGAGAATTGAGGTTACTGGGCTTGGTAAATAATAAATCATATTTTTTTAGATTACCTAGGTTCATCTGTTTCGACGTTTCTATTGTCATGTGCGGTCTATTTTGAAGATTCACTGTACCTATTATAAGAGAGTTTAGTAAAGTGTATTTTTATTTTAATCTTTGTCTTTTTGTCAAGACCTGAGGGGCTACCACCTAACTGAAACTGTCTTAGTTTGGACATTGCTCTCTCTTATTTTTGCTTGAAATTATAAGGACAGCAATAACAAAGCCAAAACCGATTTAGTTAGGCGGTAGACGGGCTGATGTACCATAAAGCATCGAGCAACTCGATCTTCCGCGCAAGCACAGCAGGGAGTAACCTTAGCTAAAAAATATCGTTAAAATTTTCTGTAAATTCTTGCGGTAGGGGAAAGTTGCACACTAGCGCAAAGCCGCACTATTACATACAAAACATACCTGTACAGATCCATTGCCGATCGTACTCAACCAAATCACTAACATATAAAAAAATAAAGCACCATTCACTAATCTAGCCCGCCCTCACGCCACAGTATATTATCAAATTCCATGGTCCACGCGGACTTGTACTTTGACAGAGGGAAAACGCTGTGTATGCCTACCCCTTCCGTGTTTCTCGCTGACCATAAAGAAGTCGACACTGACAACGTTCAAGATACTCAAACAGAAAAAAAAAATGCAGTCATAGGAACTACCGATAGAAGTGAAAATTTATACTCAGAATTTGATAGCTCACTTCGGACATTACGTGAGTGAATCCGGAGGGCGTGGTCATGACCATGGCCATCTTGAAATGCTGACGCGTTGCTAGACAGCCAATGTGAAATGCTGACGCATTTCTAGATTACCAATGGCCAAGGTCCCGAGTTTACCCGAAGATTTCTTATCATTTCAAGCGTGACGCTAAAATTCAATTTACAGGCCACGAAAAATCTGTCTAGCGCGTAGCGCGCCAAAAAAATTTTCACTTCAATAAATTGGTATGATAAATCCTACAAATATTACAAACGTTATGTATGTTTGTTGCTCAATCACGTCGTCACGCTGATAGTGTGCTGAAGTGAAAACTTCTTTAGCCATATTGAGCAATTTTCCGGAATATCTTATGGATACGCGTCTCCAACAGAGGCGCATCCGACATGGCGGACGGCGCCGGCGGCGGCGGAGCGTTACGGGCGATGGGTGAGACCTTGTGAGTTCGTTCGTGTGACTGGAAAATGACGTGGCCAACTAACTATGGATCACGTATTCCTAAGGCCTATACGAATACAACCAACCTATAATAATAATACGTGAAAAAAATCAGCCGTTCTGCAGAAAATATTGAATGTAACAAAGTCTAGGGATTCGCTTTTTGCGATTTCAAAGTTGGTTTGTATGTACCACTCAACTTAAAAATTAATTATGCACGTTATTCTCGAAAACTGTTGGTTTCGAGAATCGGGACTAGATGATTAAGTACTATTCGATATTTTTAATTTTCTTAGATTTTTTGTATAACGTATACGATTTTGGGAGGGTTTCATATCCCATGTGACCCCCCCCCCTCCCCTCGGCCCGCGCATGCGATTGTGTTTCGTGGTATAAAACGTCCATAAATTCGGCCGATATATCGTTTATCGGACTTCGTAGTAGACCTGCTGTACACACACAAACATTCTACTAGTAAAGCCCTTTCATTTGATACCCATAAAAAGAAATTTAGTTCGACATTTTGTGAAAAAAGAAATTTAGTTCGCCATTTTGTGGTAGCGGCCATCTTGGATTTGAAATTTGTCATAGTTAAGCTCTTTCGTTTGATACCCATTCTGAGGTAGTAGTGAAAAAAAAAATTTAATTCGCCATTTTGTTGAGGCGGCCATCTTGAATCGATATTAACCAAACATAGCTAAGAACATCCGCACGGATATTAATAAATAAAACCGCACCTTCAAATAAAAAAAACCGCATCGAAATCGCCCCATTCATTTGAGCTCTACGCTGCCACAGACATACACACACACAGTCAGACAGACAGACATCGACGTCAAACTTATAACACCCTTTTTTTGGTCAGGGGTTAAAAAAGAGCTTGTATGAGCTGAAGTAGACAATAGGAGATTTCTAGACGACCTAAGATTTATTGAATGAGTGTGTGAATGAGAGCTTAAATACGGAGGGGAAGAGGGGGTGAAAAGTGTGTTAAGTATATAAAAGTGATAGAATGTGAGTTTCATGTGCAAATATCACTGTTCCGGTTTGAAGGGTAATGTTTCTAAAGAAAATGTAGGACGTAAAAATAAATCCTCTTGTATCTCTGTCTGATGAGCGCAGTGCAGTGCTAGGTAATTATGACTCCTTCAGTTCTAACTTCCAACACATGCTCAAAAATCCGAGATTTGATACCCTGCCTAAAATACCACAAACATATCCGAGTAGTAGTACCTACCTACTTTATTTATGAGACAGTTTTTTTTATCAATAATAGGTTTGCTGCTGTCACGGTGTGGTGATAGGTGATAGTGAACCCCAAAGAAATTGGAAAAGAAATGAACCCACACCCCACACGTCACTAATCTGAGGAGTCTGTCGTCAGTGTCGTCTGTCTGTGACTTCACTGAACGTCAGTGTCAGTCTGTGAGTGACTGAGTGTGAGTCGGTCTCAGTGTTTCCACAATTCTTCTTCTTCCCCTTTTGAGGGGAACTTCCCCTTTTGAGGGTAAATTAGGGGAACAAAAAGGGGAAAGAGATGTAAATGGGAAATCATGCCTAATTAAACAAATACAAAAACTTCGTCAAATTGAGGAAAATTTTCGTATAATTAGTCCATACAGACATCAGTTCGATTTTTTTTTTCAATAAATAAGGCGATGTTTCTTATAATATGGGTTTCGATGAGGCATGAAAGCTTAAATATTATTGATTGAGATTAGTTGCAATTTTAAAATTTGAATCTCTCCTGAGGGGGGGGGTTGCCAAAACTATACCAGAACAATTTTTTGAACTTATTTGAGGAGAGGGGAAATGAAATGATTAAAGTGGAAACACTGGTCGGTCTGTCTCTGTCTCTGCTGTAGTGTAGTTGCGTTGATTTGTGAGTGAAATTGCAAGTATAAATTGTTATAAAGGTAATTTTCTTACGAAATAACAGCAAAAATAAATAGTATTTATTTTAACTACTTTAGCTATAGATTGTGATTCAGTGAAGTGAAAAGTATTCTAAATAATTGTATGTTTAAAAGTTTATTTTCCAGTGATTTAAACGTATCTAGGACGTAGGAAATTCGACTGAAACCGGTTTCCCTAAATAAGTTTTTCATGTATTTCTGTTTTTAATTTCATGAAGCCTCCTTTGGAACCACATCGAAGATGTCTCACCACGTAAGTACTCTATTATTCCTGTATTATCGCTGCCAAGGGCGGATCCTATGCTATCTAGGGCAATTTGAGGTAATAAGTTAACTAACTAGGTACTCTAGTTTGTAAATTTGAGTATGTGGGGTAATTTAAGGCGGGAAGTATGGAAGTAGGCATATGTTTCGCTCTTGACCTTTGATAAACAAGTTTGTATCATTGTTATAGTAAATGCATTGTTATAATAACCTACTGAGTCATTGACATGAAGACACTGATAAATAATTTATTACGCTGACTAAGAATTCAGTCAGGTGTACATAGAATTATGATTCAAAATAAAAATAGTCCATAGTGTCATGAAGCTTATTTATATAGATGGATAGAAAACACACAATAAAGAGTTATTGTGACACAAATAAATTAAAATTTAACAGTGTAACGCTTAAAAACTAGCACCAATTGGTTTTATAAGTCGAGATTATTATTAGTGAACAAATTAAGCATTATTTTACATTTTAAGCTATGATGGTGCATGAAATGGTATCTAATATTGGGAACTTACTGCCCCACATAACCATGGTAAGTATATGCCCTATAATTTGTTAGTAATACAGAAAATAAAAACATAAACTAGGTAGTCATTATTCCAATCTTAACATACTTACATGATTCACATGTACTGGTGAAATCACATTGATGAGTTCATTGATCATTCGGGCTTGTGACCTAAAGATCTAGCATAGAAATAGAATTAGGTGTAGGAATGTCATTATAACGGTGTTAGATAGATTGGCTCAAGACCAGTAGGTACCTAATATTTTAAAATCTAATTTCTTATTAGATTCCTTTCATTATGTATATTCAGGTATGTATACATGAGTATATACATATAATATCTGTGAAACAGAATCTTAGAAAGTGATTTTCACCTTTTTCAAAATGATGGATTGATTTGAAACATTGCATATTTATCAAGGAATAATTTGTATAGTCCTGTTTTTGTAATCCTTATTGGGATCATTACAATCATCAATATTTTTAAATCTGATTTGTTCATAACACCATAAGGACTATTATTATATGTTATTATGTTGATTGCTGGCAAAAAACATTCATCTATATGTTGTTCTAAAATATATGAAAGACTATAATAAAATTTGTTAAATTTAATTAAAGATGTTTGTTTCAATTTTATGTGTGGATTTTATTATAATGTTAAAATTTATAGAAACACAAAATTTTGAACTGTATCTGTTCACTCTACAGAGTGATAAAATGTATTCTGTGATTTAAATAAATTCAAAATTTTATAACAGGTATTTCACTGTACAGTAAACCATTCCATGACTGTTAGATTGTAATGCAATATATACCCATCCTACTAATGTTGTAAATTTATGTGACAGTTTGACGTTTGGATGTTTGGAACACATCAATGGATTAGGTTGAAATTTTGAACATCGATTATAGTCTGCCACAACATTGGCTAACATAGGGAACTCTTTATCTCGCAAAAATAACCAGAACTACATGTGTGTGTAGCGAGAGCCGACTGTGGTGGGCGTGCCCAACTTCAACGCGGCGGAGGACGCGGCCGCGCTGCGCGCCGCCATGAAGGGCTTCGGCACCGACGAGCAGGCCATCATCGACATCCTCACCACGCGCTCCAACGCGCAGCGGCAGGCCATCGCTCAAGCCTTCACCAACGAATACGGCCGGGTGAGTCCCATAATACACCCATGAGACTAATTCTTGTAAATCTAGATCTAATTTTCCAAGATTTTTCTCCATCCCAAGGTTGCCTGGAAGAAATCGCTTTCAGAAATAAGGCCGCCACTTGTGTCACTTGTCTTACTGTTTTCCCAAGTTGTAAGTTTGTATCCTTTTAAAGGCGTGAACAATAAAAAAAAACATTCATTAATTCTAGTCTCAGGACGACCTGTGCAATATTTAGTAGTAAGTTTTTTTTTTTTTTGATTATTTACAAAAACCGCTCCATTCATATTTCGACAATCTTTTAATGAGACCCCAAACAAAACAAAATTTCAACTTCAGTTCTAAAGTTCTGAGGTAACAAACAAACAGTTAATTTCAATAATATGTAGCAACCTAGCAACCACATTAGTTTTTATGTTAAAGCTTGAATTTTCATTCAATATTCGCAGTATGCGTCGTAGACTCAAGAAAGGTCTGCCCGTGATGCTGATTCTTGTTTTCTTTAGCATCTTTAATCGCAAGCAGTTTCAACAACTTATTCTTAAGGAAGTCGGGAGGGTACTCTACTAGCTCTGACTTATACACTCCGTTCTGGATTTCCACCCATTTCTCGTCTATCCGCCGCCGTTGGTTCTCCATTCGACGTCGGTTCTGTAGAAAGATCTGAATATAGCTCTTCATTGGGTCCAAGTCTATGGGATGTCCATTATATGTGATGTATGTTCCATAAGACATCTATTGAATAGAATAAATGTAAATTAGTTTTGTCTGTGTTTTACCCACACCTTAATTCATAAACGTAAGCAGCCCAATTTATGTTCTCGCTTCTAGACTCAGGGCCGTCTCGCGCAAGGAAAGAGTCAATGTCATAAAACACGACGCTGCTCAAGTGTGTTGAGTCATGACGAGTAGGTATCCTTGAAAGATGTCATTTTTGAACATTGTGGTTTCCTCACTGTGTTTTCTTTCATCTTTCAAAGCGATTGTGCGAAAAACGCTGGGATTCTATTGCAAGCCAAGTTAGAACGGCGTGTGGTAGTGTGAAGATGATCCGTGAGAGACTAAAAAACCGCTGAGTATCTTTAGAAGATTTCTCAAAAATGGAACAAAAATATAGTAAACCAATGTTTTTAAATACCCTGGCATCAAAAACAAATGTAGTGGTAGGACTCTTTGCGGAGTCCGCCTGGGAAAGTACCACAATACACCACGTACATGGTACAGCTCGAATGTTGCTCGTCCCGTCATTGTCTATGCTATATTTATAGAGCTGAAGAGTTTGTGTTTGAACGCGCTAGTCTCACGAACTACTGGACCGATTTCAAAATTTGGATATTTACGTGAACTCGAGTGCTATTTATTATACGAGTAGGCTACTTGTATCACGGGCGAAACAAACGGGGCGTACCGCTAGTACCTATATTGTTTAAAAAAAATCTTACATCATTAACTGACGCCGATGGTGGTATCCTCCAATCTGTGTCTGTTGTCTGTGGCTTTGTTTTATTCATTGAGTACTTTGAAAATTTTTTCGTGTTTTTCCTTCGTTTCTCTTCCATCACTTTCCTGAGCGGAGTCGTCACGTTGTGTTTTCGGGCTGACGACACTGACAGTGGTTTTGGAATTTCACTGTGAACTGGCCGCGGTATAAACGCTATGGATTCGTATCCGTCGTATGTTTGCTTCAGTCTGAAACCATATCAACTATAATCTAATGAAATGCGTAATTTGATTGTCAATGTACCACTTTTTCAATAAAATATTTTTTTTTTTTAATAAAGAGTGACAAAACGAGCAGGACATGTGCCTGATGGTAAGCAACGTGCCTGCCACATAACAGCACAGTGACACGCAGCTATTGGAACATGAAGAGTCCAAATCATTACCTAGCACTGGACTGCGCTAGTCACTCAGAGATCTAAGATGTTATATCTCCTAACCTAACTCCTGTAATTTCTCTGGAAACATTGCCCTTCAAACCGGAACACAGTAATGTTTGCACGTTACTGTTTGGCGGTAGAATAACTGGCAAAGGTGTGGTACTTCCCCAAGCGGACTCTGCTAGAAGTCCTACCTCTACAAAAATGTATGCCAATGAGGCGTTTTCCCTTTATCATTTGCGGTAGCCACGGCGCCTCCAACCAAGATTTGTTTTTGTCAGTGATTTGTTACCCTTCTGTAAATATATCCGTTAACTGTGCTGTTTATGGACGTATTGCTAACATTATGTTTTCATCCCATCACTTAATATTAACAAATACATAAAAAAACAATAATACAAATTTAATAAAAACATTCAAATGTGTTGACTTTAGTTGTTTTCAAAGGTTTTACTCACACGTTTGATTCAGACCGTTCCATTCTTATTTCCGTTCCAAAAAAAACTGATAGTCGTAATTAAACATATTACTGAAAAAAAGAAATAGTTGTATCATAAACATCATCGAGACGAGAGTAAATTGGTTTCTTTCAAGTAAGCGCGCTCAATCGAAGACCGCATCGTCGCTTAACATCAGTCGAGATGACGGTCAACGTGTAAACCTACTAAAATTGAAAGAAATCGTCTTCATTCTGAAGCATATTCAAATATCGGAAAACGAATTAATTTTACATTGTCACAAATAAACGTCGATAATTTTTATTAAATGTAATCCGAAACAATACGATCTACTTCAAATAAATGTAGGTATTCACATCTTACATATTGGGAACATTTCTAAGCAATCAATGTTTCCTAAGTAGTATCCATCACGCAGTCATGGTGAAGTGTCTGACAATCAAAAGAGATAACCGCCATTCATGAAATTGATTTCTGTAGCTAATCATTTTCAATTCGTTAAAGATGAAAACAATAATTCTATTTCTTTCAGCTCTTAACATGCAGAGATATTAACAAACACAAGTGTAAATTGAAGTCAAATAGAGAAGATTTAATACACCTTTTGGCAATTCAGCTAAATAATTCTGCTAAAAAATGTGTGGGGGGAAATGCATTTACGCATTTCCGCCGTACAGCAGGGACACGGCGGGGTATGTCGGGCTTGACACCACGGATCGTTGGTGCCCCTACCGACTAGACCCCCTCAGGTTTCTCCAGCCGTGGCTTGGCGCCACAGTCGCAGTGCCGCTACAATATTCAACCTCGCCTGTGGCCAAATCCACGGCCCTTGTCCTTCCACTGAGCACTCTGCTAATCAGAAATAATAATGTTGCTAATAAATAGTTAGAAAAATAGCAATAGCAACTCACAAAATATCGTTCTTTGTAAGGATTGGGGGCATGATTCACGGAGCAATTTTATTCAATAATAAAATGTTGTGTAAACGAAGTCAAACCTGGTCTGTCTAACCTTTGATTTCATTCATTTTCATAACCGTTAGGGGTTGAAATACAAAAACAAGATAAAACCAAGATCAGTCAGAAGGTAGTAGAATACCACGAGGCTCTGACAGCTCGGACTTCATGTCCCCTGAGATTCTGAGATATCTCCCGACGGCTAGCTCCGAAGCTCCGATAAGGTGGTTCACCTCGACACCGGTATCCACCCACCCATCACACCGAAAAGAAGAAAAAACGTTTATTGTGGCAAAAACGAAAAAACTTAACAAAAACACAAAAAAAGCTACAAGTGATAAGAAAAATGCAATTCGCTAGATAATATTTATAAAGTGTGTTTTCCACTCGTCCAAGTTATAATAATATCGTATGTTAACGCTCAGTTAATGATGACGTGATATTGTGGGGCAACATTTGGAAAGAAAATTGGCAATGGAATAATAAAATTGTATAACTAATTGTTCAGATTTTAAAACACTTAAACTTCGTTTAAAAGCTAACCGTCAACCTCTACCTCTATCTGAGGGTAATGTTGGTCCAGTTTGTAAACATTATACTTAATTAAAACTGATTCCAGTAGTTCCGGATTATTTTATAGAAAAACCAGTGTAATTATAAATAAATATTGGTGGACAATTCACACACAACACCATCCGACCCCAAACTAAGCAAAACTTGTATTGTGGCGGCCAGATACCTGATATAATACTTACATAGTTTTAAATACATACTTATACGTACATAGAAACACCCAGACACAGTACAAGTATTTGAATTCATCACACAAATATTTGCACTGGGCGCTAATCGAACCCACGACCGTCGGCTTCACAGGCAGAGTTACTATCCACTAAGCCATGAGGCCAGTCAAGGTCAATTATATCCTAATACTGAAAATTGTTGTAGGATATCATCGAAGACCTGAAGTCAGAGTTGGGTGGTCACTTCGAAGACGTGATCATTGCGCTGATGACTCCTCCCGAGGAGTACCTGTGCCGCGAACTTAACCGCTGCATGGAAGGCCTCGGTACAGATGAGGAAACCCTGGTCGAAATCCTCTGCACCAGGACCAAGCCCGAGATCGCCGCTATCGTCGACGCTTACGAGAGATGTAAGTACTGCTTAGCGGTTATATTCCTACGCCCCTGCGTCCATAGTCATAGTCTAACTGCCGCATTTTTACAAAACTTGACTTCAGCTCATTTTTATCTATTTGAGCTCAGTTGATGTCACAAACATCAAATGTTTTTAAAATTTACATGTCTCGGTTCTCGTAAGCCTTGAGTAAAATGTTTGAAAGTATTTCGATGAAACCTTCCTAGATATGTGAATAAGGAACCCTTGTTTCATATGTCATAGTTTACCATACACCTTCGGGATTATTCAATTGCAAATCGTTATCATTCAATGCCTTGGCGTAGTCACACGTAAAAAAAATTGACAACGCCATTTTCTCACGCTATGATAATCCATTCCTAAATACTTACTTATTCGTATTTAAAACTTTGATTGATACCTAAAGGCACTAAACTGTTAAAGGGATTATACCTGCACACACGTTTCTGAGCCAGTGTCAGCCATGGGTCATAATAATGATGTTTGAATGTTGTGATTTTAGTTGTGATGTATCGCCAGCAATGCAATCATTCCAAGTCATGTATTGGTTTGTATAGCTCTCAACGAAAATCTCCTGAATATGTTTAAAATATCTGTTAAAATGAAAAAGGCTAATGACAACATTCAACCAATCAATACAATTCAACACTATATGATTCTTATTAAGCCTTCGATTTGTTGCTTCTAGTGGTATCTCCATGTATTGTTTGTCATACGCAGTGTACGACCGGCCGCTGGCAGAGCACATGTGCTCCGAGACATCGGGAGACTTCCGCCGTCTTCTCACACTCATCGTGGTTGTGAGTAAACTAGCCCTAGCCTCACACCTAGCGCGGTAGCAGCATACACTCAAAATCATCAATCATGATCAATGACGATTGATGACACTAGTATTCACCAATATTCTAGAAATTTTCTGTAAAAGTAGTATAGTCCAACAATCGGGATGTTAACAATTTTTCGAAACTGCTTTTAATTTGAAGATTGAGGCATGTTTACCGTAAAAAATAACATTATATTTCAAAAATTAGTATTTCCGATGAGTAAATATACAATATTAGACTCATTTTAAATTTTCCCGCTAAAACACTAACGACTGACATGATGTCATCATCAAAAGTCGCAAAACATTGGCTGCGGTTCATTATTGTATGTCCAGTTTATATGTTTTCTTATCATTACTTGAATACAAACAATCAAAATCGTCGTCGTCGTCGCTAAGATCGCAAACTAATAGAAATGCAGAATAGTAAACAGTTTTCGACAGCTTGTTTTGCGACTAGTGACGTAATAAGTCATATTGGTGTTTCCAGTCACGTGACAACAGATTAAAAATATATCATTTAAAATAATTTATATTAAATTTACTACGTAATATTAAATTATAATAATGTGATTTTCTATATTCTATTAATACAAACGATTATAAAATGAACATTAAACATTAATTTGTGATTAGTGTTAACATCCCTATTTGCCAACAGCAGATTTGATTAGCGTCGCGGTCTCTGGTACTTGATTCTTTAATACGTTACGCCACCGCGAAAGGAGTCTTACGAAGAGTGTTTATACCTTAGAGAAATTATCTTTAGAGTGAGCAGTACGACGTTTTTGACTCCAATAGTTTTGACTTTTGACAGACTAGTAGGCGCTTCATGCGCGAGGTCCGAAATGCGAAAATATGTTGATTATATTGACCTTGGTTATAGTTATTAGGAACGACATAGAGCTCACTGTCCTTCTAGACTCGCGAGAGCGCAACACCTAAGTGATATATCGCATTAAATATTCCGTAATTTCTCTGATATTGTCAAAAATTTAACATAAAAACTACAGCAGTATCTGCTGCATATAGTTCCGTGCCTCTGGCGTGACATTGATTGATATTTTAATTGTTAGTATGCAGGATACGCTTCTTATCTCGCATGTATAGATACGTATTGTGACCGCGGCTTGTGCATGCGAATGAGCGTGTATTAACATTATTATAAACATAAATCATTCCAAATAACGAACAATTAATGATTAAAATATATCACCACAAAAATAATGATGAGTGACCCTGGTAAATGTAGGTGTTGTGCCGCATATCACGTAATTAAACTAATTTCTCCAATTATTTCATAATGAATTATGTTCATTGTTTGCGTGACTGTGAGAATTAATGATGAAAAAGGGAGCGTCACTGTAGACTCTTGATGGAATTGGGTCAGACACTAATAACTTACCTGTATTAGACGCCAGCATTCCATCCCGACTTCGTTTTAGTTGAATCATGTAAGCCTCGAAATTCTCAAGACGCAATATTTATCAATTTGATGGAATAATTATTTTAGTTAAAAAAAATTGGTTGCCTGTAAAGTCGGTATACGGGCGAAAGTTTTACGTGACGACTTTGAGTGGTAAAATAATTTTACGGAAGGGACGCGTGCCTTTCACTTTTTATGTCTGTCTCTCTCGCTCTTAGGCGGGCTAACCATGCCCGAGTGGAAGGGACGCGTGCCTCTCACTCGCTCTCGTTGTGAGCGCATAACGTGAGCGGAGCGTAACGCAGTTTCTTGAAGTGTCACCCGGCAAACCAATTTATAAGACGTTGTCACGTCAAAAATCAAGAGAGATATTTTTTAAATCGAGAGGGAATATTTTTAATCGGGATTTTCTCAGTACGCGCGTTTCATCGTAGACCGCATCGCTTACATCAGCCGTGATGGCGGTCCCGCGCAGTACTATTGTAGGAAGAATAGTTAACGTATACATTAGAATAAGATACCATTTATAAATCTAAAATAACTATCACTGTATAAATGGTTTTTAGGGTATGTTCTATTAGCTCAAAAGTACAAAATAGGTAGGTACTCTCTTTATAACGTCAGTACCTACCTAACTATAAGTAGATGTCATCTCCACTAACTGCTAACGTAATATAATGTGTATGTAGTATGAAATGGCTTGAGCTGTTGTTTTCGTTTGCACACTAATACCATTAACATTCATCTTGGTTTTGTATTTGTTAGACTAGGAATTTGATCTTATTAATAAAGTGTTAAATAATTGCTAACTATAGTTTGGAGCTGCTGCGTCAATAATAAGTCTAATTAAGTGTTTATAATAGAAAACCATATTCAATGCTAGAAACAAAAAAGGAAAAAAACATGTTCATGGTTCAAGTTGGTGCTTTGTCGGCGCTGAAAATAGCGTTAACGCTTACAATTCCACTATTTTACTTGCAATTTTAATTCGTATTTGTTAAAACCCGTAAATGGGGTACACTCCGCGAGGTATAAGCTGAGCTTTGCATTAGTGTGAGTGATCACCAATCAGGCAGGAGCTTGAAATTTTGTCCGCGAGGTATAGGCTGAGCTTTGCATTAGTGTGAGTGATCACCAATCAGGCAGGAGCGCGGCGAGACAGAATGGCGCCGCGCCTAAGGCCGGTTGTCACACCTACACTATCCATGTACACTCACACAAATGCAAAGCTCAGCTCGCGCTATGCCTCGCAGAGTGTACCGTACTGATATTAAAATAAAGTAAATTTATAAAAAAATTCGCGATTGCAGAAATAAAACTATAAAGTAGTGAAATTAATGAATAGGTTTTATCTTAAAATTGTGTTCAGTGACTAGTTAAAATAAAACAAAACCATGTTTTTAAATACATAAGTATTTAGATTCAGATAAGGATACCCTGTCATGCTTTTTTAAATGAAGCAACTAAAACTTACTTCTATGGTAATTCGAGTACAAAGACTACACAAAAACCCTGTTGTCAAAGAAGCAGTCTTCCCATTATGTACGCCACTTCTTATAAGCATTCATTATGCCGTGACTCAGCCCATGGAGTGAGTCAAGGCCGGTCGGGGGAACCACGTACAATCTACTACAAAAAGTAAACACCATTACTGCGAGCAGTGTTGCCTTAGCTCACTCAAAAGAAATTAACTACGTTAAAAACTTCACAAAACTGCAATTTTGAACTACCTTTGGACATAGGTACAAGTAGGTATAATTTCGCAATCGCGATCGCATGTAAAACTGTTTTAGACAGATTCCTACTTCGATTTGAGGCTACCTTTTATGTAAAGAACGACAATTCAAAGAAACACAGTAATTATCGTATAAATTAACTTTAATGGTTAGGGTTTATAGTTATTAACGCAATAAAAATAATGATACAAAAAATTAAAGTTTTATATAAAAACCGTAAATCTACTGTTTAATCAATAAGGTACACTGACTACGAGTACTTTGATTAAAGTGAGTCAGCGCCTAATTTCCGTACAATCTTGTACCAGAACTTGTTGCTCTTGTACTAGATTTCGTGTCAAAATTGAAGGAAACCATCGATTTCCCGCTACAGCCGCTTCATACATTCGTCTTGACGCGCCCAAATCGATAGATGTAGGTTAGAGACAGCCCCGTAGCCTCACTGTCGCGACTTGTCTACTAAACAGTAAACCGAGGAGTAAGTATTTTTAGTATTTGTTTTTTTTTTTTCACTTTTTGTATGCCCTTATTTTGTTTTTTTCTAAAATTGACGTGTCAATTGTACATTAAAATTATCAATAAAGAACTTTGACTTTTTAAGTATTATAAAACAGAACATTTTACTTAAAATATTTTCTATTGATTAAAACTTAGAAACTTTACTGGTATTTTTTGTGTTTCCACAAAAAACGCCTCGTAAGAAAAACTAAAACCTTCATACACCTACACATTATAACATCGAGGATCTATTGCACAGTGCGCCATGCAATAGAACTTTCAAAACTAAATTTGGTTTTGAGGACGCCATTATAAACAGTAAACAAGCAATATAAACTAAAAAGTCTAAACTTATAATATAACATTTATAATTATTTTTTTACAAAAATGAAAATTTATAAACTCTTAATTTAAAGTTATTACCAAACCCCTTGGTATAGAAAGAAGATTCGTTTGATTTAAGTTCACGTCGTATAGCAGAGGTATATCGTTTTGGCGTGAGTACGCGAATTGGCCTAGTGACCAAGCTTCAGTAAAGCCACTCCGTAGTATACTGTACATTGTACGGCTTATGAATAGTTCACCGAATACAATACCGGCTTTTTGATGGATAATTTAAGAGAGCTAACCATTACGTACGTGGGTCATTGGAAAGGGACGCACTCTGCTACCAATCTTTACTTTCGCTTACGCTGTTATACTCTGTGACCTTGGGCGGCGTTTGGCACTTTTCTTATTTCAAATATAAATAAAAAAAGCTAAACAATAAGAGTAGACCGTGCAATATTTGGGTAATCAATACTCAGTATCCAAATACTGCACGGTCTTTGATCACTAAATTACCGAATTAAAAATTCCTCTTGGTCGTCTGCGAAACCGATGTTTTGAAACTTGTAGTAAACGATCTTGAAACGTTTTATCGGAGCAACTTACTGAACACAATACCACGGTTTAAAGAAAAACTACGATTTAATAGACTGTGATAATACTATCGAACAAATCAAATAAAGTGAGGGACGTTTTACCATGGAACCACTTGCCGAAAGTGGCCGTTTCATTATTGACATTTTGTCGTTCAACTGTCAACTTTGATTCGCGATTCCAAAATGAATAAATTAAATAATTAATTAAATGAATAAAATAAATTATTACAGACTTCCCGTGACTGCGACTGCGATGAAACTAATCCTAATCTAAGGATCCAAATAATGATTTGGATCGCGAATAAAACTTGTGTAATGTTTTCAGTGAACAAAATTGAGTTCTTTTTATTTTTCGTTTCAAATACAACGCAACTGTTCCGTGTAATCTATGCATAGCTATTTTGTATTGTTAATTTGTTAAAATAAAACGTGGTTTTGCAGACCTAGTGATCTATTACTTGAGGCCAATATCTTGTGAATAATAAGAGAAAGAACTCGAAAATTATCATGTATGTCACCGTAAATTGTAAATATCGTCAGATTAAAATCAAGCGACGCGACGTTAGATTACAAATTAACCTACTCTACATCTTACGAATTTAACTACTACTCTATAATCTTACGAATTTTATTAAAAACTGTTGGTGATTGCAATATTACGTTCACATATTATGTCTACGTAATATTAAAATTGTGAAAACCGTTAGTTGCAATCTACCGACGATAACCTCACGGTAGATTAGGTTAGATTAGTTAAACGTCACTACGTTTTTTGTCTGTCCTAAGTACTACTACTAAAAGTTTTTAGTGGGCTGTTGATGTTGTTGAGTAACGTCACTACGTTAGATTATGCTATCAGGGTACAGGCGCGGTTCCAGCCTCGAATTTTGGAGGGGGTCACCCAGGCGCGGTCCCAGCCTCGAATTTTGGAGGGGGTCACCAGTACGCAGCCTCAGGTTTTGGGGGGGGTCACAAGTAGAAATAGAATAAATCGAGCAAAAAATACTATACTAGTAGACTCCCAAGATCGTTACGAACGTAGTTCCCGTTCTAGTTGTTTTCCCGCGTTAAAAAATAGTCTATGTACTATTAGATATTTTTAATTTTCTTAGATTTTTTGTTTAAGTTATACGATTTTGGGGGGGGTCATGTCCCCCGTGACCCCCCCCCCTCGGACCGCGCATGGGGTCACCAGTACGAAACCTTAGATTTTGGCGGGGGGGTCACCAGTATAAATACAATAAATCGAGTAAAAAATAATTTACTAGTAGCGCCCTACGATTTTACCCGCGTAGATCCCGTTCTAGTTGTTTTCCCGCGTTAAAAAATAGTCTGTGTGCTATTAGATATTTTTAATTTTCTTAGATTTTTAGTTTAACGCATACGCAACGCAATCCGACCGGCTTAAATTCGGAGTGACGATCAGTGTTTCCACTTTAATGATTTCCTTTCCCCTCGCCTCAATTAAGATTTTTGAAATTGCAACCAATCTCAATAATATTTAAACTTTTAAGAAACATCGCCATATTGAAAAAAACAATTGGAACTGATATCTGACTCATGACGAAGTTTTTGTATTTGTTTGATTAGGCATGATTTCCCCTTTTTATTCCCCTCTAGACCCTAATTTCCCCTCAAAAGGGGAAGTTCCCCTCATTGTGGAAACACTGGTGACGATCCCTGTTTCTGTCCTAAGACAAAGACCGAGAGATGAGATTCCGTGTCGGATCAATCCGAGTTCAGAATCGCTTGGCTGAACTATATGGAACCTAATCTACCGTGAGGTTATAATTATTATAAACTGACGTTGATTTCAATTATACGGTGACATACACCTCGTGCCGACCGCCGTCCGAGGGATACGATAAGGGCTATTTCGACGCGTGACGTCAGTCTGCTCACAAGGGCGCGCGCGACGAGGAAGGGCCGGTGGACCCGGGGAAGGCGCGCGAGGACGCGCAGGCGCTGTTCGACGCGGGCGAGGCCAAGTGGGGCACCGACGAGGAGGTCTTCAACAGGGTGAGTCATGCTTTCCAGCCTTATTTACACCTACAGTAGGACGGTTTTTGGATGAATGCAATTTAAATTTTCTGTAGTGGTAGGACTCTGTACAGTCTGCCTGGGGAAATACCACATCTTTACCAGTTATTCTACTGCCAAACAGTAATATGCAAACTTCCGGTTTGAAGGGCAATGATTCCAGGGAAATTAGAGGGTAGATAAAACATCTTATCTCTGGGTGACGAGCGCAGTGCAATGCTAGATAATAACTTGGAGTCTTCATGTCCCAATAGCTGCGTGTCACTGTGCTGTTATGGGCAGGCATGTTACTGGCCAACAGGCACAAGTTCGCTCGTCTCGTCACTCTATACTATTAAAAATTGATATATTTTGGTTTATAACATTGATAAAGGAGTGCGGTGTTTGTGTGAATAGATCTTGGCTCATGAGAGCTTCGCCCAGCTGCGGCAGATCTTCGAGGAGTACAAGAACATAGCTGGCCGCACCATCGAGCAGGCCATCAAGGCCGAGATTGGGGGGGAACTCAAGGACGCGCTCTCCGCCGTCGGTCTGTATACTGCACTCATCGCCGTACCATTGCCACCCCCACCGCCAGGACCATCATATCACCATCACCGCCATACCGCTATAACCATCAATGGACCACGATCACCATACCGCCTTAACCAACATACCATCTCGGACAACATACTGTTATCACTACCATACCGCCATGACCACCTTACCTCACTAATCACTATCAATCTGCCATCACTACCATACCGCCATGACCACCTTACCTCACTAATCACTATCAATTTGCCATTACAACCATACCTACCTACCGTCATGACCACCATACGGCCATCAGGCCATCACCGTCATAACATCATTTTATGGTAGCAGTGCAATATCAAGTTTACCTTCAGGTTATACAGAATAGGCTCACATTTGACGTTGCTTTACGCGTGCCCAGAAGTATTGGTGCAGCGCTCTGTTAAATGTAAACCAAAATGTCTTAATATACAATTGAATCTGATTGAATAGAATGACGCGCGAGTACATTATTTAGGTATGGTTGACCGTAGTGAGTGCGCGACGCGGACTTGACTCAGTTGGCGAGTATGTGCTCGTTTGAATCAATTGACTCAATGACATGCTCCAGACTGAACCACAGACTAGCTGGAGAGATACTAAGTGGAAAAATGCTGGTTTATCGACCTAACTTATTATAGTTTCAGCGAGTCTTAGAAAGCAAATAAAATAGTAAAAAAAATATACAAATATAAAATAATAATTGACACTCATCTGTACACTAAATTTATCGTGCAGTGAAATTGTATTTTTAAAAAGTTGTAATTGTTTATATAATACTATTTGTATAATAATTGTATTATTTGATTGACGTGTGATTCGTACATTTGGTTAATAACTGTGTGGTGACTCTGGAACGCGGCGAACACTGCTTCTTAAATCAGCCCGGAAGATCGCAATTTAATACTTCGCAATAGTTTAACTTGTTAAGTTTAATGTGTTCGTAACATATATGCATAGTAGTAGGGTTATTTCTATAGTTCAGCTGAGAAGGTACCATACCTTTTTTTAAGCAAGTTTTTCTACCGCCAAACAGTAATGTGAAAACATTACATTTCATTAAACATTCAGTTTTTCTGCGACGCTCTTTTAGGAATAAAATATTTTTCTAAAAATCCTATCTGAAAACCTTTGAATTAAATACCCATAATACATAATATAAACTAAAAGAAACGTGGAAGCCATCCGGCTTCGAGATTGGTGAAAAACTGTATTCCTGTATACTTGTAAATATAGAAATGGTTGTCGTCTTGTTGTTGCGTTCTGGATTTTCGCTCAAAAATAGAGCAAAGACGTAATTTAGTTAGGCGGGAGAGGCGCGGGTGACCTCGTAGCGTAAGCACGTAAGCAGCCCACTTTGCCCAGTGCTGGGTGATAGATGGCTCATGCCCTCGGAAGATTCTAGGAACAGGTTTCGGCACGATGTTTTTCAACACTGTTTTTAAGCTAGCAGCATTACGCACACGACTTCGAAAAGACGGTGGTGCGCGTGGGATCAGGGGCTCCTGATCGGCAGTCGCCGTCCTCCCGACTCGACCAGCCGTAACTTGTCCCGTTGTGTATTTCGTCCAGGATTTACCGCTAATATCCGTCACTGTGTATTACCTTTCTACCGCCTAGCCAAAACTAAAGCTTCTTTCAAGCGAAAAGAAAAAAATCAAAACTAAGACAGTGTTGACTGTCTAGCTAAAACTGACTTAGCTTTGATAGCTTTTCTCTTGAAATTATAGATACAGCAATAGCAATGTCAAAGCCGATTAAGAAGTTTACTAAACATGACAAAATTTAGTCGTTACTGAATTCAGTGTAGTGTAGCATTTACCAAGCTAGCATAGGTACTATACAGAAGCATGGATGGTTTCTGACTGACTGAATTCAGTCGACTAAATTTAGCCATGTGTGATAAGGCTTTTAGGTAGTCGGTAGAAAGGTATTAGACAGTACCCTCTGGTGTGTTGACCGCGAGCGCGTTGTAGTGGAGTGCGTAGAGTGCCCGGCGGCGTGGTTCGCGCGGCGGCTCCGTGGCGCCATGCAGGGGCTCGGGACCGACGACCGCACGCTCATCCGCGTCGTCGTGTCTCGCTCGGAGGCCGACCTCGGCGCCGTCAAGCGGGAGTACGAGCGACTCTACGACAAAACACTCGTCAGCGAAGTGAAGGTACGTACCCGCTACCGTACTGACGACGCCGCGTCTTCCAGTCGAGTGCGTCGAGAACGCGGCGGCGTGGTTCGCTCAGCGCCTGCGCACCGCCATGCAGGGCGCCGGCACCGAGGACCGAGTCCTGGTCCGCATCATCGCCACGCGCTCCGAGGTAGACCTCGGCGCCATCAAGCGGGAGTACGAGCGCATCTACGATAAGACTCTGGAGAGCGATATCGCGGTATGTATCGCGACTCGGTTACTCGATTGGCAACTGTTTTTTCTTACAAAACAAAAGATATACAAACACTTTATTACCAACAAAAAAACAACAAATGCATGGAGACATACCTACATTTAGTTTAACTAAAAATTATAATGCAAGGATACAAATACACAAGCTCCCATATGAAGCCCAAACTTAGCGTGACTTGTATCTCGTATGTATAGTTTCTGAACACTTGAAGCATTCACTAAACTCAACAAAGTGTACTAATAAAGCTATACAATATAATTAGAACACTTTGTAGGCGAAATACTTAAAGATGCGAATGAAAAGATACCACGAAAAAAAAAACACATATCTAACGTACAAATTAACGCAAAAATTGTGGCTAAGTAATTAATTAAGCAATACTTAGACATAATACACAGCATAAGCAAATAACTATTCTTTAAATGCCAAAATTTTGCTGTATGGTTTCACTTCTATGGTAATGGCTAACTATAAACTGAATCCATAAACAAGTGTATCTTTTAGTTAAATAATTTAGCTCTGATTACTCATTAACGCGTTACATAACGTGTTGCCAGTCACTATAATCGAATACCTCACCAAAACAAATGAAAAAGCTTGTCCGCACAGCGTCCTGATTCAAAGCACTACATTTACATGCATGAAAGTAATAAAAATACATATTCTTTATGTGTTTAATATATGTATTATGAGACTATAAAAAATATTTATTCGCTATTTAGATAAAAAAAAATAGCTTGTTTCATTTATTATCTGCTTTCAATGTTAATTATGTAATTCCAATGATTGCTTATTACTTTGATCATGTATTTGGTGGAGGTAAAACAGCATCTAGCCATGAAACAACTTTGTCCACTCAAGATATAATTAGGTAGTGGTAGGAAGGACCCTTTGCTGAGTCCGGCGAGAGAAGTATCACACCATATATTCCACCGCCTGACAGTAATGTAAAAACATTGCTTTTCTCTGGCTTGAAGGGCAATATTACCAGACCAAGATTCATCAAGGTCGAACATTTAAATGTGGATTTTCAAGCCATGTAGTTGGTAAATCGCGGCACAGCTCGTCTCCGCTCTGCTCCACTTCGCCTCTGTGGAACCGCAGCCTAACTCAGTAGTGGTTAAAGTTGCGTTCAAATGAAAGGTCGCTGTGTTACCTCAAATTGTGTTTACATAATTACTCATTTACCTATTCTATTCTATCTGGTGGCTGGACGAAGGAGGTGAGGACTTTCTATCCACAAGATGTAACAAAACTCTGTTCAATTTATATTTATGCGTTTTTACTAGGCGTTTATTTGATACTAGCGACGCCCCGCGGTTTTACTCGCGGCCCGCGGCTTGCTTAACTATTTATTTTGTTTTCTCTACTTCGAACTCTATTATCAATTAAATTCGGTCCAGCTGTATCAGAAATTAACCGGAACGTCAGTTTGTTCCGGTTTATTTATTTTTTGTTATGTATCAGATTTTTTTTTTCTGTCTAAACAAATTTTTTACGTTACTTATGTGCCTTTCTATAGTTTACATATGCAGTCATAAGCTGTTAATTTTAACAAACATATTAGTATATTTTAATTGAATGTAGTTATATGTAAATTGTTCAAAGTTTTGATACATCTAGTTTACAAATTGTTATAATATTACGTTTATTAGAATAAATAATTGCTTTTATGTATCTAAAAGTGAAATCCAATATCTAGCTTCTCTACAAGTAAATAACTCACATTTTATCAAAGACCCAATACAAATAATGGCATTGCAATTTAGTCTATATTCACAAACTTATTTAGAACATTGGGTCGAAATTACCGCAAAAATACTAATGAATGTCGCTTTTTCCCTTCACTTCGTCGCATGCGCACCGGCACGGATCAACGCCATCTCTCGGCCGAACACGCTAACTGCTGTGTAACCTCGCTGTTTGCGACGCGTCAGCAGGGGGAGACTTCCGGAGACTACAAGAGGGCGCTGGTAGCGCTCATCGGACCCGCTTAAAACACGAGTACAACAACACAAGATATTACAAGAATCTTCATATAGTTTTAAGTAAAGGTTTACGTATGTGCGTCTTAGAATTATGACAATTGTTCGCGTTAGACGGTTATTTTATAAATTAAATGCAATTAATTATATTTGCTGGAATTTACGTAAATGGGTAAACGAACAGCGTTGTTTTCCATTACGCTCTGTAATTTCTAACATGCAACATTGAAATTGCCATGTCTCCTGAATTGTTTAAAATTTTTTTTTTTAAAGCAGTACTCTAACTTAGAAGAAATAACATTTTGTTTAGCTGATTATCGCTTTAGAATATCTTGTTTTATGTTTTGATTAAGCTTATTGTTATTGTGAAATGCATAATTGTCTTAGAGTAGTACTGAAAATTATCGGAAAGTTATATTGTTATACAAAATGTATTATTAATCGCATTTAAAGTAATATATGCGGTATTAGCCTTTGTGCAGTGCCTTTATTCAAAACATTATTTATTTAGCTATCACAAAATTTTATTTTTGTATAATTGTTATTGGCTTGAGATTAATTTAACGGAGCGTTGATCATTCCAGTTGGTAGAACCTGTAAACTTTTAGCTTTACGAATCTCCATCACAATAAAGTGTATTCAAATGTATCTTGTTTTTTATTTCGTTTACATCAAATAAGATAGGGTTTTTCCCGATAGTTATAATCTTGGTGTCTTCAAATCGAGAGTGAATCGGTTTCTTCTAGGTAAACACGCTCCATCGTAGACCGCATCGTCGCTTAACATCAGGCGAGATGGCGGTCAAGTGTAAACCTATTAAAGTTAAAAAAAAACATAGTATCATGAAATGTGGTCTCCTAGCCTGTCAAATCATATAACCGTTAACGGCAATGTTTTGACAGATGAGTACCTGTGTGGCTCAGTGCTGTTCTGGGCAGGCGTGTTGTGTTGCCATTCAAGTTTGGCCGTTTTCGGATGTAAGTACTAATAAAATAGTTAGGTACTAGGAAACACTAGGTATATTTATATATAAATATAGATATATATAATACATTGAACAAAATTTACCGCCCAGGACGTCTACTCTCTTTCTACGAAAAACGTAATTTCGAAATAAACTCGCGACTTTCCTACTCCGGTGCTACTTCGATCCGCCGTTTCGTCCGTTTAAATGTTTTAACCCTTAAAGTCATTCTGTTAATTAGAGTTTAGAACATTTCAACGTCAAACAATGTTCGATCGGACGAAATGAAGTACACCCGGAATAGGAAAATAGAGCAAAGCAGTTTATTTCGAAATTACGTTTTTTTTTTAAAAGAGAGTGGACGTCCAGAACTAGTTCCCAACACTAATCTACTCGTTTGACGAGCTATCTTTCAACTTGGCATTGGCGGAATTATGAGCCTAAACCAGCATTGGCCATATACTCGAGGTGGCATGCGGAAATCGTAGGATGATGTTTCAGGCCCCGACGGTCTACCGCGTAACTAAAACTGTCTTAGCTTCGATATACCTCTCTTTTCTTTCTTGTAATGATAAAGAACGCAATAGCAAATCGAAAGCAGATTTAGTTAGGCGGTAGAAGGGCCGGGCTTGTGATCGCCATGGAGACACCCGGGGCTTTCGGCCCAGTCTGGCCCTGGGCACACCCCGGACACTCCACTAAAACTCAATACAAGCGCCGCTGTAGAGCTACCTACTCGTCACACAACTACAAAGATGTCGTTCGTACACACGCGTGAATGTGTGCGTTAGCGCTAGGGCTACTTAATTATTTTATTGAATAGTTGTGCCCCTTGAGTTCACCTGGTGACGTAAAGTAGTTTATAAACTTGCTATAATGTTGAGTTACATAAATAGAATGGTGCCAAATTATACTATTCTAATTAAAAGGGTTTACGCGGCAATACATACGTATTGCCGCGTAAAATCAAACGAAACCGATGATCGATAGGTATATACCTACATAGATATCTATTTTTGTTAGTAGGTATACATTCGCATATTATTTTACACTTACCCAAGAAGGAAACTATATTCTGACACTATAATTATTCCTCCAAGAATTATCAATCCGTGCCCAAAACTGGCTGTGTAAGTTACGAACTTTGAGTAAAAATTACTACGTTATTATAAAGCTACGTTATTTAAAAGTTTCTAATCTTACGTTATTTTATCCTTTAATCTTGTCCCGTTTAACTGACGGACAGCCGTAAACAGCACAACAACTCACCATTATGATATTGCGTTAGGAATTAAATGTTCGATACCAGCCTTTCGTTGAGTGCTCCTAGCGTACTCGAAACGGCCTGAGGGGTGAGGAAGCTTGAAATTGGCGGGGGGTGGGGAGTGTCCGTTTTATCTATACTATCTATTTTATGCCCAGGGCTAAACCACAATAAAAACCATGAATCAAAAGTTCTAGAAAAAAGAAAGAACTAAAAATAAGTTTTTATGGTTCCCAGTTCCACCGCACTTGTCAGCAAATATCTGCATAAGCGATACGATTTCCATCAAGCAAATCGGGTTATATGCATCTGTCGTAGGACCCTCTCAAACAGTGAAGGAAAACATCGCGAGTCAACCGGCATTTCCGAGAATCTTTTGAGGTCACATAATTTTGTCATCCGTGAACCTGCATGCGGGCCGGCGTGGTATATTTTCAAGAGAAGATCCCAAATCCCAGTAGTGGGAACATTTAGTGGACTGCTTATGCTAGTATCTGAGGTCTTTAAGAAATGAGCACTTGATATTTTTTAAATTAATCTTGGTATTACCAGCATAAGCAAAAGTATAACATAATCACACTGCTGGTATTCAGGACCTTCGTTCACTAGAAGAGTCAGGTCATATCCGCCACGCTGACCAAGAGCGGGTAGGGGAAGAACGAAGGACAGATTCCAGAAAGATTCCTTTCTTGTAACATGCTCCACATACAAGAACAAAATTAAAAATTTTGATTAACCCCCGACTACCTTGGATTTGTTATCTGTACAACATCCTACTAGTCAAGCCCTTTCATTTGACACCCATATTAAGGGAGTTGTGAAAAAAGAAATGTAATTCGCCATTTTGTGGTAGCGGCCATCTTGGATTTGAAATTTGTCATAGTGCGAAGTATTCTACTAGTCAAGCCCTTTCGTTTGATTCTCATATTAAGGTAGTAGTGAAAAAAATATTTAATTCGCCATTTTGTGATGGCAGCCATCTTGGATTTGATATTTGTTATAGTGTATAGTATTCTACTAGTCAAGCCCTTTTATTTGATACCCATATTAAGGTAGGTTGTGAAGAAATATTTTGTCCGCCATTTTGTGGAGGCGGCCATCTTGAATCGATTTTAGCCAAACATAGCTAAGAACACCCGCACGGATATTAACTTTCAAATAAAAAAAAACGCATTGAAATCGGGCCATCCGTTTGAGCTCTACGGTGCCACAGACACACACACAGACAGACAGACAGACATCGACGTCAAACTTATAACACCCCTTTTTTTGGTCGGGGGTTAAAAATACTACATCTACGAAATTGGGTTATTAAGCTATTAACAAATAAAAATGTAAGCACTATGAATCTTATTTTATTATTTACTCACAGTAAAATATGTATAAAAATGAATAATTACTTAAAACTAAGTTTGACAAGTGGAACCGCTGTGTACAGCGTACGGCGATGTATATATTATAATGTCACCGTAAAATTAATTGTCAACAGCGTTCGATTATAATTTCAAGGAAGTTTGTAGAGGTCCCGTTTGGAGGCTTCGAGCAGAACGTAGCTTATCTAAATCAGCTACACATCTCGATAAACCGAACCGCTGTCTCGCCGCCATGAACGCATCATGTCGTGACTTTGTTAAAAACTGAGACATTGTTATGCCGGAGCTCTTATTTTTTTGTAGTTCCCAAAGCTCTGCACTCAACGTCACATCCCTTAGCCAAGCTTGGCGCTGATGTTGTAAGCTAAGTTAGCTTAGTATCCCTTAACTCATAGAGAATAGGCCTGGAGTAATCAGATGTTGAAGACTTTCCCATTCGGTGACAGCGACTGATATCTTTAGCTTGAAAAGTGCCCAACGTCAAGGTTTCTGTTAAAAGTTCATGGCAGTAGCGTCCTCCGGTCCTCTCCCTTCGTTTCGGGAACACTATGGAGCAACAGTATTTTTCGCCTGGTGTGGATCTCCAAGATATCATGTCAGCTAATAGTTCAGTTGGGGGGAGGGTCCTGATACCTTCTGGGTCCAGTACCTGTACCTATCTGAACTACTCATTAAAACGCAATTATCAAACGGTCTTGTGACTTGACCACGATGTGAGCAATCCCTGGCGCAAAAGCCAGCCGGGCCCCCCACTGGCCTGGCTTGTGGGGCATGCGGCAACCGTAGGATAAGGTCTCGGGCCCCAGGCTTGTGATCGCCATGGAGCCACCCGGGCCCTTTCGGCCCAGTCCGACTCTGGATGTAGTACCCGGAGAAAGTTCAATGCATACAGTTTAAACGAATAACGATTTGGCGCTAATAGCCTCTACTGCCTCTCTTCGAATTCTGCCAGCTAAGATACTAAATCCCGGATGGCATCCATTTTGAAAAAATCACAATACAGTGAAGTTCTTTAGCAACTGGAGAAATAAGTGTGTAACGGGCCCTTTCGGCCCAGTCCGATTCTGGATGTAGTACCCGGAGAAAGTTCAATGCATACAGTTTAAACGAATAACGATTTGGCGCTAATAGCCTCTACTGCCTCTCTTCGAATTCTGCCAGCTAAGATACTAAATCCCGGATGGCATCCATTTTGAAAAAAATCACAATACAGTGAAGTTCTTTAGCAACTGGAGAAATAAGTGTGTAAGATAACACTTCCCATCGGGTACACCCTCTTGTATGTTATTAACATAAAATGTTAATTGAATAACTCTGTGAATATATCTTTGACAATTAAATATGTTTAAGAAATTCAAATTGGATGTTGTACATGTAAGTACCCTCGGGCGAAAAAATAGGGAATAAAAATATAAAAAATTTGGTAGGTTAGCGCGATAAGGAACTTCGTTCCAAAATCAATATCCTAAGCAAATTATGTGCAGAAAACAAACTATAAGTACTTATAATAACATATCGCAATGAACTTTAGTTTTGACTGCACACATTTTCCAATGAGTGTCGCCAAAAGTGCAGTCGGTACAGTAAGGTGCTTTGCAGACAACGGAGCGGGTCTTTTTGATCGCGGAACAATAAAGAGCCCCTTCTGAGCTACCGCGCTACCAAGCCACACTACCGATAACGTCGTGGGGAAATTTCTTTACCTTTTGCACTACCAGCCAGTAGTGTCTTAGGTACAAATAGCTACAAGGTAACTTGTAGTTAGGTACATTCTAAACGGTCTTAAATCTCCGTTCCCATCAACACTACTACATATCAAAACACTACCAGTTACTACTATACCCATAGTAGTAGTATCATAGGAAATATTTCTGCACTACCAGCCAGCAGTGCCATGGGTAATCTATAATGCGTCTTACATAACCCCTTAAAAATAGTCTTAAGAGGTTTTATCCTAACTCGCGAACTCAACGCATACGACGGACAGAGGCAGTTAGTTCACGACCTTCGTTAGTGAAAATCGAAAATCACGCAGACGTCTGCATTACTGCATACAAACTGGTTTGTGTGACACATCGGCCATGGCTAGAGTGACCAGACGTCCCGTCCCGAACGAGACTGTCTGTCCCTTTTTTGTAATTACGAGTCCCGGTGTCCCAGAATAATTCTGAGACGCAAACTTGACCCGTTTACGGAAACACCGCTTACATAAAAAACATACCAAGATTTACTCAAATAATTAATCAAGAGTGATTCTTAGTCAAAATGATCACCTGATAAAGCCAATTGTGTCCTCTAATAAATATGACTAAACATTTTGGGTATTTTTTTAGTTTATAACACTTTTAAGCTAACTAACTTTTATAATAACTGCATCTTAATATTTAACTAAATGTCCCGTTTAGAGCCAAAAAATAATGTCAGAGTAAGCTCAGTCGTTCCCGAAGAACTTGGCCTGGATCTCCTCCAGAGGGATCTCCTCCTCCTGGCCCAGCGCGGGCTGCGGCTCGGCCTTGGATTGCTCACGTAACTCTGTTCAACAACAATGCGATGATTAGTGTACAAATTTCTTTTAAATATTCGTAGTGTAGGAAGACGGCCGGCAACCCCGTCTAGGGATTGGCCCTCCTGAGGCGGTGACGCGCCTCTGGTTTCTGCCACTGGATACGAATGCAAGTGTCCGTCCGCCCGCCAGGCGGCCCCGTAAGGACGATGGCAGGGTGAAGGTCGTGTGGTCGAATATGATAGCGATCCCGCGACTCTAGACTCCAAACCATGCTGGAGAAATTTGTAGGGGATTCTAGTTTGTAAATGCGTAAAATTATTTCTCCTCTCACATAAAATAAAAAGGCTGGTTTGCTCAGAACGGCAGGCCACGGCAGCGAAAAAAACGAAAGTAACCTCGTGTTCGCGCTGTATGCGGAAAACGTTGAAGAACCCCATCAAAATTGGCCCGAAATTTGGTACCAGCTCTCGGAATAGTGTGTTTTGCTCACCTTCCCAGTCTCTCAGCAGGCGCCTGTACCGGTCGGCGCAGTCGGGCCGCTTCAACTGCTCGTACACATCCACCAGCCCGCTGTAGTCGTACTCCAGTCCCGAGTACTGTTCACCGAACAGTTTCAAGCCTGGAATGATCACACCTCGATCAACACCTCGCTACTAATGGTATAACTCTTTGCAGAGTCTGTCTGGGACTCCACGCCATAATGGAGACAGAGACCAGTGTCACTCAGTTATTGGAAAATAAAGAGTCCATAATCATTATCCAATACTACAATGTGCTCGTTACGAGATATAAGATTAATTAGCAGCCAAGTAATGTGTAAAATTCACTGTGTCCCGATTTGCACAGCAATGTTTTCAGAGCAATTACAGATCATAGAGATAAATCATTTTATATCTCTGGTTGACACGTGCAGTCCAGTACTAGATAATAATTTGGACTCTTAATTTTCCAATAGCTGCGTGACACTGTGTCAGGCGGATGTCCTGATAGTCCAGTAATCCATACTAATATTATAAATGCGAAAGTAACTCTGTCTGTCTGTCTGTCTGTCTGTCTGTCTGTCTGTCTGTCCGTCTTCTTTACCTAAAACCAACCAACAGATTTTGATGAAATTTGATACATAGATAAAATAGATCCCGAGAAAGGACATAGGCTACTTTTTGTTCCGAAAAAAGAGTTGAAAGGGTTAAAATAAGGGATGAAAGTTTATATGGAAAACTTCGTCATTGTTGAAGAACTATGAAACTTTAAGTCTAGATATTTAACACGAAACCATAAAATGTATGTTTTAACAGTTTTGTAGTTTCGAACTGTACCTACGGGGGTGGAATTGGGGTTTTCTTTTTTATTATTTATTCTTGGGTCAAATTTAGTAATTCAAATTTCACCCTCTTCCTGTCAACCGATTAATCTGAAATTTTGTATACACTTTGGATTTTGGTGACAATACAATTATGTTTATTCATTATCATTATAAATTCAAGATGGCCGCCGCTACAAAATGGCGGATAATTTATGTTTTATGAACCCCATCAACATGGGTATCAAATAAAAGGGCTTGACAAGAAGAATACAGTGCACTATACAACCTCAATACTTAAGATGGGCGCAGCCACTAAATGGCGTATCAGACTATCAGACAGAATTTTTGATAGTCGACGAGATTTCCATGGTGTCTTATCAAATGTTATGCATGATGGACGCTCGATTAAGGCAAATTAAGAACTGTGAAAATGAGTTTTTTGGAGGAGTAAACGTATTACTTTTCGGTAATCTTTTACAACTGCTCCTATAAAAAGATCAGGAACACCTGTTTTCAATTCTAATATGAAATTATATATATGAAAGTAACTCTCTCTGTCCGTTACCGTCTAACGCCTAAGCCACTTAAAGAGTTTGTTACAATTTGGTGCACAGATAGACTACCAAGACTTAGGAAAGAACAACGGCGACTTTTTACCACAGAAAAAGAGTTGAAAAGAGTGGAAATGAGGAGTAAAAGTGTGCATGGAAGGATCTTTGCACTCTTTGTATGCTATTTTAACCGACTTCAAAAAGGAGGAGGTTATCAATCCAGTTGTATTTCAATTGTGAATCAATTTAGATGGTTATTTTTTTGGTTGGTAGAGTTCAGAGGTGGTCATATAAATTTTATTGAAATCAGTGCGGCGGTTTTTGAAATATGAACAACAAACTAAAATTTGCGTTCATGTAATCAGACGATATATCTACTAATATCTACTAATAGACTCTAATAAAATTTGGTGGACCGTCCCAATATGATTTTAAATTAATATCTGTTTTTATTAATGATTATTAATGATTATTTTTTTGAGATCATAGATTTTTTGTAATTTGTCGTGTTAATTGTACATTTATTAAATATAAAACTTTGACTTAGACCGATTACGAAACGTGAATTTGTATGGTAGTAGACATACGAGTAGGTACTGCCTCAATTACTTTAATAAATATGTGGCGCGGACGAAGTCGCGGGTAAAAGCTAGTTATACTACATAAAAACTTTACCCAAACGAGCGAAGACGTTTGTCATGCGCCACCTCGCACGCTCGGCTTCGGCGGAAGATAATGGCTTTGAGTCGGTTCTTGTGAGCAGTTCCAGGAGTGAGAACAAATATATTTATGAACTACCAGTAGTTACGAAACAAACGTTTGGGTGTTGGAAGACGCAGCTTTGGCAGGCCTCCCACAAGATGGACCGACGATCTGGTGAAGATCTCCGGAAATCGTTGGATGCGGGCGGCGCAAGCCCGTTCTTTTTTCTTTGGGGGTGCCATCGTTCAGCTGATATGATGATCTAATAATTCCGATATAAATGAGTGGTGTCGGTACTGACTGATGGAGATGGAGCGTGGTATTGGTAGTGGGGTACTGACTGATGGAGATAGAGCGTGGTGTCGGTAGTGGGGTACTGACTGATGGAGAGTGGTGTCGGTAGTGGGGTACTGACTGATGGAGAGTGGTGTCAGTAGTGGGGCACTGACTGATGGAGAGTGGTGTCGGTAGTGGGGTACTGACTGATGGAGAGTGGTGTCAGTAGTGGGGCACTGACTGATGGAGAGTTGTGTCGGTAGTGGGGTACTGACTGATGGAGAGTGGTGTCAGTAGTGGGGCACTGACTGATGGAGAGTTGTGTCGGTAGTGGGGTACTGACTGATGGAGAGTTGTGTCGAAAGTGGGGTACTGACTGATGGAGAGTTGTGTCGGTAGTGGGGTACTGACTGATGGAGAGTTGTGTCGAAAGTGGGGTACTGACTGATGGAGAGTTGTGTCGGTAGTGGGGTACTGACTGACTGATGGAGAGTTGTGTCGTGTAGTGGGGTACTGACTGATGGAGAGTTGTGTCAGTAGTGGGGCACTGACTGATGGAGAGTGGTGTCAGTGTGGGGCACTGACTGATGGAGAGTTGTGTCGGTAGTGGGGTACTGACTGATGGAGAGTTGTGTCGAAAGTGGGGTACTGACTGATGGAGAGTGGTGTCAGTAGTGGGGCACTGACTGATGGAGAGTGGTGTCGGTAGTGGGGTACTGACTGATGGAGAGTGGTGTCAGTAGTGGGGCACTGACTGATGGAGAGTTGTGTCGGTAGTGGGGTACTGACTGATGGAGAGTTGTGTCGAAAGTGGGGTACTGACTGATGGAGAGTTGTGTCGGTAGTGGGGTACTGACTGATGGAGAGTTGTGTCGGTAGTGGGGTACTGACTGATGGAGAGTTGTGTCGGTAGTGGGGTACTGACTGATGGAGATAGAGCGCAGGTACAGCTGTTCTGCTTGCTGGTGCATGTTCATGTGGTAGTTGTAGAGCGCGGCCAGGGGCCCGATGCTGAGCCCCACCTCGTGGTCCTCCGCGCCCAGTAGTTCCTCCTTAATCGCGATCGCCTTCAGGTGCATTGTCTCTGCGTCCTGCAACACAGAACCACATTTCCTCAACTGATTCTCACAATACTGTCGACACCAGGGGACTGACATCCTTCATCATATCGACAATTACCATCGTCGCCTCCGCGTCATGACACGGTTCCTCAACTGATGCCTCCTGTATTGACTGGGACATGCAGCATCATCACGGTGGTCGAGGTATCAAAGTCTTAGCAATAATTTGTATCAGGAACTACCTAAAATTTCATTTTGCCTGTGTTTTGCCTCGACAGTTCGCAAATTTAACGTTGGGAGTCAATTATTGCTGGTCGCGTGGACTATACAGGTTGTGGACATACGTACTTACAAGCTAAAAAGCGGAATCTGAAGAACTTTATAACTTTGTAACCCAGGTCTGCAAGCTCATTAAATTGATTTGATTGACCTATATTATGTTGGCTGTTTTGTGAATGGTTTGGTTACACTATGTGGGTGGAGGAAGCAGATAAGAGGAAGCACTGACGTGGAACTTCTGCATGCACTGGTAGAGGCGGCCCAGGTTCCCGTATGCTTGGTTACACTATGTTGGTGGAGGAAGCAGATAAGAGGAAGCACTGACGTGGAACTTCTGCATGCTCTGGTAAAGGCGGCCCAGGTTCCCGTAGTGCTTGGCGGTCTGCACGTTCTTCTCTCCGAACGCGATCATGGACAGCGCCAGCGCCGCGCGGTGCAGCGCCTCCGACTCCTCCAGCAGCGACGGCTCTGCTGGGGACACACGGTTACTTGTGACGCAGGTGACGCAGGTTTTGTAGTTGTAGGGCTCTTAGCAGAATCCACCTGGGGAAGTACCACACCTTTGCCAGTTATCTGCCACCAAGTAGTACTGTGTAAATATTAAAATATTGGTGGTGGTGAACAAGTCACACACTACACCATCTGACCCCAAACTAAGCAAAGCTTGTACTATAGCTTAAGTACTTATATAGTTTTATATACATACTCATTAGACATAGAAACTCCCGGTCACAGTACAAATATTTGCACTGAGTGGGAATCGAACCCACGACCCTTGCCTTTGCAGGCAGAGTTACTACCCACTAAGCCAGTCCAATATTACTGTGTTCCAGTTTGAAGGGCAATGTTTCCAGAGAAATAACTGGGCTAAAGATAAGTCATTTTCTATCTCAGGGTCTTTTCTATCAATCAATCAAATAAAAGTGCGATGCTAGGTTATTAATTGAACTCTTCATGTTACAATACCTGCGTGTCACTGTGCTGTTTTGCGCATGCACGTTGCTTACCATCAGGCACATGTCCTGCTCGTCTCTAAACTATAAACTTGACGACGGGACTCGGTAAGTCCATCGCAATGAGTTAGGTCTGTGGTCCCGCCGCTTTTCGGCTGCAGAGGATGGGGTGAGCGGCCCACCGCAATATCGGCGCTATTCTTCCCCTGCAGTCACACCGCGTTCGCCATCTTACGGTAGCGACCCAGTCAAGGCCACGGTGAACAGCGACAAACCGTAAAAGGCTCATAACACTTGGCTAAATTTAGTTACTGGATTCAGAAGCAAATTTAGAAAATAGATTATTTAACTGAATTTAGAAGCAAGTTAAAGTAAGTTAGTATGCTAGATTACTGAATGCCTTTACACTTCACTGAATTCAGTACCGACTACAACTACCGAATAAACCCTGATCCTCTCCTGCTCTCCTCCCTAACATGGTAGGCCACCTCAGCCGCACCGGTGGCGGTGCCCATACGCCGCACAACCTATATCCGCATCGTCGTCGGCTTGCAGGCAAACCCTAGACGAGCGGCCACTGCTCGGGTTTCTTTTCACTTTGTCGTAAGTGACCGCCTGGTCACGGCTACTGGGAAGCACGTAGACTCTAGACCAGGGGTCGGCAAGTAGTTTTAGGCGGGGTCCGGATGCTGGGCGAAAATTTTACCGAGGTCCGGAAAAAAAATGTGGTAATAGGTAATTAAGTGATACTTATTTAAGTATTTATTGTACGTTTCCAAACCAAATTTGTAATTATAATAAAAATCCAAGACCTAAAAATGCAATAAATTACACCGACGCGCTTGGCCCAGTTCTTTATAGTTTGGTTCTCGAGAAGAACAACAAACTCGAAGTGTGTCTTCTAGGCAGCTGTCGGTTAATCTTGAATGATATTTGTTACTAAAAAAACATTTTTGAGAAAGATGAGTCACATACGTAAGTCGAACCAAGCATAGTAGCCAAATTGATAGCATAGCATTTTTTTTGCAATCAACATATTTTTATGAGCTCTGTGCTTTCACGTCCTGGAACTCCGTCGACCCACTGTATTCTCGGTAGCTCCTAGTTTTACCAACCTACTTAGACGTTTGAATTCCCTTCGATGGTCTTGGCTATCTCTAGGATCTTATCGTCCAGCATAATCTTGGTGCATCGGCATAGAATAGATAATATAGGCATCGGGTAGTAACTATAATTGGATCGTTTGGTGGTGTAGCATAAACAGATCTTCCCGCGTGCTCCGTCTTTTTTTAGCTCAGTGTCACGAAGCTATGTAAGCTACCTTATAGGTACTGTCATGTCATGGTTCCCTTGATGATCCAAGAAGTGACATTATTGTAAATGGCTGCTTCAGCCTCCTCGAGTTTCGCCTTTAAGAGGCTTTCACTTCCTAGCCTATAGGTTTGCATGATGTTTTCGCAGATCTTAAGATTTACTTGTCTTGTCGCTCTTAGTGTGGCTATAAATTCGATGAAGACGTTAACGGGCGGTTCAACCTGTCCCTTGTCGGCTTTCGTTCGGCTAATTTCTTGTTGTGAAGGGATGGGGATGAGATTCAGAGAATGCACGACCAAACTTCAACCTTTGCCTTCAACGCAGCAGCAAACTGCTGCGTTGAAGGCAATCACGAAGGCTGTGATGGTGCTTCAGCTGCCGCTTTGATTGGCTGCGGCTTTTTCGCGGCAACCCTGTGCTGTGCTCTTTCGAAGCCGGTTCGGATGGTCGAACTAGGAACACGATGTCCCCAGATGTCAGTTGCATTTGTTTGGTCGTGAGAAAGGGTTCTGAGAAAGCTCAGATTTTCTCCCTATCTTCTTATACCGCAATCTCATGATGTTTAGAGGCCTCAATGCAACCCCGGCCGGTCTGTGACTTGCGCTCTTGAGTTTCGATTACCGGCGCATGCACGCTTATCGCCCGGGATGTTTCACCAGCATTTCTGATCAGGTGTGCGAGCAGCGCACTTTGTCTGTGTGAAAGGCGTCCGACCTTACAAGTACTGTAGTAGTGTTTTCGGTCGCACCATCCGAAATCGGTGGCCGTGTACCTCGCACACATGCCATAGCGTTGTAGGTTTTCAGCTTTTTGTGAATTTTACGGCACTCCCATTGAGCAGGCAAGACAATCCAGGTAGGTGAGAAACGGGGTCGTTTCCATTCTCAGTCGAAGCAAAACCTTATTTCAAATCCTTCTTTGTTGCTGTCCATGAAGAGAGCCACCCGCGGATACGGATCCCTGCCCTCTTTGGCCTGCGTTCTCCAGTAGTTGTTGGACGAAGATGCTCTTCGAGGAATTATCTTGAGCGGGGACAGCATTCCACGTATCCACGGACAGCAGGGCAAGGTGTGGTGGCGAAGGCCACACTTTCAAATACACGCCGTATTTGAAAGTGTGGGTTTATCTTAGCCGCTATGCGGAAAATATTTGAATATAAATTGTTTATTTACTAAGTTCAATTCTACGTGGTAAAAAAATATTGTTTCAATTAATAAAGGTGTACCTTATATACATTTATAAATGTATACTCGGTATACAATACAATACTTGGCGGTCCGAGGTTCGACCTTTCGCGGTCCGGATACGGACCGCGGTCCGCCTGTTGCTGACCCTTGCTCTAGACAATAGCTCCCAACCAACCCTTCCGACAAATGCGAACAGTGCTCCTTAAAAGATCGATTATGGTTTTACACTGGACGGCCATCTCGCATGTAAAGCAATAATGCTACGACGGACCGTGTTTACCTGAAAGGTTGTAAGTTGTAACCATCGGCGCAAACCAACCCAGGCAACCCATTCCACAGAGTCCATTCCTAGACAGAGATGTTTTTATTACAAACATGGAGTCAGACTTTTTCATTTGAGTATTTTGGACGTCAACTACAAAACGAAGTGGTTTTTTCGAGGTACGAGCAGTTCTGTAGAAAAAAAGGAAGATGGTGCTATCCCATGGTACAATCTTTAGTAATATTATATAGCAGAAGAGTTTATTTGTTTGAATTCGCTTCTCAGGAACTACTGGACCGATTTCAAAAAATCTTTCATTGGATATGTACATGATCCGTGATGTCAATGTGAATATATATGTTTGTTGCTCAATCACGTCGTAACGTATGATAGGATCGGACTAAAATTTGGAACACAGCTTTTTTTTTTATTTAATCCACAAAATATACAATAGCATTTACCTAAATACATCTCTGCCAAACTGCACGGCAGTTTGTAGGCAGCAATGCTCTCAGATCATTTGTTTAAATTAAATCTATCTTTGCATACTAACATTTTAATTTCAGAATTTAATTATATGTATACACACGGATATTGTGGGTATACATTATTACATTGTGGGCTGCGGTATGTTAATAACTATATTGTGATTTAGAAAAAAGTCAATTCCTTCACCTCATTCTCTCCAACATAAGCTTTTTCAAAGCTATTTTAAAACATACTTTATTTTTAAATTGGCCCTCGAACCCCGCAGGCAAATCATATTAGATTATAGTTGGGAAGAACACATAGGGTACATTTTATCCCGGGAAAATAATGACAGCAGGAAGACCGCGAGTAAAACCGCAGGGCGCTGCTAGAGTTTATATGTACCACGGGCGAAGCCGGGGCGGGCTTCTAGTATCACGTGTAAAGGAACTGGTAGGCATCGGAGGTAGACTCACGGTCGGAGGGCGATTCCAGCGCGATCTCCTCGAGGATGAGCGCCTTCGCGCGCTTCGCAGGCGCCAGTAGCGGGTGGTCTTCCGGCACCAGGGTCTGAGGAAACCAGACCAACTGTCACTATACGTCAAAATAAGCGCAGTCTATTAAATCATACAGTGGTTCAACGAAGCCGTTTAGACGGGGCAATCGTGCGGGACGTGCGGGGTGAGACGCGGGAAGCGCGCTCCCGCCATTGCCAACATTACAATGTTAGTATTTCGTGAGCGCGGTTCAGTTTTCGGTGTTATCTACCCGCGTCTAGACATCGGCGTTTCTTCTAGGATCAAAGGCGATAAACTACTGGTAGTATTTATTTATACTGTGGTATTCATAAGTACAGACAGCCTACTCCATGGTCAGAGTACCAGCAAGTGACAATTTAAATGCAAAAGTTTGGATGTTTAGATGTCTTTTTGATATTTTTATCATGGGAGCGGGAACTGGGGGGTGAAACCGAGGGGACTGCTGCAAGGCCACCTCAAACCCTATTTTGAGCCTTGTGAGCCACGAAACCTTGTGAGACGAGGAAGGCGTAACCAATTAAGAGTAACAGAGGGTTTTATTCAGTGGAGATTTTTTAAATTAAAACACTGTAAATGAAGAGATTTTTTTCCATATCGACTAATATGGTCAAAGCGAACGATGAAAGACCTTCATGCAGGACTTGTTAAACGATTTCTTCTCTTGAAATGTCTACATTGTCTTAAGCTATCTAGCATCAACCCAAGCTAGGTAGGCAACCACCAGATCCGATCAGATCAGATGTGGCAACTGCTAGGTTGGTGTAGTCGTATACTACGGATACTTTCATAGCGTAATTCATATGGCATTGTACTGTGGGGATCGGCGTTACACTGAAATTCAACCTTCGTGCTGCAGAAAAGAGCTATTTGGGCAATATGCTGGGCCCACGTAGATCTTTAAGAGAGCTGTTCGAAACCATAAACATTCTAACAACACCGTCATTGTATTATGTATGCTAGAAAAATCTACGTAGCGGTTCATTTTTTTTTTTGTAAACTGTAGACGTTATCATGTGTATCTCAGCTTCCTAGAGTTCGAAATAAATTAATTGAATATAATAGAATAATAATGGAACATTACAGTATTGAATGAAAAATTACTCTATAGACTTTGGTACGAGAATTACATCACGATTTATTATTGTTCGTTTACGAGGTGTTGTGAGACCTTGCATACGTCACTAATAGAATATAATATGTCACTAACGAATAGTTTGGAGTGGTGTTGTAACAAACCTTTAAGATCCGTAGGGCAGCCTCGGCGTTATCGAGTGCCTCGTCGAGCTGGCCGGAGGAGTATTCCAATACGTAGAGCGCGTACGCCAGGTCAGCCTGCGCCGTGGCCACGTGCAGGCTGCTGCGCCCGAACACCGAGCGGAGGATGCCCAGCGCCTCCTGGGGGCGACACCACACCAATGTTAGCGTTGCTGCGGGGGAGGGAGTGGGGAAGATAAGTGGCGCAGGGGAAGTGCAGTGTAGGGTGGGTAGTGGGTAGGGGCGGGCTACACGCACCTCGTAGACGGCGACGCTGTGCACGATGCTGTCGATGTTGAGCAGGTAGAAGCCGAGGTCGAGCAGCGCGGCGGCGTAGCGCGGGTGGCGCGGGGGGAGGGTAGTGTAGGGTGAGTAGTGGGTAGGGGCGGGGCTACACGCACCTCGTAGACGGCGACGCTGTGCACGATGCTGTCGATGTTGAGCAGGTAGAAGCCGAGGTCGAGCAGCGCGGCGGCGTAGCGCAGGTGGCGCGGGGGGAGGGTAGTGTAGGGTGAGTAATGGGTAGGGGCGGGGCTACACGCACCTCGTAGACGGCGACGCTGTGCACGATGCTGTCGATGTTGAGCAGGTAGAAGCCGAGGTCGAGCAGCGCGGCGGCGTAGCGCGGGTGCTGCGAGCCGAACGCGCGCCGCGCCGTGCCCACGGCCGCGCGCGCCGCCACGCCCGCCGCGCCGAACCGCCGCTTCACCACGCACGCCTGCGGGGCACACGCGTGAGTCTCTCTGTCTCGCTCTCGCTCGCGGCGCGGCCGCGGGCGCGCGCGGCATACGCACCTTGGCCGCCGCGCGCAGCACGTCCACGGCGAGCGCGGGCGGGTGGTGCGGCTGCAGCAGGCGCAGCGCGCGCGCCGCCCACGCGTGCGCGAGCGAGTAGTCGCAGCGCACGAAGAACAGCGCGCTGAACTCCTTGCACAGCCGCGCCGCCAGCGCGTCGCTGCCCCACGAGCACCCGACTACCGCCCTGTGGGAAGAGAACGGCTCACATTCAGATAGAGACTGGCTAGAATAACGTATGGAATAGTTAATATCGCGGGAAAATTACAAAATCGGGATCTACGCAATACCTCAAGCTGCCAGTTTTTGCACCAGTCAGCAATAACTGGCAGCTTGAGGTGTGTTGGTATAATGTTTAGAGACGGGGACGCGTAGTCACCCTGTGGTGTCGTGTATACTGACTGAGGAGTGTCGCAGCCGCCAGACTGCTCGGCGGCGCCGCCTGCCGCGGGCAGGGCACCGGCGCGCGCCTCCTCCTCCGTGACGCCCATCAGCTGCAGCGACAGCGCGTACGTCTCCGCCGCCGCGGGGAAGCAGCAGTACGCCGACTGCGTGTTCAGCAACCTGCGGGAACCACACGTCTGTTCACTGCATCGTCCGTGCTACGGCGCGGTCTGGACGGTGGCAGCACTCGACGTAGTCGCTTTTGTAGGTAGTCTGCTGCTGACGGTACCTGTGGCACACTCGAGCGTGAGCGTGAGTGGCAGCACTCGAGCGTGAGTCGCTTTTAGTAGGTAGTCTGCTGCTGACGGTACCTGTGGCAGCACTCGAGCGTGAGTCGCTTGTAGTAGGTGGTCTGCGGCTGACGGTACCTGTGGCAGCACTCGAGCGTGAGTCGCTTGTAGTAGGTGGTCTGCGGCTGACGGTACCTGTGGCAGCACTCGAGCGTGAGTCGCTTGTAGTGGTCTGCGGCTGGTGTGGCAGCACTCGAGCGTGAGTCTGCGGCTGACGGTACCTGTGGCAGCACTCGAGCGTGAGTCGCTTGTAGTAGGTGGTCTGCGGCTGACGGTACCTGTGGCAGCACTCGAGCGTGAGTCGCTTGTAGTAGGTGGTCTGCGGCTGACGGTACCTGTGGCAGCACTCGAGCGTGAGTCGCTTGTAGGTAGGCGGCTGACGGTACCTGTGGCAGCACTCGAGCGTGAGTCGCTTGTAGTAGGTGGTCTGCGGCTGACGGTACCTGTGGCAGCACTCGAGCGTGAGTCGCTTGTAGTAGGTGGTCTGCGGCTGACGGTACCTGTGGCAGCACTCGAGCGTGAGTCGCTTGTAGTAGGTGGTCTGCGGCTGACGGTACCTGTGGCAGCACTCGAGCGTGAGTCGCTTGTAGTAGGTGGTCTGCGGCTGACGGTACCTGTGGCAGCACTCGAGCGTGAGTCGCTTGTAGGTAGGTGGTCTGCGGCTGACGGTACCTGTGGCAGCACTCGAGCGTGAGTCGCTTGTAGTAGGGTGCTCTGCGGTACCTGTGGCAGCACTCGAGCGTGACGCTGTAGGTGGTCTGCGGCACCTGTGGCAGCACTCGAGCGTGAGTCGCTTGTAGTAGGTGGTCTGCGGCTGACGTTACCTGTGGCAGCACTCGAGCGTGAGTCGCTTGTAGTAGGTGGTCTGCTGCTGACGTTACCTGTGGCAGCACTCGAGCGTGAGTCGCTTGTAGTAGGTGGTCTGCGGCCGACGTCCTGTGGCAGCACTCGAGCGTGAGTCGCTTGGCTCTGCTGCTGACGTGCAGGTGGTCTGCGTCCCGACATCGCATCGCAGCAGCACGCGCTGTGCGTCCGCGTACCAGCCCGCCTCGTTCAGGAATCCGCCTACAACCACACGTATACTTCACAGTGTCAGCTGTACGATACAACACGTTGCTGTACCACACCCTTTTTGGATCTGACTGACCTCGTGGCTTAGTGGGTAGTAACTTTGCCTGCGAAGCCGAGGGTCATGGGTTCGATTCCAACCCAATGCAAATATTTGTGTGATGAATTCAAATATTTGCTCTGTGCCTGGGTATTTCTATGTATAATAAGTATGTATTTACAACTAATAATAATAATGGCTTCACGCCTCTTTCAATCCTCTTCCTCAATCTGCTCGCATCGGTGAACTGGCTGCGCTTCGGGGACCTCTTCGGAGAAACCGAGGGTTTTGCCTGTGCAATTGCAGACGAGGTTATCAAGACGAACAATTACCGGAAATACATAATGAAGGACGATACGGTCGAAATTTGTCGGGCATGCCACCGTCCAGGCGAATCTCTTCGTCATGTTATTTCCGGTTGTTCGCATCTTGCTAACGGCGAGTACTTGTACAGACATAACCTAGTAGCCAGGATCATCCATCAGCAACTTGCTCTTCGACACGGCCTTGTCGAGTCCGAGGTGCCGTACTATAAGTACGCACCTCTGCCAGTTCTCGAGAATGGTCGTGCGTTGCTCTACTGGGACCGCTCTATCATCACGGACAGGACTATTGTCGCCAATAAGCCTGATATCGTGCTGGTAGACCGGTCTCAGCGTCGGGCTGTGATCGTTGATATCACCATACCACATGACGAGAACCTCGTGAAAGCTGAGAAGGACAAGCTTAGCATGTACCTTGACTTGGCTCACGAGGTTACCACTATGTGGGATGTTGATTCCACGGTCATAGTCCCCATAGTCGTGTCGGCAAACGGCCTTGTAGCGAAAAGCCTCGACCAACATCTCAAGAGACTTTCGCTAGACGGTTGGATCAAGGGTCAGATGCAGAAGGCGGTCATCCTTGACACAGCGCGCATCGTCAGGAGGTTCCTCACTCTGCAGCCCTAACCACCGGTAGCTTGGGCCCTGCCCCGCTGATGGCGGCAAACTAGGTTTAAGTTTTTAATAACGTTTTATGTTGTTTTATATATCAATATTGTAAAAACTTAGGCTTAAGAAAGGAAATAAATACGAGAATAATAATAAAGCCTCTTTATTTCCTACCCCCTAATTATTACATATATTTCAACTTATAACTATTTAATGCTATTTTACAAGTTAGATTACATTATTGAGATATTAAAAAGTTTAGATATTTGGGTAACCCTATTTGGGCTAAAGCTATGGCCTGTCCATCGTTTGTCGCTGTCCATCGTGTCGCTGTATCGTGCCCAGCCCATCGCCATTTCGCCCGTAGATTGTACTGAAGGACATCGATTAGCTTGGTCTTCTTTCGAATAAATTCGCTTCTTGTTTTGTGTACTTTTCTTATTTTTAACCCTCCAGTATTTACAACTATATAAGTATTATATCAGCTATCTGGCCGCCAAAGCACAAGCTTTGCTTAGTTTGGGGTCAGATAGTGTTGTGAGTGAATTGTCCACCAATATGTATTTATTTATTTCTAGTGATCCACGAAGGCATGCAATAACAATTAGTCTGTAACTCAGACGGTAATACCGCCACCGTAGGCTGCCACCACTGGTAGGGAAGACCTAGGAACAATCTAACATTTCCGAAGGGGGTGCCCCTGGGAAGGGGGGGTGGAAAGAACAAAATATAGATAAATGATTAAGTATCAAGATTCGTGAGTGTTACCTAATCTAAGTCCGAGGTTGATGAGCGCGTCCTTGGAGGCGGCGCCGGAGTTGCAACGCGCTACGTAACTGCTCGCCAGCTCCGCCGACAGCCTGTGTCCTTGTTCTGTCAAGGCCTGGGACAGAATAATACATGATTCTAAATTTGCTAACTCCTTATGGTTTAGCTGTGGCTGTAGAACTCATTGTACTCCGCCTGGAGCCTGGAGGAGTACAATATCTTTTATGATTATTGTGCTAACAAGCAGCTGTGTTCAGTTCGAGTCTCCGTGAAGAAGTTCCCTTGGTACTACTTGCCTAGTAGTATCACTGAGCAATTGGAATGTAAATAAAACCACAGTGCTCAGCTGGTGAAAGACATAATTTATTCAAAACTAAAATTGGTATATCAAAACCTTCACATAACTCGTTTGCGCATTTTAACTGCCTTACAGCGCCATCTATAGTTTAATGGGTGAACTAAGCTTTGCCCATACTACTTGGAATTACGTATACATAACCGCCCACCATGAACAAGTGAAGCTTGTTCATCGAAGGTTACAACAAAAAACTAAATTTGAAAAAAGTTACAACAAGTAAGATCTAAAGTTAAACTTAAACTATTGAAAATACATTTTAGGTATGCCATTACATTTGGAACATAAGCATTCGCAAAGTCTATATGACATTTCTATGCATCCTTAAGGTACTGAAATAAATACAATACATAATAAATACAAAAATACAAAATAAATGCGAAAAATCAATCAAACACCAAACTTTGGAAAAGTAGACAATGAAATAAATCTATTCTGTGGTTGGAAGAAGGCACAGCTTGCCTATCGCACGTTTAATGGTTCCATTTTTTACCTTAAGTGTCACTACTCGTGTTAAATTGTCTGGTCCTGGATGGGTGTCAATCACCTTACCATAAAGCCAACGACATGGTGGTAAGTTTTCTTCACGAATTACAACAATGTCACCTACTTTAGGTTGGGGCATCGTAGATGACCAGCGATAACGTTTGTAGAATCTAGTAAGATACTGTTGCGACCACTGACGCCAGAAGTCTTGGATCATTCTCTGAGTGTACTGTCACTTTCTTACAGAACTTATCGTCCTTCGCTCAAAGTTTTGATCTGGCGGTGTCACGAGAGATTCACCTACAAGGAAATGCCCGGAAGTAAGTATTGTACAATTGGTCTCTTCAGTGCCATTTATTACAGAAAGGGGGCGGGAATTCAAGCAGGCTTCTATCTGCGCCAATACTGTGGTAACTTCTTCAAATGTTAATGTTGATTGACCAATGACTCGTTTCAGATGATACTTTACAGACTTGATTCCTCCTTCCCACAATCCACCAAAGTGAGGAGCGTGGGCTGGTATACATTTCCAGGAACACCCATTTGTAGCTAGTGCTTCAGAAATTTCCTGAAGCATAGAACTCTTTTCGTTCTTGAATGACTTATTTAGTTCTGCAGCTGCACCAGTAAAATTTGTTCCATTATCGCTCCACATTTCAGTGCAGTGGCCGCGTCTTGATACAAATCTCTTAACTGCCTGGAGAAAACCTTCTGTTGTCAACGAAGTGACAGCTTCAAGGTGGACTGCTCTAGTGGCCATGCAGACGAAGAGGCATATACATCCTTTATGCGATTGGTTCCCACGTCCTTTCGCTGTACGCTGTACTTGATTTAAAGGGACGCGAAGGCGTCGCTCTGGCTGAAGGTAACTGCCCCATCAGCTGAGTTTCAGTCTTTCTCGTATGTTTGAGACAGGTAACACACTTTCGGAAATATTGCTTTACAAGTCTAGCTGCTCCTAATATCCAATAAGTATTTCTTAAATAACACAACATTAATTGTGGACCGCCATGAAGTGTTTGTTTGTGTGCATCCTTTACTAAAAGAACAGGCAAAGGCCCATCCTTGGCCAGCCGTATAGGATGCTTACGACTGTTGCTGAGGCCCGAGTTCTCCAGCCTGCCTCCAACTCTCAGTATTCCATCTTCGTCCAGAAACCAGTTTAATGGGTGAACTAAGCTTTACCCATACTACTTGGAATTACGTATACACTCCGTCATTCTAATTTAGCATCGTAGCGACGTAGTATTGAACGAAACACGCAACGTAGTATTGAATAAAACACAAAAAAATTGTTTTAGTTCGCGTTATCGACATACAGTGCATCTGTAGCTGCCAAATTCGTTTATTTTCTCTTTATTTATTTTAGAACAGAATTTATTTATGTACGTTTTCAGAGTTTTCTCCGTTGATGGATTGTCCAAGGTGGTGATGATGACAGAGTTGGTTGTTACCTGGAAGCACTGTATCAGCTCGTGGTGGTTCCCGCTGTACCCGAGCACCCGCTCGAAGACCTGTAGCTGGGCCAGCTCGTGCCCCGGCTGGCGCTGCTTCTTCTCATTCAGCGTCTGAAACAATACGCATGACGGCTAAATAAAGCCAATTAGTCAGTCAGTAGGATTATTAAAAAAACACGTACACGTATTTTTATTCGTGTCACAAACATAAAAAATATTGCCAGTTATAATGTAGATAGAAATGAAAACTTATTTGATAGGTTACTTTGGAAACTATGCGTGAAATGCTGATGCATTTCTAGACGGCCAATGGCCATGGTCCCGAGTATACCCGAAGATTTCTTATCATTCCCGAGCGTGACGCTAGAATTCAATTCACAGCCCACGCAAAATCTATCTGTAGCGCCAAAAGTTTTCACTTTAAAAATTACGGAACGAAGACACAATAGACTTACCTATAAGGCTAAAATATTGGACAATACACTTTGCATGTTGTTAGGTAATTTACCTTTTTGGCCACATTGCCCGTGGAGAGACCCTCCATTACAATTGCCAGTAGCGACGATATGTTGTCGGGTTTACTTAATGTTCTGCAACAATAATAGTTTTTTTTATTATTTTATTTTCATCAAAATTCATTCGGAGATGGATGCCTTAAGAATCGAAACGATTTTGTGACAAAAGGAAAACTATTTCATGCTATAGGGTCCTACAAATTATACACAATTTACAAAACGAAGTTGTCTCACTTTTTATCATCGATGTCACATTGAGTGCCTCGATCAATGCCTCTTTTGTCAGCTGCTGCATTCTCTTTGCTGGTCACTATATTATTTGTAGCATGCTGACCAGACTCCAGACCGGCGATACATACATCCATGGGATTATCTTCATCATCGTCTTGCTGGAAAATAAAATAATTAATCATTACAAAAATATAAACAAATATTGGTGGACATTTCACACAACAAACATACATCCACATACATTCTTACAAACTTTCGTGTTTATAATATTAGTAGGATAGTGAATTGGAGACCAATGTAGGTAAAATTACATCCTTGTCTCACGCCTTGGTGCAGAGGAATATGTTTCATCTTTCATCTGCTGGTTTTGAACTTGGATCGCCATCGTAGCGGCGTCATATACACGCAAGAGTGCGTTAGCTAATCGGAGGGCACGTCGTACAAGCTCGGTAATTTCCTCCACCTCCACCGCTCCGTTGTATGGGTGTGTGGATGTATGTTTGTTATTCTTTCTCGCAAAAACTACTGAATGGATTTGGATGAAACTTGGTACATAGATAGATAATGGTCTGGAATAACAGATAGGCTATTTTTTTATTCCGGGAAAATAATGGGATCGGGAACTACGCGGGTAAACCCGCGGGGCGCTGCGGGTATAGGATATATTTAAATCTTGCTCCAGGACCGATTGTCGGAAATAGAATCACTCTACAGCACAGATTAAATACCCTGTTGATCGGCGATGAAACCAATCTCGCCTACATTCACAACTCACCGGCGGGGGCGCAGGACGAGGTAAAAAGCCACGCTGTGATTAGCCGAATATCCGTGTGACGTGCACTACTTTCCACGAATAATCAGACAAAACGAGATAGAGTTATGTAAACTTCTAAGGACAGAGCAGGATGCAAATAAAGACATTAACGGGTACCCATATCTATTTTTTTAACGTTCATTTTAATTTTGTAGATTGATGATGTTATGTTTTTCTAATTATTGCATAAAATTACTTCCTTGTGAAATGATATATCGTCCTTTGTTAAGCTGGATGTCCAGCTATTCTTTCCGCGCCATTTCACTAAGCAGCAGCCCATATTTTATACTAGCTTTTACCCGCGACTTCGTCCGCGCCACATATTTATTAAAGTAATTGAGGCAGTACCTACTCGTATGTCTACTACCATACAAATTCACGTTTCGTAATCAAAATCGGTCTAAGTCAAAGTTTTATATTTAATAAATGTACAATTAACACGACAAATTACAAAAAAACTATGATCTCAAAAAAATAATCAAAAACAGACTTTAATTTAAAATCAAATTGGGACGGTCCACCAAATTTTATTAGAGTCTATTAGTAGATATTAGTAGATATATCGTCTGATTACATGAACGCAAATTTTAGATTGTTGTTCATATTTCAAAAACCGCCGCACTGATTTCGATAAAATTTATATGACCACCTCTGAACTATAATCTACCAACCAAAAAATAACCATCTAAATTGATTCACAATTGGAAATACAACTGGATTGATAACCTCCTCCTTTTTGAAGTCGGTTAAAATAGCTTATAAAGAGTGCAAAGATCCTTCCATGCACACTTTTACTCCTCATTTCCACTCTTTTCAACTCTTTTCTGTGATAAAAAGTCGCCGTTGTCCTTTCCTAAGTCTAGTCTATCTGTGCACCAAATTGTAACAAACTCTTTAAGTGGCTTAGGCATTAGACGGTAACGGACAGAGAGAGTTAGTTACTTTCATATATAAAATTTCATATTAGAATTGAAAACAGGTGTTCCTGATCATTAGGAGGCAGTTGTAAAGATTACCGAAAAGTAATACGTTTACTCCTCCAAAAACTCATTTCACAGTTCTTAGTTTGCCTTTAATCGAGCGTCCATCATGCAAACGTGTTAAGACACCATGGAAATCTTTCGACTATCAAAAATCCTGTCTGATACGTTGATGGCTGCGCCCATCTTGATTGAAAGTGCACTGTATTCTTCTTTATCCGCTTTCATTGTACCCATGTTGATGGGATTGATAAAACCGTTATCCGCCATCTTGGGCCGCCATCTTCAATTTTTTTTAGTATATTGTATTCTGCTTGTTGAGCCCTTTCATTTGATACCCATATTGATGGGATTAATAAAACATAAATTATCCGCCATTTTGTAGCGGCGGCCATCTTGAATTTATAATGATAATGAATAAACATAATTGTATTGTCACCAAAATCCAAAGTGTATACAAAATTTCAGATTAATCGGTTGACAGGAAGAGGGTGAAATTTGAAGTACTAAATTTGACCCAAGAATAAATAATAAAAAAGAAAACCCCAATTCCACCCCCGTAGGTACAGTTCGAAACTACAAAACTGCTAAAACATACATTTTATGGTTTCGTGTTAAATATCTAGACGTAAAGTTTATAGTTCTTCAACAATGACGAAGTATTCCATATAAACTTTCATCCCTTATTTTAACCTTTTTTTCGGAACAAAAAGTAGCCTATGTCCTTTCTCGGGATCTATTTTATCTATGTATCAAATTTCATCAAAATCTGTTTAGGCGGTAAAGACGGACAGACAGACAGACAGACAGACAGACAGACAGACAGACAGAGTTACTTTCGCATTTATAATATTAGTATGGATTTTAATCTGTATTAAAGTTTTTTGCGAGCATTCTTTCGTCGGAATCAAAAGCCTGAATGACCTAACTCGCAGCAGGAATAGTGCAATTATGCTAATAAAATGCTAAGCAGCTAATCTATCAAATGGGTACATTGTCTTTGTTCTACAGATTCTTGAGATGTGTTTACCTAAGGTAGACGATTGAACTAGGTAGAAATAGCCTTCATAGTTAGATCATGAAAAGAATATAGCTGGGCCAGGCAGCATTTGGAAATCTTCTTCGAGTCTACGTTTCACCCAGTCTAGTGTCTTACGACAAAAAAGTACAGTCAGTAGGTACTACCACACTACCAGTCCTATCTATGGCGCTGAAACGTGGACACTAACATTTAAAGTGACCTGCAAGTACAAAGTCGCTCAGCGAGCTATGGAATGAGTTATACTTGAAGTCTCACTGAGGGACAGCATTCATAATGAGGTAACTCATCAGAGAGCTAATAAGATCACCCAATTAGCTCCGCGCTCAAGTGTCAGTGGACCGGCCATACCTGATACATAACAGATAACCGTTGGGGTAGACGGGTTCTAAAATGCAGATTGCGAATCGGTTAACAAAGCGTAGCTCTGAGATCAAGTGATGATTGACGAAAGGCTGGTGGCGGTTGGAAACTAAGCCGAGGATCGGGCTGAGTGGCGTATTATTGGAGAGGCGTATGTAAACAGTGGATGACAATGGAACGGTTGAGTTGAGTGATAATGATGATGATGAGACTGTATTGAGTGCACTAAAACTATCAAAAAATTGTTCATAATTTTACCTTAGAACTAGAGGCCATTTCAAAAGATTGGTTTGCAGGTGCTGGTATATAAGCCAGAGCTGGTGTTGAAGAGTCATCATCATCATCAAAGCATCTAATAACAATAACATAAAAAATCTATGAAGTGAGGCCATTATTTTTTCTTTATTGGCTTAATTAATGGTGTGCCTATCCTATAACCTAGTTGGAAATTGTAAATAATAAAGAATTGGTAGGTTCAACCTACAAATATTAAACTATAATTTAAATTACCAAACTTTGCCAATTTAATGAATCATGATAAAATTTTAAGAGCCCTCTCACAAAACGACAGAGCTCGACTTTAGGTAAAATCCTGCAACATTGTGCGTGCGTCCGTTCGATTCAGCTCGAGCGTTTAGGCGGACAGAACGATCTTGAGCCGTAACGGCAGTGTAAGTACTAAAATTTTGATGAGATTTTCTGACGTGACAACGTCTACTAAATCAATGCAAGCTGGCTGCGTGTACGAAAATTGATGACTTATTGTCCCGTTACGTTCGTTGTCCCGTTACGTTACGATAAATTATTCTTGCATTTCAAAAATCTGATTACTAGTATAATTTCATTTTTTATTTAAAGGTTAATTTTAGTGCATTGGTTCTTAGCTATGTTTGGTTAATATCGATTCAAGATGGCCGCCTCCACATAATAGTGGACTAAATATTTCTTCATAATCTACCTCAATATGTGTATCAAATTTAATGAAATAGCTAGTAGAATACTATGCACTATGACAAATTTCAAATCCAAAATGGCCGCCACCACAAAATGGCGAAATACATTTAATTTTCACAACTTCCTCAATATGGGTATCTAATGAAAGGACTTGACTTATAAAATACTATGCACTATGACAAATTTCAAATCCAAAATGGCCGCCACCACAAAATGGCGAAATACATTTAATTTTTCACAACTCCCTCAATATGGGTATCTAATGAAAGGACTTGACTTATAAAATACTATGCACTATGACAAATTTCAAATCCAAGATGGCCGCCACCACAAATTAGCGACTGACATTTGTTTTTTACTACCACCTCAATATGGGTAACAAACGAAGTGGCTTCACTAGTAGAATACTTTGCACTATGACAAATTTCAAATCCAAGATGGCCGCCACCACAAAATTGCGAATGTCATTATTTTTCACTACTACCTCAATACCATGACCAAGACCAATTACAATGACCATGAGGAACGGCCATGACCAATGACTATGACCAATGACCGTTCCAACGTGTTTGAGCAACGAATTTCCAAGATTAGATAGATAGATAAACTCTTTATTGCACTTAATTACAACACAAATAAACAAAAATATAAAAACTTAAAAACATTAATTAATCATCATTAATTTTTACTACTACCTCAAAAGGGCTTGACTAGTAGAATACTACGCACCATGATAAATTTGAAATCCAAGATGGCTGCCACCACAAAATAAGGAATGTCATTATTTTTCACTACTTCTCAATATAGGTATCAAATGCAAGGGCTTGACTAGTAAAATACTACGCACTATGACAAATTTCAAATCCAAGATAGCCGCCACCATAAAATGGCGAATGTCATTATTTTTTACTACTACCTCAATACGAGTAACAAAATGAAAGGACTTGACTAGTAGAATATATATTGAGGTAGTAGTAAAAATTAATGATGATTAATTAATATTGGAATTTCGTTGCTCAAACACGTCGGAACGGTCATTGGTCATGGCCGTTCCTCATGGTCATTGTAATTGGTCATGGTCATGGTCATTGGTCATGGTATTGAGGTAGTAGTCAAAAATAATGATATTCGCAATTTGGTGGTGGCGGCCATCTTGGATTTGAAATTTGACATAGTGCATAGTATTCTACTAATCAAGTCCTTTCATTTGTTACCCATATTGAGGTAGTAGTAAAAAATAATGTCAGTCGCCATTTTGTGGTGGCGGCCATCTTGGATTTGAAATTTGTCATAGTGCGTAGTATTTTACTAGTCAAGCCCTTGCATTTGATGCCTATATTGAGAAGTAGTGAAAAATAATGACATTCGCTATTTTTTTTGGTGGCGGCCATCTTGGATTTCAATTTTATCATAGTGCGTAGTATTCTACTTGTCAAGCCCTTTAAATTGATACCTATATTGAGGTAGTAGTAAAAATTAATGATGATTAATTAATATTGGAAGTTCATTGCTCAAACATGTCAGAACGGTCATTGGTCATGGCCTTTGCTCATGGTCATGGTCATGGTCATTGGTCATGGTATTGAGGTAGTAGTAAAAATTCATCATCATCAGCCGCAAGACGTCCACTGCTGAACATAGGCCTTCCCCCTAGATTTCCACAACGAACGGTCCTGCGCAACCTGTAACCAGCGGTTTCCAGCGACCTTTGCGAGGTCATCTGTCCATCTAGTGGGAGGCCGTCCAACACTGCGTCTTCCGGTTCGTGGTCGCCACTCGAGAATCTTTCTTCCCCATCGGTTGCCAGTTCGCCGAGCGATGTGGCCTAGCCCATTGCTACTTCAGCTTGCTTACTCTTTGAGCTATGTCGGCCACTTTCGTTCTTTTGCGAATATCCTCATTACGGATTCTGTCGCGCAAAGAGACTCCGAGCATAGCTCTCTCCATAGCTCGCTGTGTGACTTTGAGCTTCGTTATGAGGCCCACAGTGAAGGACCACGTCTCAGTTCCATAAGACATCACTGGCAACACGCACTGGTTAAAGACTTTCGTCTTTAGGCATTGAGGTATTTTTGACTAAAAAGATTGTGACATTGTGGCTTTGTTGTAAATATACTTCAACACTTTGATATAGCGAAAGTCGATGCGGCATCGCTGGAGAGACTGTATAATAAATAGTAAAAATTAACGATGATTAATTAATATTGGAAGTTCGTTGCTCAAATACGTCGGAACGGTCATTGGTCATGGCCATTGCTCATGGTCATTGGTCGTGGTCATTGGTCACGGCCGTTCCTCATGGTCATTGTAATTGGTCATGGTATTGAGGTAGTAGTCAAAAATAATGATATTCGCAATTTGGTGGTGGCGGCCATCTTGGATTTGAAATTTGTCATAGTGCATAGTATTCTACTAGTCAAGTCCTTTAATTTGTTACCCATATTGAGGTAGTAGTGAAAAAATAGGTAATGTCATTTGCCATTTTATGGTGGCGACCATCTTGGATTTGAAATGTATCATAGTGCATAGTATTCTACTAGTCATGCCCTTTCATTTGATACCCATATTGAGGTAGATGAATGAAAATGAAGAAATATTTATTCCACCATTTTGTGGAAGCGGCCATCTTTAATCAATATTAACCCAACAAAGCTAAGATCCACCGCATGAAAATTAACCTTCAGTTAAAAGTATAAATTCTTGAAATTATACTAGTAATCAGAGTTTGGAAATGCAAGAATAATTTACCGTAACGCAACGGGACAACGAGCGTAACGGGACAATGGGCTTAACGAGACAATGAGTCATCCCTTTTTCGTGCATGCGGCCAGCGTTCATCGAATTATTAGACGTCGTCACGTCAAAAAAAAAAATTTCAGATTCTGCTTCTTCAAGAAGTAAACAAGATCAAATGTGACGGTCCGATCCGAAAAATCAGAATGAAACGTTATAAAACGCCAAACGACTTAAAATTTTGTGGTCGCGCTATAACTATTCTAGTTTCTGTCATTAACGCGCGAAATATTACGTAACCGACTCCTACGCTAACTGACGCAGGTCCTCCCCCCGACGGCCGCTCGCAGCATACTAAATACTAAATTGCGCAGCGTAATTTATTGTAATTTCGACTGCTGGTAATTTATATTTTTTGGAAAATTGGCAACTATGATTTGAAAAGTAACTATAGAATTGGATTCTACAAAGAACAAAGTATTATCGTGTCTCATTTTTATTTTGGAATTATTATTGTGTATTTTACACAGAGACAACGCTAAAACTGCAATATAAAACTTAAAATTGGCTCATAATTTTGTTTTTTTACTAATAAATGGGACCAAAATTCAGATATATGTAACACGCATGAATTAATAAAATATGTGTCTGATGTTCCCCATATGTTTTAAGTATACATTTTGAGTATCACTTGTAGATTTAGCAGTCTGAAACTGACACGGCGGCGACTTTTCGGCGAAATGGTCATGGGAGATCGATCCCTACGATCAATGGAATTATTAATAGTAAAATTGAAACAAGGAAACGTCAACAAGAAAGATCAGCCTATTTTATGAATGTAATTATCTTTTTCTAGATAATACTAAAGATGGAAAATTCGGAACACAATCTTTTTGAATTTTTGTGCGACAACGTAAAAGGGCTCTTAAGAAAAGAGGAAAAAATTAAACATACATCAAATAAATTAAATATTGGCTCATGTTGCAAAAAAATGCTAAAAAAATAATATTTAAGTCAACAAACAATGAGCCATTTTCTGAAGAAAGCAAAAACAAATTCACTTCATACTTGAAGGCAGTAATAATGGGTATTTTAGTACAACTATAGTTATATGGGAACAACAATTGATTTCATGACTTTATTATTTTTATGAGAGCTAGACGGTGATCCTGTGGTTTCACACATGTTTGAAAGGGTTTTCTTTTTTTTCACAGAACCCTAATTATTTTCTAGTAAGAGTAAACTATGTTATGTCAGAATATTTATATTAATCAGAATATTAACTATCTGTTTGAAAGAGTCTCGTCATAATCAATTCAGCCGTTTCGGAGATTAGCCAGAACAAACAGAAAGACAGACAAAAAATTTAAAATTGGATTTAGGTACAAGTACCATTTTAACTTAGTCAAAAGTTGATGTTACATACAGACATTCAAATTTAATTTGTTTATCTATAAACATATAGTATAGCCGATGCATAAATGGAGACAATTAAATTGAGACTCAAAAACAATGCTACCAACAAAATATTAAAAATGTCTGTTTAACAAATTTAGTTCGTCAAAAGGTATGTTAAATAAACCCGATAGACATTTACTTTAGATTAATACCAAGTAGATTTGGACAAAATATGGCAAGAGTCCCGACTCTAGGCAGCATGCACCATCCATTTGAATAACTTTTTGGTAATGTAATAATTATTGGCAAATTTTGTTGTTGGTAGGCAATAAAAAATGTATTCACCTAGAATAGTGGTTATATAATATGTATAACACAGATCTTAAGTATTAGAGTTTGTTACAACATACATAGGTGCTCTATTTTCTCAGGCTTAGTTACTTATACTATATTATATTACTTATACTTAACCTTTTGACGTCCAGTCACCTATACTTGACATACACGCTAGTGAGCTCTGTGTGCCAACTATGTCTATAGTTGACTAAAATGCACTATACCAAAATATTGTGTGTTAGATATCAATTGGTGACAGCACTATATTTTTTTTAAGTTTATGGTATGGCATACGCTTAGCATATAGGACACGGAAATGCAATTTTTTTTTCCTTGCGGTCAAAAGGATGAGTCTGTCCTCAGAGCCACCACAGTTTTTGAGATTATTTCCCACCTAGAGCAAAAACGTTTGTGATGAATACAAAGATTGATGAAGATGAATACAAAAATTGTATTCATACTACTTATACACATAATATCCTTATTCTTTTTCTGGTGTTCAAATGTACCATATGAATGTTTTTACAAAAATATGTGTAAGAATAATCCATTTTATAGCTATTTTTTTTTTACCAGCAACTTGCTTGAACCTAGTTACTTTTTTACTATGTTACTGTTGCCCCAGCGGTTAAGGTTACCACCTTGTTTTGCAGTTAAAGTATATTGGTTATTATATGTAAGAACAAAAGGACATATTATCCAAATAAAGTAGGTACAATTTATTTTTCTTTATTATTATGTTAAAAAACCTTTAAATCATACTACTATGACTACTTTCAATTGTGTTTTATCAAATTTGTATCTCTACTAAATAACTGCACAGCATCTCTACAATATATGTAGGTATATTTATAATTAATAAGCTATTCATTTTTTATCAAGCTCAGTTGTTTTGTTTATTTCCTCTCAACAAAACAAATCATTATCTTCATTATTCCTGTTGAAATAATGAGGCCAATTCAAGTGAGTAAAGTTTATGAGTTCAATTACACCAAGTGAGGCATCAAGACGAGCAGGAGCGTCGCCAGAGTGACAGGACGAGCAGGACATGTGCCTGATGGTTTGCAATATGCCTGCCTACCCCAAAACAGCACAGCGACACGCATTTATTGGGACATGAAAAGTCCAAATCATTACCTAGCACTGCATTGCGGTCGTCACCCATAACCTGTAATTGACTGACCACTGACTTATTTTTATTATGAGCTTATTTTTATGTTTATCGTATATATTTTGTTACATATTGTTTCAGTGTTCAGATCGATCCACTTCTGTATGATTCGTTTCACTATAGAAATTACTTACCGTTTTGTAGACGTATGTGGAGTATTCTTGTCCATGATGTACTATAGTATAAATCTATAAACGTTTAAAACTTATTCTTAATAATATAGACAAATATTGCACACCCACTTCGCAACTTTGCAAAATCAAACAAAAACAAAAATGAAAATAAAACGTAGGTAGACATGAACGGGGGCCACGCGAAGGTCTTTTTAAAAAGCAATTTTAAAGAATATGTAATGTATTTATTTGCTCTAGACCTTACTCTAGGACGATTTAACACTGAATGACTTAAACCTAAAGCTTATTCTAAAAGGAAGGCTGGGAGCCAGACGCTAATTCAGTCTACAGTGTTGTCAGAAGCCCATCTCAATTGTCCAAATGTTCTCGAATGCGGATTTTCTGAAAAAAAGCCCCAAAGTAAATTATACATTCGTTTACCCCTAAAACATAATTTTATGCTGACGGCCAACTCTCAAAATGTTCTCAAAGCTCCCCAAAAACCGGGTTTCAAGAAAAAAACCCAAAATTGATAAACATTTCCTAACTAATAGACAAATATTACACACCACTTCAAAAATCAAACAAAAACGATGTTTCAGAAATAGCTGCTATTACTCCATAAAGTGTTTCGACAAGTTCCCATAAGAAAAGGCGGTTAAATTTTTGTACTAAGTTCAATTGGAAAGTGCCGTATTCGCTAAAAACTGCAAAACTCGGCAATGAAAATCCCCAATTTCCCCCACAAGCAATTTTTTCCTCCGTAAATCCCCCAAACATTTTGTCCCCCAAATTTCCCTCCATGGCTATTAAACAAATTTGGGTTTCAGAATGAACAGTGGCAGTTCTACGCTGCGTCCGGCCGCTATGGGTGGCCGTATTCGGTGAATTCTCAGCTTTGTGCTGACGGCACAACCATGGTGTTTCCAGAGCGGTAGGGCTGTGCTCCCAACATAACTAGGTACAAACATGACATTGACAATGACGCTGACATTATTGACATTAGTGGTTGGTTGCATTCACACATTCACAGCATTCACAGATTTAAACACCTCGCTGCATTCACACATTAAACAAACAAACGACTATGAAAATATAGTGGTTTATTTACTAGAAACTCTCGGTTAGAAGCATGATGACAAAATAAAACCAATCAGTCTATAAGTTGCAGCGTGCAACACGGAAAAGAGTAGACGTACACAGCGTTTCCCCTCTGTCAAAGTGGATTTTGGATGGCTCCTCTTCTATATAATAAGCTGTCAAATGCAATTAAAAAACTTAACTCATCCATGTTCAAAAGTAAATTAAAAAAGATACTGGTACCCAAATGTTATTACACTGTGAAAGAATTTTTAAATGATAGGGAAATTAATTGGAATACTGATGTATAGATTTTGTATAACATGACATTTTACATTCCATTAACTTCCACATTAAATTCCATTAGCCACATTAGTGTCCACTGTCTATATTTTATGAAACTTTAGATTTAACTAATGTTAGATCAGATAATATATTGTAATGGACAGGTTGAATCAGATTACTCTATAATATATTGTGAGAGTTCTTTGAGTAGGTATACAAATATTAAATTTTATACATGTTAACATTATTTTACACACATTGACATTGTTTTATTATACAAATTGAATTATTATTATTATTATTTTTGATTATTCTTTATTCTTCACATTCTTTAAAATTGCTAAACTGCAAGAGCTACTACTGCAAGACTTTGGATTCTACATGAAACCACACACTTGTCAAAGTCCATAATATCATCCTGCTGAAGCACAAGACGTTGGCGTAATTGTACTCATCAAACATATCACACTAACATAACACAACGGGATAGAAGCCAGAAATTAATACATGATGAATCAGATGACATATATGATACAACCGATTAAAAGTTAAAAATGAAAAAAGAAGAAGAAGACTTTATCAGCTGACTATTATTATCATTGTATAAATTCAGACCAATGGAAACTGCGTTGCCTGACATATTGCATGCCTCTAGAAGAAGAGGCCAGTTTGTATGGGTCAATTATTTAAATGTTTTGTATCATCTTATCTTACCTGCAAACAGCAATAAAGATTTTGTATTTGTATTTGTATTTATTTGACCATGGAGTTTGATAATATACTGTGGCGTGAGGACGGGGCTAGATTTGTGAATGGTGCTTTATATGTTATTTTTTATGTGTTAATGATTTGGCTGTGTGAGTATGATCGGCAATGGATCGATACAGGTATGTTTTGTATGTAATAGTGCGGCTTTGCGCTAGTGTGCAACTTTCCCCTCCCGGAGCCCTCCCGCAAGAAATGACAGAAAGATTTGAATAATATATTTTAGCTAAAGCTACTTAAGCCTTAAGCCCTTTCGTGCTTGCGCGGCAGATCGAGTTGCTCGATGATAAGTTGGAATAGGCATGGCTACTCATTCAAAAAAAAATCTAAATTCGTTTATTTCAGCTGACATAACCCATATACAATAATACAATATAATCAGAATCATTAATAATCTTAATCGATAATTAAAATATAAAAAATCATTAACTCTATATAAACCTAAAACTAAGAAAATAAATAATCATGATAATTTTCCAGTAATGAATCAATAGCAAAAAGTATGTATATGTATCTATTTATCAGAGTAGCAAAAAGAATTAATCACATTACTTACTCACCCAAAGATTTTTCCGTAGATGATAAATATTTCCTTGGTTTGCCAATCTGTATTACGCTGTTTTACACTTAGGCGACGGTTACACGTAAAGTATTTACTGTGATCCGTCAATATAGTATTTGTTGATGGATTTCAATTTTTACTGATGGATTTAACACTAGCCTACACGTTCAATATTTATTACGTCAGTATTGTGTCCGGTCTCCTGCTGTTTAAACGTCTAAAATGGCCACAGAGCTGAAAATTAAAGGTTGCGTGGCTATTATTTTAGCACTTAGTTTAAATAAAAAGGTCAAGCGAAAGCGATGGGCAAAAAAATTGGTTTCAACAAAGGGAAAGGTACACACATTTGAATTTAATGGCAGAAATTAAATTACATGGTGAAATGGATGATTACGAGAATTATTTTCGAATGCCTGAATCCTGCTTTGAAGAACTTCTGACAATAGTTACACCTTTTTTAACTAAACGAGATACCGTGATGAGAAAGTCTATTACCCCGAGAGAAAAATTAGCGTTAACTTTGTATTACCTAGCAACGGGACGGAACTTTAAGGATATAAGGTTTTCGGCTATAATGTCACCGGCTTCAATATGCCAGGCAGGCATGGATACTTACGAAACATTGATATATGTTCTTCGAGACTATATTAAGATAAGTCAATAAAAATCATATTGAAAAAGTCAGAAAAAGTCATCAGTGCTAAACGAGCTGCGAACCCGCGCGCGCACTCTCCTTGAAAAAGATCGCCGGACGTGATCGAAACTTGAGTCGGACTGGACTGACTACATTAAACGTGAGTTACCCGTGTATTTATGTAAAATGTGTAATAACCACGTTAGTTTTCATACTAAAATTATATTGAAAAAGTAATATTTTTTTATTTATTAGCCTAAAACTTACATAGCAAAACAAGTAAGTACCTAACTTACTAACTATAAATTTTCAGGGTTCCATATCGCATTTGACAAAAACGGAACCCTCATAGGAGCACTTTGTTCCCATCTGTCTGTCTGTCCGTCTGTCAAGAAATTCAAATCAAAACTCAAGAGGTACTATCAGTTGTCCTAGGATTATGAAATTTGGAATTTTCGTAATATACCTATTACGACAACGACGGTGCGTTGCCGCCTGTGGCGGCGGATCAAGGTCCAAAAAGTCGTCCTCCTCCATTGCTAGCGTAACGCGTACTGACGTGATAAATATTGACGCGAGGCTACACGATCAATATTTACCATAATCCGACGGATCATCAATCCAGAATCAAGAAATCTAGAAATCCATTAATAAATAATGACATACGTCAATACATTAGGTTACACGTTAATTAAATACCACGATACGTCATTATTTACTGACGGATCACAGTAAATACTTTACGTGTAACCGTTGCCTTAGACCAACCAATCCTCAAAGATTAGAGCATTAGAATAATTTGTTTGAGTTTGCCGCCAATCGAAACTCCGGGGCCTGGTTCAGTTCAGTACTTGGTTTATGGCTTTTACGACTTCGTCGTTATTCTGAACTGCGGGACCTCCTTGATTACATTTTTTAACTTCAAGCGTATTTTGAAGTTGACAAGAAAACAAAAGTAGCAAAATAAATATGTAATAAAAATATTTATAAAATTATATGAAAATATGAAATCATAAACATAAATGAAATAGTTATAATAGCTTGGTCGAAATAGTTTTCCCAAAATGCAGTTAAAATTATATGTACTTTTCCTTACACTTCTAGCAGTTAGCAAAGTAAAAGCTGCCAACTTTGGTTTCAGTGATTTTCTGTGTGCCATCACACAACTAAATATCGCTGTGATGGGCATCTTGTGTTGTATGGTTATGGGTGTCGCATGGTCAGTTATATTCGGCAACAAATAAAGGTAATTATGAATATGTGCTACCTAATTGGTTAGCTGTTCAATCACAGGAAAATTAAACCGATCAAGAGATAAGCTCAGACTATTATAGCTCTTATGACATAAAAATACGCCAAAATTGTTCTCACCTCTCTACACCTGTGTGTAAGTACCTGAAAGAGCATGCCGTGAGTGATAAGGCTGCTAGACACCATAGATTAGAATAAACTAAAAATTACAAATGCCCACCCTGAAGCAGACATAATTTTACCTAGAAGGACAGGTAACAAAATATGGAGAACGGAGAAAACCTTTGTATCCCACTTAGAAGAAATATCCTAGACGTACTGGTTGTAATTTTATATATATATAAACTAGCGATCCGGTCCGGCTTCGCTTGGAAATTGCCATAATTATAAAGACCATTAATCGAAATAAATTATCATATCCGTCAAGTTGGATCAAACTGCACACGGTATGCAAATTTAATCAAAACCGGCTAAGTAGTTTAGGAGTTAATCGCGGACAAACAACGTGATGCCTGATATATATTTATTACTAGCTGTACCCTGCGCGTGTTGCTACGCCACCTGTCGATAATTGGTCTTAACGACTCGGAAACCTTATTTGGATCATGCACAACAACTTTGTTACAGATCATTACTTGATCAAATGCATAGTTTTTACGATACTATAAAGGACATACAGACAAACATTCATTTTTAGTACATAAACGTAAAACGGAACTCTTATGGATTCGTCGTATATCACAGCCACATTTTTCCGAAACAATTGGAACAATACTGTTGAAACTTGGTAAGTAGATGTATTCTGAGAACCGCATTAGATTTTTACACAAAAATATAAAAACAACAATACTTTTAGGGGTGCCCCATACTTAAATAAAACAAATAATAAGAGGATGATATAATTTTAATACAAGAACAAAATTAAAAATTTTGATTAACCCCCGACTACCTTGGATTTGTTATCTGTACAACATTCTACTAGTCAAGCCCTTTCATTAGATACCCATATTAAGGGAGTTGTGACAAAATGAATGTAATTCGCCATTTTTGGTAGCGGCCATCTTGGATTTGAAATTTGTCATAGTGCAAAGTATTCTACTAGTCAAGCCCTTTCGTTTGATATCCATATTGCGGTAGTAGTGAAAAAAATTATATAATTCGCCATTTTGTGATGGCGGCCATCTTGGATTTGATATTTGTTATAGTGTATAGTATTCTACTAGTGAAGCCCTTTCATTTGATACCCATATTGAGGTAGGTTGTAAAGAAATATTTTGTCCGCCATTTTGTGGAGGCGGCCATCTTGAATTGATATTGTCCAAACATAGCTAAGAACATCCGCACGGATATTAACTTTCAAATAAAAAAACTGCATTGAAATCGGCCCATCCGTTTGAGCTCTACGGTGCCACAGACAGACACACACACAGACAGACAGACAGACAGACAGACAGACAGACAGACAGACAGACAGACATATAGATAGACAGACAGACATCGACGTCAAACTTATAACACCCCTTTTTTTGGTCGGGGGTTAAAAAAAGAACTGACTTTCAACAGAAAACTTATAAAGTAAAAAAAGTTTTCCTCGATTTCTCTAGGATATCATCATCAGATCCTAGTTTCCTTATCACCTTTATTATTTGGTACCACTCTTGGAACATCTTCTTTACAACAAAAAATAATCATCAAAATCGGTTCATAAACGACGAAGTTATCCGCGAACACACTTAAAAGAAAACAAAAAAAAAACATACATACGGTCGAATTGAGAAACCTCCTTTTTTTGAAGTCGGTTAAAAACTAAAAAAATATAATATGATGTACATTACCATGCAAAATTCCACCGAAAATTGTTTTGAACTCGATCTAGTAAGTAGTTTTTTTTTGTACGTCATAATCATAAATACACCATGTATTTGTATAGGTAATGATTTGGACTCTTCATGTTCCAATAGCTGCATGTCACTATGCTGCAATGTGGCAGGCATGTTGCTTACCATCAGGCACATGTCCTGCTCGTCGTCTCGTCACTGTATATAAAACAAAATTAAAACATCGATCAAAGTTACAACGAACTACAAGAACTTATATTACCTACGTATAATTATTATGTTACTTGCTGCTACGGAACCCTTCATGGGCGAGGCCGACTCGCATTTGACAGTTTTTATCATAGTTAAAAATAAGTAAAGGAAGATGAGATACGTTCTAATATGAAAACAACATAATGTGGCGAATATTTCACACAAATACACAACGTGCACCAAGTCGCCAATAGTTTCCAAAAAGATCAGTGTTAAACGTAACGAGGCACAAGTAATGATGTCATTTTGTAGTTTAAGCAAAAGAGGTACCAATCTGAAAACGGCTGTAGTAGTACGACGGGAAAAATAAATTACCCGTCGTACTACTGGACCTGTTGGTAGTAACACGGGCAAAACTTTTGCCCGTGTTACTACTGGTAATAAGACGGGTAGTAACACGGGCAATAAACCCACGCAACTACATTTCCATCGTGAGAAACGTTTTAATGAATGACAAAGACATCATAGCAAATTGGCAGTAGATGGAAATGAGGCAGCTATACATACCACAGTTACACGTTTGTTTAAATATTTGTTTTCGAATGAAAAGTGTGAAAGAGAAGGAGTGTTTTACCCGTTATCACTGCAATCAACATATCGCTGGTCGTGTCCCACTCTTTCACGTCATGTATATATCTGTCCCTTTTTACGAATGACAAATGGTTTACAACAGATTATATTATTTTAATTGAAATAATTAAAGACATTGTGTAATTGCGTATGAAAAGTGATGCCACGAAACTTCTTCTTGGTTGGATCTATTTGAGCACCTTGTACACACTACACACACAAAATGGCATTGTAACAGCTCAAATCGAATTTCGTTGAATTATTAGCACACATGCGCTCCATTTGTCGCTCACGTTGCGACTGATCTCAATCAGGCGACGTCACCTGATTTTACATCGCCATCGTTGAGGATCGTGTGCCGTTTCTTCCGTGTTTAAGAGCTCAATGGCTTTGATTCAACTTTTGCTTTAAGGCTTTTACTGTGTTTAACCTCTTTTATTAAATACCTACATAGAAGAAGATTTTCATCTGACAGTAATTGTGTCGTCGTAACTATTATGTCGGCTGTCCAAAATCAAAACCTAGCAAGAGCATTGAGCAAATTTTGTAGGAGAAGGAAAAGAAACATTTTCTTTGACCATTCAGAATACAACATCCTTTTTGTACTGTTTTCATTTTGATATGTATAAATATAATTTGCTTTACATTATAAGCTAGTTTAACTCAATGTTTGTCTAACTGTGCCAGTTTTATGTGCCTTACTTAAGTTTGATTTGGGAAATCCAACATAAGTATAACATAAATTCCAAAATAAAAACCTAGTAAGGTAAATTACTAGGTGTTTTAATTGGTTTCTCTAAAGAGTTTTTGTTATTGGTCAAACAATAAAAAAAAAGTTAAAAGGTAAAAGTCTAGCAAAAGCACAAAAAAAAAGTTATTTTACAAAAATAAATCATTTTTGGCTTGTCTTGCTCCCGAGTGTAGTACGGGCTAAAAGTATCATCATCAACCCACTAAATGTTCCCACTGCTGGGACTTGGGCCTTCTCTTGCAAGAGAGTTAAGGCCACAATCCACCATGCTGGCCCAGTGCGGGTTGGTGGATGACACATGACTTTGAAAGATTCTAGGTACATGTCGGTTTCCTCACGATGTTTTCCTTCACCGTTTTAAGTTAGCGGCATTACGCGGCATCACTATGACAAAAACTTTTTTTTAGAATAATAATAGACCTGAATTTTCAAAATCACCTATCGCCAGTAATAAAATTTTACTATTTAGGTATGGAACTTTCACGTAACATGCGAGCAAAACCGCTGCCTAATGTAATAAACCTACTCCTTTATGAATGATTCTGAAAACCAATATTACAAATCAAATATAGTGAAACAAATATAAAGTCAAATTAAGTTTCTTCTGGCATATCGCCTTCAGTTTGTAGATCAATCGATCTATCATCAACTGGCATTTGATTCCAAAACATTCGTCTGGTTTTGGCATTAGAGGAACCAATTTAGCGACAATGATGTCCTTTTTTCGAGTTGGAATGCCTCGAGGTCCAGATATGTCTTCGGGTAACTCTGTTACCTTAAACTTTTTGGGAAGGAAATCCAACTCTGCGAATGGTTCATCAAAACTGAAAATAATAACTTACATTAGCTACTCAAATAAATGCTTAAAAACTGATAACGTAGGTTTGTTCAAAATATTCCTTGAACCAGCAATGAATTTGACTTGAACAACTTGGCCGAGCAAGAATGATTTCATCAAATCTTCGTCGTCATTTTGACGTGACAACGTCTTATAAATTGGTTTGCCGGGTGACACTTCAAGAAACTGCGTTACGCTCCGCTCACGTTATGCGCTCACAACGAGAGCGAGTGAGAGGCACGCGTCCCTTCCACTCGGGCATGGTTAGCCCGCCTAAGAGCGAGAGAGACAGACATAAAAAGTAGTGTCCGACCGAAAGTTCGGTTTCGGTTTCGGCCGAGTTTCGGCCAAAAATCAAGTTTCGGCCACAGTTTCGGTTTCGGCCAAAATCGGCCGAAACTTTTGCCGAAACCGAAACTTAACAAGTTCAAGCACGTTCACGATCCCCTAACTTTGTTTTCCGCGGCAACGCTTTGACGGACGCTGTCGGCCCTTTTCGGAATTATCGTGCGCCGTTCGGATAGTTCTGTAGCAACCAGCGATGCCAACCGTACGGTTCCTCCTACAAATACGAGATTTGTAGTCTTTCGTACTAGGACACTATTAATTAACCTCGTACAAATAAGTACGAGATTATAATATTGCTATTATAAAATAATTAAAACTAGAGCCATCTATCAGAACTCAAAATAAATACCAATAAGTATTATTTAATGAAACAGTAACAATTTTTGATTTGATTTAGTAAGATGACTGATTCGACAGAGAACTTAATTTGAAAAATTATTAAAAATGTTATTAAAATGTTTTTATTTTATTTTCAATTAATAATTACAACAATTTTAATATATTGTGTTTCCATTTCATGCCCTAATTAAGGCAAAATTATAGGTAAAAAAGCACCAAATTTCAGTATTTTAATAAATTATATACTTGACCACGTGAGTTTCGGTTTCGGTTTCGGTTTCGGCCGAAACTGAAGCCACGGCCGAACATTCGGTTTCGGTTTCGGTTTCGGCCGGAAAATCAGTTTCGGTCGGACACTAATAAAAAGTGAAAGGCACGCGTCCCTTCCGTAAAATTATTTTACCACTCAAAGTCGTTGTCACGTAAAACTTTCGCCCGTATACCGACTTTACAGGCAACCAATTTTTTTTCTTGCTGTTCTTTTTTTTTCTTTGGCCATTTACTGCTATTATTTAATTCTCTGACCTGTACCTTTTGTCTTGGATCAAGAACCACTTCCTTAAAATCTTCGAAGTCTAAAACATCTCTTTGTCTTTTATTTTTTCTTTCTATGTTTCCATGAACTGGATCCGCAGTCATATGTGTATGTCCTTTTGTTAGGCAACTCAAAGTCACAGTCTCTACTAGAAGATCGATACCTATTGATAATTGTAGTCAAAGCGGTTAACAGTGTCCAGTTCTTATTTTCAGCTGTGAAATTGTCAGCCCAAATATGAAAATGTTGACAATCTCTATTGTTATTTTATTGTTATTATGACAATCTTTACTGTTAACAAGTCGAAACACGATCGTGTGACAGCGCTCCCCTGCCCCGCGCACTTACTTCTCAATTCTCACTGACTTGCTATTATTTACTATAAGTAGTAATTGGAAATTTCGTTGCATACTTCACTGGTTTTGTAACCAAAACCTAGTATGACACAATTCCAAGTTCAAAAACCTAGCATAGGGCTTAACCCAAATTTATAAACCTAGTAAGTCCCATTTACAAATTCAAAAACCTAGTATGTACCGTACTTAATAGGGTTTAGGATTTGGAAATGATACTTGCTAGATTTTTGACTTTGTTAAACCGAACTAAGACGTGCACTTGCTAGGTTTGGCATTTTCATAACTATAGTACTAATTGCGATATCAATATGGTTGTTTTTGCATTAGATGCAGCCAACGAAGTATTACAAATAGAAGCGTTATAGTCTAACAATCATGCAATAAATCACAGCGGAACTTGCACACATACACATATACCTACACTTCCATTTGTATTAATAAATAAGACGCGGAAGAAAGAGACAACATATCCAGAATATCGGTAGTTGGAAAGGAAAAGATATAGGTTTAGCAAACAGCATCATACCACAACACAATCTGCTGCCATGCTACTAATCGGGAGGTTTACCGCCGAACGAAACATGTCTTAGCTTTGATATTTCTCTCTCTTTTCTTTCCGGTTGAAATGATAGAGATCGCAATACAATGGCAAAGCGAAAGTCGATTTAGTTAGAAGGCCGATTCTCTCTTACACTCTCGTTCTAATCTGACTATATCCATCTCGCTCTATCCATTCGTAGGAATAAACAGCCAAATTAAACAACAAATAATTTGAAAAATAATTATAATGTTACTTACGCATGAAATGAAACATTTTTCTCTTAAACAGTTGCAGTATAATTTTTACAATGTCTAAAAACACAGGATGGCATTTTTCCTTCTGTTCACATCACAATGTTACCCGAAAATACCTGCAAGCGATACGGACTGCTCTCGACACTGGAGAGTGCATGACTGAGCAGACTGAGCCCGGCTAAGGTAATTACCTCGGTTTCGTCTTGCCAAAGTTTTGCTCGAGGAACTCGTCTATTAATAATAGGTCATTGGATGCAGCACAAATTTTTATGTAGTTTGGTTTAAAAAAACGTATTTTGCCAAATATGTCCCTTGCTAGGTTTTGATTTTGGACAGCCGATGTGGTCATAACATAATTACGGATCGGGCTGTAGTTTGGAAGAACACATGGGCTACTTTTTATCCTTGGAAAATAACAGGAACGAGAAATACACGTGACGAACCGCGGGACGCTGCGCTGTTATTAAATAACAAACTTATTAAACACTAATAACGTGTTTTTATCAGAATCTTACTCTCCAGTCTCCACAGACAAGTTTTAACTGTAATTTACTTTATCAAGAATCAAATCCCCGCAAACCAGCTACCGCGCACCGGTACACAACAAAAATGTCGGAGATGTATCACATGATCATCCACTTCAACTTGTAAATTTACACAAATAATGTTGTTATCCTATATTATTAGTGTCATTTTAAGTTGTGAACACTACAGAATTTTCATTTATTCATTCTTATTATGCAAAGCAGATACCAAACAGGGCACGCTGTAATTCAATTCAATTCAATTGAATTGAATTGAATTACAGCGTGCCCATGAATTGAAAAACAGGGCACGCTGTAATGACGCAATGCTTTATTATAATACGAATTCCAAAATTAATATTAGTGATTAGTGAATTTAGTGATTGACTTATATTTTCATGAAGTTGGCAACCCTACTTCATGGTATTATTTGTACAGCATGAAGCATGAGTCTTGAGTTGTAATTTTTTCACAACTCCCTTAGTATGGGTAGTTCATTTCATTCTTCAATTTATATTCATTCAATACAAAACCTGTCTGTGGAGTCTAGAGTGTACACTGTACTAGGGATGCAACATCGCTCATAAAAAACATTGATACAACATCGATGTTAAAAACATCGAAGTTTATGAACGAAATATCGATTTTATGCTCGAAGTTTTCTCATCGTTTTGTTAAATTTACCTATATCGAATATATAAATAATTATGCAAATGACTCCACCAATTGAACTTTTATTTATAATATTTTACACTATTTATTCATAATTCTTATAGACAATTGTTGTTTTTAGCAAGAAACGAGTATTAATCACACATTTTTCTGTTTATTTCTTTTAAAATAGAATTGAAAATGTGTGCGCTTAAGACCGAATTCAAATCCCACTTCATGAAAACAAAACCTATAATTCATATCACATATAACATGCATTACAAACATCGTTGAATATACTTACTTCACAATCGAAGCCATGGTAACGATGGAAAAAAAAAGCAAAAATACACTACACTATATTGTTGGATTGATAGATATTAACGATGTTTACTAAACGATGGTTTTGCACAAGACTAATAAGCATTATGTATGTAAGCCCCTCAATTTGAAATTTGAACTGCCATGCGCACCACGGCGGCTCGAATTTGAACTATTTTAGGGCGAGTTTCGATAAAGCAGCGATCAGACGACACGATTCAACGTGCACTAAGTCCCTAAGTCCCGATGGATTGGGTGGTGTAATCGCTGTTAGGCGGTTAGTGTGACTAAATCGGGCGATCGAGAGTGCCCGATCGCCCTAACTCCCTAAGTCCCGATGAATCGTGTCGTCTGATCGCGGTTAGGGTGCTCAGTGGCTGTTCGGCGTTCGACGTGAAAGGACGTGTGAAGTGAGAATGGCTAGACATCTATGTAGTTTTGCACGTATCCGGTATCATTTCTGACAAAAAGGGTTCCGATATTAACGAGCTATATTTTAGGTCATGATAGGCCTTCCCCGTCCCCAAAAATCTTAGTGTGACAGCTAATCGTTGTTTTAACACTTATACGTGTTGGTAAGTACCTATGTTTGTGTTAGATTTCGCAAAAAGCTGCTATATGCTATGCTATATAGGCACTGAGTCTTCGATCAAATTTTCAAGAAATTCATTTACACATTTTCATTTCGGACAAATTACATACAATATTCGGATAAATTACATATAATAAAGGTTGATATTAAATACACGGGTAACTCACGTTGAATGTAGTCAGTCCAGTCCGACTCAAGTTTCGATTTAACTACATTATTAAACGTGAATCACCCGTGTATTTATTTAAAATGTGTAATAACCACGTTAGTTTTCATACTAAAAAGGTTGATATTATTATTGGAATATTTTTTTCGAGAGCGATTCCAAGTTTCTGATACTTTGAAAGCGTAGGCGCACAACTTCACTGTTCTACATTTGGCTGCCGAGTGAGTTTGGTGGTGATATCGTGTAGTGTGATCAGAAAGCCCAATTTATCGAGCGCTGCTCATCGGCCCGATGAATCGTGTCGTCTGATCGCTGCTTAAAATTTTACTAATTTACTAAATATTTTTGTCCAAATACGTCACATCCTGTTGGTATCCATAACGACGATTCGTTATCGCATTCTGTAACGTCGAGGTGTCGCTATTCGTAGTTACAGAATCATACCGTCGTCATAGAACTGTCGTTACACGCGGTGAAATTCGTTATGACTACGATCCAGTCCCCGAATCGTTATGTCCATAGGCCCATAGCGAGTTACAGAATCGCCGAACAGGGCAGAAGTGAAATCTAAAATTAGAAATACTTAACTATTTAAAAAGAAGTTTTCACTTAAAAAATATGATATTCGGTACCGAACTAATTCATTATTATTAAGCAGATTATGCATTGTTATTGACTACCCTCGATAATTAAAAGTTGTTTAATCTGGGGCCAAATTGTTTAGCCACTAAGTTTTGAAATTATTGGCTAAAACCATGCATAAAGTTGCCAGGGATAGCTCAAAACTGGCTAACTTGGCAACACTGCCGAATGCCGAAGCAACTTATTCATTTTACACGCCTAATGCAAAACGAACGAGATGCTAAATAGAAATTTCACTAGTGACTCAGATGGCGCTATTGAGCTACTATCCTTCATAGATGGTGCTGTGATTAACCATCGTTCATAAAACATCGCTCATGCAGAACGTGGTATCGTCAATGTTTAGGGTTTCAAGTTTCAATATCGATGTTTATGAACGATACATCGATGTTGAGGACATCGATTCATCGATGTATCGTTTGCATCCCAAATCCCAACACTGTACAGTGTACAGTGTATTTGTATTCGTAGATTCGTACGTAATTCCGTATATTTATTCCATTATTCCCTATTCCTCGAGATATTGAGTTACGGATAACGCGCTTAAAAATTAACCAGGAATAATGTATTTTAAATTGTGTTTGTTTGTTTTTTACGCTGCTCACAGTAACGAGAGTGGAAGCAGCCACTGGGTATGACTTCGGCGACTTTTTAGCTACAGTTTTGGGCTTGGGAATTGCAGTCATAGGAATATTTGCGTGTTTGGGAAATTACGCCAGACAAAAAGCAAGAAACGAATTCATATAAAATGCAATCATGTAAGTATACATTCTGTACAATTATTAGCTCACATACGATTTTTTAATCATATTAAACTTGTCAATAACTCACTCCCTGCTCCTACCCCCTATTTCCTAATGCATTGTTCAATAAGGTTGAAATTTCTGACTTACGAAAGGAATCTACAGAAATAATTTGTAGTACCTAGATTAATGATGTCTGGTGTGGTAAAGAATATTATAAAATAAACATTTGCCTGTTTTACGTTTGGTAATGGAAAAGAGCACAACTGAGTTATTGGTTGATTAAACTAAGTTGCTTCAAAGTTACCCGCATGCCAACCAGAGTGTGACTACCATTCTGATGATTATTAAAACTTACCGCACCCCTGACTAAATTTAATGATATTGAGTGTGAAAAAAAACAGTTAGTTACACATAATTTATAAAATTACTGGCATGTGTATATTTCTAAGACACCTGTGTTTTGCACCCCATAAATAGGCAATCTAGTTTTTAATAGCTCCAAATTTAACTTTTGACACAAAGGATGAGGCTTACCAAGTTATTGCGGCTCTAAATTTTCATTAATTTATTAGTAACCGAAACCACTTTGATACTTGCCATCAGTTGTATGTTTATCATAAATTAACATATTAATGTTTGGTTTTAAAAGTATTTTTTTTGCAGACAAGCCAATCTTGGATGAAGCTACTACAGCAAATGATAAGAAACAGAAGTTACAATGAAACATCAAGATTGAAAATGCCCTCATACTTATAAAAACTGGGTATATGTATATTTTTGTAATAAAGAAAAAAAATATAATTCTGTATGATTGTATTTAAAAATAAGTTCATAGAAATATTTAAGGTTAGAAGTTATTTTGTGGCTGTTTTCATACCTAACTAATTATTCATCTTCATATTTTTGTATATTATTTAGAACACCTTTATTTTTTGTGTAATGTATTATAATTTATATTCTGAATTAAGAGTAGAGTGATAAAGTTAACAGTCAATGCAAGGCTAAAATTGTCTAGAGAGCATGGAGTAATTTAACTATTGACAATGTATTATTTATTTGCCACAATGAGGTAATGAGACTGCGGGGCTTACTTTCATGATGGCAAATATCCAAAATATCTACAGGAGCTAGTAAACTTGATCTTAAGACTTGTTTCAAAGTTGTCTGACATTTGGTTATTAGGATCAGGAAATCCAGCCCTTGCAGACTGCAATTACTAAGAATGTAATTGATTGCTAACATTATTACTCCACTATGTTTTTGAATTGGCAACACTCAGGGTATGACTAGCTAGCTGCGATACACATGTAAACTACATCTATTTGTGAAACAACTAACCAAGTCTAGAAGAATTTTAAAACATTTCATCGTAAATAATTTATAATTAAAAGAACTCTTTCATATTTCATACACACTTGAGACAACAATCATTTAAAGTACTAAGACTTAGTTATGATTAAAGTTTTGACTTAATAAATTTGGTTTTTTTATTAACTATTCTCTGCTTCCAAGGTTTCTATTTCACGGATTAAGTCATTTTTCTTTGACATCTTCTCTTTCTGATCTTTATCTGGGTTTTTGAGTGTTCCCATTTTAATTTTCTCTTCGAGAAATTCTATTTCCCTGAGTTTCTTCCTCAAGTTCTTGAGCCGTTTAACAGGGTCTGTGGTCGTGGAGGCAGAAACAGAGTTGCTGGATATTGAAGATGATGACGGACTGCTGAAGTCGGGCTCTGTTATTTCACATTTGGCAAGTTTGTCTGCTGCTTCATCAGCTGCAGCTGAAATTAAACATAATTGGTTAAGATCCACTGTTTAAGATGTGTCAATTTTCAAAAACAAGCACTTAGTTATTTTTTGATTTTATGTACATAGTAGTATTTTACTATAGACTATAGATTTAATATCAATTAGTAACTCATGATAAAAGGCTTCACAACTGGACTATGAAAAACATTTCAAACATCCTATAGTGCCACGCAGTAAACCATTTTCACCTGTATGCATTAATTATTCATGTTCTGCAGTTATGAGAACCAATTTAAGAAAGTAGATCCCAAAACAGAATTGTACCAAGGCCTTAGTTTATTAAAAGATATTTTGAGCATGTTGTGCTGGAGGCTTGTGTCTTACCAGAGGCCTTCTTTTTTTTCTTCTTTTTGTCCACATTGACAAGCATCCCAGGAATGGGCTGGATGCTGCTTCCCGATCCTTTCTTCTTTTGGCTCTCTGCAGCTATTTCCGGCGGTAAGCCCACAGGGAGCCCTGTATTCTGCCGCGCTTTAAACTGCTTCCCTTTGCTCTCATACAAAGGCACCTCTTCTTGAGGAACATACCCATCCTTCACTCGCCTTGGCTTCCTCCAAGTTCCATCAGGACGCTGCGTCGCTGGTATAAACTTACAGCCTAAAATATATTGATACATTACTCTTATAAGATTAGAGGTATATTTTATGTAGCAGCCACCAGATAAATCGCCAATATAGAGAAGTATCTGACAAACTAATTGAGTTTATGAATTTGTACGCAACTTTCACTAGGTGACGGTAACAAATTAAAATGTTAAGAAATTGTGGAATGTAAGGAATGATTATTACTTCAGCCGACGCTGGACTTGTATAAGATTTATTTGCAAGCTGTTGATTAGAAAACATCGCCAGAGAAAAGCTTTTGCTAGATGTGTACTTACCATCTGCATCTAGTTCATAGGCTGAAGTAGCCATAGTAATTCATGAACATTGGCCACAAATTAATTTAAGTTGAAAAAATCTTATTGTAAAAAATTGCTTCCAAAAACTGCTTCGCTATTTTTGTACACAACTATTTTATTTTGACATTTGACAGTTCATTTCGTTTTAATTTTATAGATCATAGATTTTTTATTATTTCTTTGTGCGTTTCCACAGATTACAGCGCTAAATAAATTCGTTCTTCAGTGTACTGGGATTGAGACTTGATACGAGGTAAATCTACTTAGTCTGTGGGTAAAACTATCTTTGCTTGATACTCTTGTGTGTATGTTATTGTTAGTTTTTGGTCTATGAAACTGTACAGAACGGATGAAGTTTTTTTTGACCCCCGACCAAAAATAGGGGTGTTATAAGTTTGAACGTCGATGTCTGTCTGTCTACGTCTGTCTGTGTGTGTGTGATGGGTCGATTTCAATGCGGTATTTTTTTATTTGAAAGTTAATATCCTTGCGGATGTTCTTAGCTATGTTTGGTTAATATCGATTCAAGATGGCTGCCTCCACAAAATGGCGGAAAAATATTTCTTCACAACCTACCTCAATATGGAAATCAAATGAAAGGGCTTCACTAGTAGAATACTTTGCATCATGACAAATTTAAATATAAGATGGCCGCTACCACAAAATGGCGAAATACTTTAGGGTATCAAATGAAAGGGCTTGACTAGTAGAACGTTATACAGATAATCCGAGAACCGAGGTAGTCGGGGGTTAATCCAAATTTTGTTCTTGTTTTAAATGGGGCGTTTTCAAGATGCAAAAAGACCTGTCAAAGACAGTTCCCAATTTCAACGTAGGTGGCGCCAATGTTTTATTTTGTTTGAGAAATTTCATAAAACCAACAGTGTGCCACACTTGGCAATATTTAGAACTATCTTTGACAAGTCTTTTTGCGTCTGGAAAACGCCTAATTGAGAATGAAAGATAGTTCAGTACAGTGCGTTTCATCAAATAGTTCCTCTGGCGTCACATTGATAGCACTGGTTGTCAAAAGTGTCAATACGCTGAGCATTTGCTACAGATTTTCACAAGTTTAATTGATATTTCAGCCAAAAATCATGCCGAAACATTAAAAGTGGTGAAAGAATTATGGTGTTGAAAGTGAAGGAGTTTTGTGAAAGGGTAATGTGACAGCACTTATTTCCATTACTACCAACAGACGCCAGAGGAACTATTTGATGAAACGCACTATGTTCAGCAACGATATTTAAACAACCGGGCATTTTAGGTCAGCGTGCAAAGAGGGCACCGCTCAACAACCGCCAAAACGCCACACGCCAGGCAATTTTACGTCAGTCGTATGACTTTGCAACCTACCGGCCGCATTGGGTACTCCCCTATGATGGTGTCTTGCATCGTAATATCGTACAAAAAATTACTACAAAAAAAGTAAAAAATGAGATGGTATATCATATTTTCAGTAAGTACATCATTATTTTGTCAATTAAGGGGCGGTAATACTCGAAAAAGCAATTTATAAACAATTATTTATTATACTTGTTACGTACCAGTACCTACACATGTCTGCACAACGTGAGCTGCATTCCAGCACGAGGTTCAAGTCAGCAATTTCAACAGAACTCGGCAGTAGGAATGATCTGCCTCGTGCCAACTACAATTCGCTGATGCTCATCTCATTAAATTGTGACCCAGATGACCCTTCATCAAAGCTGATTTCAATAAAGAAGTCAGAGTCGTTCGATCGTCGAAGGCATTCGCACCTAAGTTAGATAGGCTTAATATCCTAAGATGTAAGTGTCGTTCTCATATCGAACGCATTCGCGTCTAGGTTAAATAGTTTTAATATATTTTAATGTTAGTTTGAGTATAGTAAAGTTCGTTCTAAGCAATTCTAGTTTCCTTTCGAACCCTCCGTCTGCAGCTTTCGTAATTGGCGCAGTCGGTAGGATGTCTCGGGTTAACGCGTCGCGCTTCGGGATCGCCAACTTCGCCTCCAGACCGCGGCAACAACGTTGATAGACTTTCAACGTCGAACCGGGCATCCAGAATCTACGTGAAGCTCCAGCGGGGGTTATCCAGAAATCGATAACGCAAGAGGAATCAGAATATAGAATATAATCAAGTAAAGTAAGAAATAAAATTTATAAACATAAAAAAAATGAAGATGGGAAAGGGACAAACTATCCCCAGCATCGCGCAACATCAAAAAACATGTGACGACGGAAGATGTGGACCAATCCCAGAGAACTTGGGGACCCAGAAACGCACAATATGAAAATTCAAATGCAATTGCATGCATTAAAACTCAGTGAAAAATGCGATTTTGCGAGTAAGAACACGAAATTTCAAATGTATAACAAAATTACTAGCATCAAAGGAAATATCAAATTTCTGTACTACTAATCAAGATTTTTGATTTGAAATTCGGGGATCCCACGGCTCGGCGTCCCGGAAATGTGCAATTAATTGTAAAATCATTAGAAAAACGGCAATTACCAAGTGTCTGCACCACAAGCAAATACTTTGAATTACTTGAAAAATTACTGCAAGCACGGCAATTATCAAGTATGTGCACTACAAGCAAATACTTCGAATTAATTGTAAAATTGCTGGAACCACAGCAACTATTATATCTGCACTGCAAGCACAAATAAATCTACTCTGTGACTCAGAAGCAAAGTACAATTCCAAGGAATGAAGACTAATGAAAAATACATCTACACCATCAAGTCCGCAAGATACGCTACACTAAGTAAGAGAGTATTCCTATTTCCAGCATTGAGAGCAAATGACATGAAATCACGATAGAAAAAAAGACGACAATCCTATATCAAGTTCAGTATCTTAAGAAATCCAGAGCCAGGAGCTCCGTACCAGCGATATTTTATCCCAAAGTTCTAAAATAGTCGCTGTTCTGAAGGGGGAGGTGTTACGTACCAGTACCTACACATGTCTGCACAACGTGAGCTGCATTCCAGCACGAGGTTCAAGTCAGCAATTTCAACAGAACTCGGCAGTAGGAATGATCTGCCTCGTGCCAACTACAATTCGCTGATGCTCATCTCATTAAATTGTGACCCAGATGACCCTTCATCAAAGCTGATTTCAATAAAGAAGTCAGAGTCGTTCGATCGTCGAAGGCATTCGCACCTAAGTTAGATAGGCTTAATATCCTAAGATGTAAGTGTCGTTCTCATATCGAACGCATTCGCGTCTAGGTTAAATAGTTTTAATATATTTTAATGTTAGTTTGAGTATAGTAAAGTTCGTTCTAAGCAATTCTAGTCTTTCGAACCTCCGTCTGCAGCTTTGGTAATTTAGGCAATAAGGACCTACGTAACGTTCAAATGTTTGCCATCCGGCAAAACGAGTCTGATGTTCCGGTGGATCAGGCATAAGGAGTTTATGTTTGCAGTGAACATTTCTTTGGGTGCACTACGCAAAGATTTTTCGTGAACTGTGAAGCATCGTCACGCCCGATAATGAAAGAAATGTTCTGATAATGCAGAGCGAGTGAGAAAGAAACAATCAGCTGCTGCTGCTGTCTAGCTCCTATCACCGTCTTTTTGAAGTGAACATTTCTTTTGGCACGGCACAGACTGATTTTTCGTGGGCTGTGAATTGAATTCTAGCGTCATGCTCGGGAATGATAAGAAATCTTCCACCCACTCACCACAATAACCCACCTTTATTTTACCTTATATACTTACACTTGGCTAACTTACTAACAGTTCATTTACCACCGATAAACGAAAATTATCCCGATTTGACAAACCAGCTGTTAGCTGAACGACGGCAATTCAGTCGGATCCGGCCGGATTTAAAATTACGCCGGATTGCAATCACTAGTGCGATATTACGAGTCAGTTATCAAAGTCAAATGACTTTGACTACTTTGACAAGTTGAACTAGCGCTTTGTATAGGTAGGTAAAGGTAATGTTTTCTTTGTTTGAGACCATGAAGCATTGATGTTTTGATGTTCAGTCAGTAAATCCGGTAAATCGTCACACTCACACCCTCTACTTGTCTGTGCTTTGTCATAAGTGTGCTCTGTGGTCATAAGAACGAAAACAAATTATTTGGAGTTCTGTAGTCCGTACTGTATATTTAGAAATTTAAAAATTCTACTTGTTTTTTGTTTTAAGTCTTCTGTTTAAATTCTTTGTTCGTGTTTTGTTTTACTTAAAATTATCTCTGATTCTAATAACTTGTCAATATGCCTAGACGTCGCCGTTTATTTACACCAATAAAACACAAAATTAAAAGTATCAACAAAATTGAAACAAAAGTTTCTGATAACGATTCACGAGGTAGTACCTACTTAGTTTTATCTTATGCATTATCAAAGTTGTTAGGTAGTGTTGAGTTGAAGGTAAACATTGCCTAGTTACTAATTTTTAAAAACTACAATATGTTTTCACAGAAGAGGTGAATACAGCTAGAGGCAGGTTCAAAGGAGCTTTGAAAGATGTGTTGGATCCTGTAAGTCAGGATGATTCTGACGATTCTGTTGAAACCCCAATCAAGCGGGAAAGGTAATGTAACTTACTGTTCTTAGAATATTTAATGAATTATTTATCTCTGAAGATATTAACAATTTGCTCCACTGTATAATATAAGTACATCTGTTTGTTGTAAATACTTACATAAGTAATTACTTACATAAGTAACTGAATAGAAATCAATTCACAGTATCATTAAAACTATGAATTAGTATTGGAAATAGCTTTGTTAGTTGCTACTAGCAAGCAATAAACTGTAAATATGAAGAAATACATGTCCAAGAGCTAAATCACCTCTTTTAACTGACTTTGAATACATTTAATTAGCTGTATGCACAGTGCTATTATAGGATCATGTCTTGCTTGTTCCATCACTCCATAATGTATAATATAAAATAATTGAAAATGTATAACTTAGAATTGGGAATTGGGGAAAGAATTATAGAATTGTAATGACGAGCACTAGTCATTGTAATACAGTAGATATATGTGCACAGTATATCAATTAAATTAACATTTAGTAACTTCACAAATAATTAAAAATGTATTGAGAATCTCTTGTTTCATTGATGTAAACAATTCATGAAATTATGTCTATTTTGATTACTTTATTCTGTTTTTTTTTTAAGTTAGTGTAATCTTGCTGACTTAAAAAAAACAATTAAAGAAAACAATGTGATGAAACAACAAGAGAAATTACAGGGCTTAGAGATATAACATCTTAGATCTCTGGGTGATGATTTGTACTCTTCATGTTCCAATAGCTGCGTGTTACTGTGCTGTTATGTGGCAGGCATGTTGCTTACCATCAGGCACATGTCCTGCTAGTTTCGTCACTTCTTATTTAAAAAAAAAAAAACAAACATGTATCTACAATATTTTGAAGTCATTTGTCATCCACCAACCTCCACTGTGCCAGTGTGGTGGACTATGGCCTGGACTCTCTTTGTGAGAGTATGCCCAGAGGCCCCTCAGTGGGATTATCATCAACATCACGCTAAATGCTCCCACTGCTGGGACTCGGGTCTTTTCTTGCAAGGAGAGAGTTAAGCCCATAATCCACCACAATGGCCCAGTGCAGGTTGGTTGTTACAAATAAATAATTGTTATTATTAAAACCACATTTAAATGTTTTACAGAAGAGAGAGTGCTGATGCCAAGGAAGTGTACTTATCAGATGAAGAGGCAAAGAAGGCGCTCCGTAAGTCTCCCCCTCGGCAGTCCTATGTGCTGAAGCTGTTTGACCGCAGTGTGGACCTGTCTCAGTTCCGAGATGACTCCCCACTGTACCCCATCTGTCGGGCCTGGATGACCAACCAGCCTAAAGCTAACTACAGTGATACTGGGTCAGTATAATTATAATTTTTTAACCATTTCCATAACCTTTCTGACTAAGACTTGGAAAACACTGCATAAAATTCAGCATATAAATGTAAGGGTTAAAATTGCAGTTTTAGTTTGTTGTATAAAACAAAATAATAAAGATTGTTTATTTATTTTAAGTGTTCCGAATGGCATCACATTCTTAATGGTAGTTAAAATACCACTTTCTACTGCATATTCATTAGTCTCTCAATGTTTGTGTTAACCTCAGATATTTTTTGGTTTTATTTTTGATCAAATTGTAAAGTTTTGTTGTTGGTTGTCATTGGAAGGGTAAAATGGAAGTATGATGTATAAAAAAACATTAAAAACTAGAGTTAATATGACGGTTTTTGATAGAGATGTGGCAGTGAAAGATACGGCGTAAATGTTAGTTCTTTACTCTGGACGCAATCAGCACAAAAATAAACTAGTGAAACACATTTTTTAAGCTATTGCATAGCTTTTATCGCGGGCCTGGGGACCGAATTTTAGTGGTCGTGCATCTCTTTCTTATGTTCATAAGAAAGAGATGGAAGACCGTAACGCGTCCTTCCCAATTCGACTTTGAATCTTATTTGTATTAGCTTTACAGACTAAATGCTCTTACAGTGTTGCTGGACGTATATCAAATGTCACTCTTCAAAATAAACAATTGAAAACATAACATTTTTGCATGCAATCAATCTTACCGGTGTTCCACCTTCTTTTTAATCATTCTTAGGTGTTCACCTAAGTACTTGTTACTTGACCACAAGCATCCTTATATTTGGGGTATAACTGCCAAATTCAAATGACACTTATTATTATTTGTAATTATGCAATTAAATCTATACGAATTAATTTAATTTTGTGCAATTATAAAAGGTGAACTCCGAATTTCAGATCTATCAGTGGATATGATAATAATTAGAAACTGAACGCTCTCTAGCGGAGTCAATGAGAACTAATGATTACGCATACAAACTATTACTGTACTGTGGTTTGATATTAGTGACGTTGAACGTATCGTACATTCAACTATTTCGACCCTTCCGTCAGTGGCGCCGTGGCTTAGTTGGTTAAAGCGCCTGTCTAGTAAACAGGAGATCACGAGTTCGAATCTCGTCGGGGCCTGCCAATGTGAAGTGTCACTTTTTTGTTTTTGCATTTTTTTATGTTGTTTTGTGATGTTTGAGCAAATTACTAACTTATTTTTTCGGTTTTACTTGAAAATAAACTTATGTAATTTTGTTCACGCGTCGCGTCGATAGTCATTGATAGTTGAGATTGGCTAAAATGAACCTTATTACAAAAGCTATAGAAGTTCATTCACAGAATATTACTTGAAAACTTGAATGGCCTTAAATACTTAGTGCGAAAACTGCGTCAATAAAATGTATGAAAATTAAGTAAAAAACAATACTTAGGTCCTACTTAAACTGTACTACTTTTACATTACGTTAATAAAATTTATATGGGACCTCCTCTGAAGTAGGACGTTATAAACATTACCTCGTCTACCAAACAAAAAACGAATCATCAAAATCGTTCATAATAATTAGGGGAGCTACAGCGTAACATACTACGTATACTTATACAAAAAAAAAACGCAGGCACAGCAGGACCTTAACATTAATCATAACGAAAACATAATACAAAATACAATCGCGATCATAACATTATTTAATTATTGAAATTCGCTGCTAAATCGAATTAATAAGTCCATAAATTTATGTGATAAATTTATGGTTTATATAATACTTAGTAGGTAACATAAAGGTTTGTAATTTATTAGCCGTTCGTTCCGCCTTCCTTTGGATATTGTCATATCAGGCCAGTAAAAATAGAATTAATTTCCGCCCGTCCCAATTTTTTTTTAGGTTTAATATCACTTAATGCACATACCGCACATAATCACAAAACGCGAAATTTTATATTCTACAATAATGGTCTCTTTCCGAAATATCGACCAAAAACGTTTTTTCCAGATGGCGCTTGAAGCTCCACCTGGATCTGTCGGCATTTTGTTATTTTATACTCAGCAAGTGATCATAAACCTCGTGAAAAAAATTGGATCGGAAATTTGGTGGAAAGTTGACCAATTTTTACTGGCCTATACAAAGTCCATTAATTGATATAAAAACTATCGTATCTTTCAAGTTGGATCAACTTCATACGGTGTGCAAATTTGATTAAAATCGGTTAAGTATCTATTTTAGGAGTTCGTGCGGACACACAACGTGCCGCGTAATTTCTATATAACTAATTAAGATTTTTAAAATTTTGTAGTAAAATTTAACTGTGTATGTTTATCAATTATGTAGATTTTATTGTCCCGTATGTCGGTCGGCTAAGAGACTCGAAGGTCCATCAGTGAGTGTTTGTTCAGGTCGTCCCGCGAGGCGGAGTGGGAGGGCGGGGTGCCGCTGCCCGGGCCGGAGGGCCCGCCGGTGGCGCGCGCGCCGCCGCTGCTGCCCGCAGCGAGCCGCCGACAAGAACAACATCAACCTCAACTACGTGAGCGTACCAGATACACTAGTCTATGGCTGCTTTTCCATTACAAATGTCCTATCACCATCAGCCCACATTCGTCCACTGCTGGACATAGGCCTCTCCAATGCTTACTGTTACTGGCATTGTGACAAGAAGTTTGACCGTGTATGGTAACATCTTATTCCACTGTGATATTGACAGTAATTGTGACATTCTATTTATTGTTTATGATTTGTGTTTTAACTGGTTTTGTTGAAAATTGAGGAAAAATGGTGCTTTGACGAACGCGTCGTCCGTTTCTTCTTCAAAATTTAGAAAGGTAATATATTATATTTTTACACCTGACATTGGCGAAATTGTGAAGCATGTGTGAAGCTAAACCACAAGAAAAGCCATAAACCAAGAGTTGAAGTTGGTTTTGTTTTTAACTTCTTTTTTAATTTTTTATCTTAAAATGTACTGTGAAATTAATTTTGATTGTGTAATGTAGATTGAAATTGTTTTTTTAATTATTATTATTTTTATTTTTTTGCATGCCGAAAGGCGGTGTATGGCGATCTGCTTCCGAAACTCTTCTGACCACTATTGTACCCAAATAAATGAATCTCTCTAAATAATACGCCACTCGGCCCGATCCTGAGCTTTACGTTTTCCAACCACCACCAGCTGCCTTTCGTAAATCGTCACTCCACCTAGTCTCAGGGAGTCCTATAGGTACCACGTTTACCGATTCGTCATCTCCACTCTAAAACTCGTCTACCTCAACGGTTATCGGTTCTGCGACAGATATGACCAGCTTATTGCCGCCTCAGCTTGCTGATGCGCTGAGCTATGAAAATCGCATCGCCGCTAAATTGATAGCTACTCGTTTTTTTAACCGACTTCAAAAAAGGAGGTTTCTCAATTCGACCGTATGTATGTTCCTTTTTTTTTTTTTTTTTTATGTGTGTTCGCGGATAACTTCGTCGTTTATGAACCGATTTTGATGATTCTTTTTTTGTTGTAAAGGAGATATTCCAAGGGTGGTACCATGATAAGGAAACCAGGATCTGATGATGGTATCCTAGAGAAATCGAGGATAACTTTCGAAAATTGTAAAGATGACTAGTGCGTTAGTTAAGTTTTGCTTGAGCATTTTAAAGCAGTATAGTTTAAAGATGGTCTGGAGTCGATCTGATGAGGGAACGGAAGACGGTTGAGGGAACCTCGACGGTACATAGTAGTTACCTTGTGTTTGGGCTCGATGAATTTGTATTGATGAGAACTTTTTACATAGATGGGTTGTGACTGTCATTAGTGGTCTGATGATGAAGATAAAGGACAGTCAAGGGAATTTCTTAACGGTTTACAGGAACTACCCAGTGTTTGGGTTTAATTCATGTATTGAGATCTCAACACGAAATCGTGTAAATGCATTAGTGAAAACTTGTTTAGCACTAAAAGGGTAAAATAAACTATTTTTTAAAAAAATTAAACCGACTTCAACACCACAAATAGGCACTCAAAAGCGAAAAATAATTTAATATAGGTAATTATTATAACCTCTACTCACTCATCTATATGAAGTCGGTGCCAGCCAAATCTAACAGGTAGTAGATAGACACTACTTACCCATGCCTACTTACCTACCACCTCGTACATAGTATATCTACTAACTTTTAACTAGCCTGGCACCGACTTCATATGGATGAGTGAGTAGCGGTTATAATAATTACCTATATTAAATTATTTTTCGCTTTTGAGTGCCTATTTGTGGTGTTGAAGTCGGTTTAATTTTTTGTAAAAAATAGTTTATAATCAGATACATTTTGGAGAGTGTGTAACTGATCTAATATCGCCTTGCATCTTTTCTGTCGGACAGCTTGAAAAAGTGACAAATGTAACCGCTGTAAATTGTAAAGTATGTTTGTGTGTGTGTCAGCGAGAGGCGCCGCCCCCGGGTCGGGAGCAGTTGTTGCGGGCACACATGGTGCGCTGGGCCGCCGTGAAACATGCCTGGCAAGACCACATCACGCTCAGAGAAGCCAGGTCAGACAATGTGAACACTTCTTTTGACGCACCACATTCAGATTTTTCAGTGCTGTGAATTGAATTCTAGCGTCACGCTTGGGAATGATAAGAAATCTTCGGGTAAACTCGGGATCATGACCATTGGCCGCTAATTGGCATCAATCGCCATTAGCAAATGCTGACGCATTTCTAGATGGCCACGCTCAGAGCCACGCACTCCAGTTTCACGTTCCGGGTTCCATAGTTTCCAAAATATATTCTTTATAAGTTTTCACTTCTATCAGCAGTTCCTATGACTGCCAATTTTTTCTTAACTCAAATTATAAATCCTTTTAAGACAACTAAGTAAGTAATTTGTGAGTATTTCTCATTAATTCTTGTTGTAATCTCTAAATCTATTTCTATATATGTGAATTTGTTATTATAATCTAATCGTATTTACCCGAACAAAAATTGACTAGTAGCGCCCCGAGGTTTACCCGCGCAATGTCGGTTCCTGCTATTTTTCCGGAATAAATAGTAGCCATGTGTTCATACAGACTATTTTATAACTGTGTTTCAAATTTCAACCCGATCCATTCATACGTTACGACGTGATTGAGCAACGAACATACAAATATCTAAACACGCAAACATTGAGACTTAACCAATTTCAACGTACGTGGTTAAATTCAAGATTATTATCCCCCTGCCCCGGGGCCTGATTAATAATAATCTGAATAAAGAGAATTGTTGAGTTCTTGCGTGTTACAAAAGGTGTGTATGCACAATTGCACACACCTTTTGTGCGTGACACAAAAAAGTGTATCTTTTTTAAAGTAATTCACGGGTAACTCATGTACATAATATATTATATTATGATGTGATCGGTCCAGGGCGAATTAAGTTTACACACAGTGAGATATGCTGCAATGTTCCCGATTCAGCTCACCAGTGACGAAGGCTCAAGCCCACTAATGAGCAGCGGCGCGCGCGGCGCAGAGAAGCCGAAAAGTTCGAGTCTAAATCTAATAGCTTGCGTGCGCGTCGCGTCGCCGCCCGCAGCACCAAACGGGCAGCGGTCGCGTGCAATCTCCTTGAAAAAAGTTGTCGCGGCGAAACTTCAGGCGGACTGGACCGGCCATGTGACACATGAGTTACCTGAATATATTAGATATATAATAACCACGTTAGTTTCATACAGGTCGGATAAGCCCCACTAAATGTTCCCGCTGCTGGGACTCAGGGCCTTTTCTCGCAAGGATCCAATCAACGCAACCTACCACTGCGTGCACTGGCTCAGTGCGTGTTGGGAATATGACCTCAAAAGATTCTTGGAACATGCCGGTTTCCTCACGATGTTTTCCTTTACCGTTTTTAAGTTAGCGAAAGTACGTATAAGTCAGTCAGACTAAAAAAAAATGCTACATAAATAGCGTGTCAACCGTGCTGCCAACTTACATTATATACTTGGATTTGAAGGGTTCATAAATATCTCTTGTGTTTTTAATATTTCATCTATATGGTTCCTCTTTAAAATTGAGTTCAAATCACTCGAGAGGTATTTGCAGCTTCAAAGACCACACCACCGGCTTTGGCTCTAGTCACAGCTGAATGGTTCCTGATAGCCAAACATTATTTTATAGTTTAATTTTCTTTTCAGATACGAGGCTACACAGCAAGTCCTCAATAGAATTAATCTGAGTATCCATCTCGATAGTTTAGCTTTTATAGCAACTCATACTGACAGCTGTAAAACTTAAACATTATCAGCAGTGGTTTAATTTACTAGTAAATTATTATTGATTAACGGGATTTCTTAGACTTTTGGGTAATAGATCTTTGAGAGAGAATTAATTATTATTCTGAATCATTTTCGACAAGTTTTCAAGTCATTTGTATATATTTTATTGATTATTTACATTTAAATTAAGTAGATTATAACTCAATCGTGTTGATTTGTAAATTATATTGATTTTTTTACGGAAACTTTGAGAAATAAAACTTGGTCATAATTAATTAAATTAATAACATTAAAATTATTATTTCTTTGTAATAACATTTTTAAATCGATTGTATAAAACTTTGATGTAATGAAACAAATTTTATGGTGTTTTTAGATGTTTATTGAATAAAAAGATGATTTACGCATATTTTCGTTTCTTTTTCTTGGAGCCTCCATCCAGCTGCGGGCACTCGGAGCGCTTGTGCCCTTTCTCGCGGCAATGGAAACAAGACTGCAAATAGAAATTAAAATTAAAGTAACTTAGTTTTACAGTATTATTTCTTATTCCCATCGTGTCACACTGTGACTAGATGGGAAAAATGTCCCATGTGTCACACTGTGACTAGATGGGAAAAATGTCCCATGTGTCACAGTGTGACTCGTTGGGAACCCATCGTTTCTTTAACATCTGACAGGTAATCTAAATATGTACATATATAAAAATGGATCTTTGAAATGTATGTACGCTCACAATTTTTGAATGACTGCATCAAATTGGATGATTGTTTGTTTTTAACCCTCGACCAAAAAAAGGGGTGTTATAAGTTTGACGTCGATGTCTGTCTGTGTGTCTGTCTGTGTGTGTGTGTCTGTCTGTTTCTTTCTTTTCTTTCAAACGTGATGGGCCGATTTCGATGCTGTTTTTTTATTTGAAAGTTAATATCCGTGCGGGTGTTCTTAGCTATGTCTGGTTAATATCGATTCAAAATGGCCGCCACCACAAAATGGCGGAAAAAATATTTCTTCACAACCTACCTCAACATGGGTATCAAATGAAAGGGCTTGACCAGCAGAGTACTATACGCTATAACAAATTTGAAATCCAAGATGGCCGCCACCACAAAATGGCGAATCATATAATTTTTTTCACTACTACCGCAATATGGGTATCAAACGAAAGGGCTTGACTAGTAGAATACTTTGGACTATGACAAATTTCAAATCCAAGATGGCCGCTACCACAAAATGGCAAATTACATTTCTTTTTTCACAACTTCCTTAATATGGGTATCAAATGAAAGGGCTTGACTAGTAGAATGTTGTACAGATAACAAATCTAAGGTAATCGGGGGTTAATCAAAATTTTTAATTTTGTTCTTGTATGTATATTTGTTATTATCGGAACAATGTTTGTATAGTAGAAAATATAGAAAATGTTGACGAAAAAAAAACATGGTGGTACAAAGTTCCCAGGTCAGCTGGTTTTTATATAAAAGTGCACAGTTGATGCATTCACCTTTGCTATCTCGTCACACACACCACATTGGCCCACAGAGGGACCTGGTACCAACATTGCTCCAATCAAATAGCGCGCGTGTTTCCCCATTTTTCTGTTACACATTCTTATTATGGTACCATTTATGCCATCAGTGGATACATAAATTGTTATTTATGCCACCAGTGGATATACAATGTGGTGCCATTTATGCCAGCAAAATGGATACATAAAGTTGTGCCATTTTTCTGTTACACATTCTTATTACGGTGCCATTTATCCCAACAGTGAAGACATAACGTACCATTTATGCTCATGATAACAAACTAAAAGAAATAAAAATAATGTTTGATTATAGTTTTGTTCTGCCTTTTTGTGCGCTTTAGCTTTACTGTAAGCACAAAAGATTACTGAGTTTAATCAATAATTAAATAAAATGTATACAAACCTGACTTTCCACAACGACTCCACACCGATGCTTCAGATCCAGCACACATCTAGCGCACTCCTTACAATGCTTGTACGTCGGCTTCACGCACGCCTTACAAGCGTTACAGTGCCGATACGTCATCCCGTTCTTACTCGTGCAGGCTTTGCATTTGGCACAGTGGTTGTTCGTAGTCGACACGTAGACGTTGCACTTATCGCACAGCTTGTAGCTACTGTCGTTGGACAGGTCGATGGTGAGCAGTGGTAGGTTAGTGAACAAACGGACCGGGGAGCCGTGCTTCCGGCCTGACTTGTTCTTGCTTTGGAACTTCTTGTGATTTGTATATTCGACCTAAAAAAAAGGTATATTGTTTTTGTATAATTATAACTAGAACTTTAAGTATCGGTGTTTATCCTAATCATAGACGTATAAAAAAGTCGGACGTAGACTCGCTAGAACAAAACGTGTGCAGTCGGCTACATAATATGCACATACACGCTGACAGGCACATATCAGTGGGTCATTACACGCGCTACTTATGTATGTGTGTGCGTGCCAGCCTATCAGTGACAACCTGACAACGCACACGTCCAAATGTAGCCGACTCTACTGACACACTTTTTGTTTTAGCGACACTACGTTCGACTTTTTTATACGTCCATGATCCAAATCCTAATAGAATTATAAATAAATGCGATAGTTTGCATGAATGTATGGATATATGCTCGTTACTCAATCATGCAAAAACTGCTGAAGGGATTTGGACGAAATTTTGTACATAGATAGATGTACAAAAGACCTACTCTTTATTGTCACACCAAAAAAAAAGGATACACGTCAAAAATAGACAATGCATTGTAAAGTAGTCCAACAGTGGGCGGCCTTATCTCTATTCCAACGCTAATATACATAGATAATGGTCTGGAATAATACATGGCTATTTTTTATCCCAAGATAATAACGGGGTCGGGAACTATGCGGGAACGGGAGTAACCGCGAGGCGCTGCTAGTGAGTAAGAAGTATTTAGTTATATAAGCTACTATTTATTATTAATATTTCTTTTTAGGAGTAAAGTAACCTGAAAATATTTATTAAATATTTCTAGGTTCCTCTATTCTATATTAGGCTAGGGACTTTAATTTATCTGACTTCCAAATTTGAGCATACATTCAGGTATTTTGATATAATTAAGATCATCTAGTTTAATGTGTAAGTACCTGAAAATCATGCATCTTCATCTCTGGCATCAGGTTAGTGATATAAGGCTCGGAGAAGTAGGGGAACGCCCACAGAACCGGCAGCTTCTCGTCTTCTGATCTCTCAATGACTTTATTATACATGGCGGTGAGTTCTCTTAGGGTCTGAACCAAGGGCTCTACTCTGCCTCCGAAAGGAGGGTCCATTATAACACATAAGCTGCCCCTGAAAATAAATGGAGGTTAAAAAAATATGAAGGGCAAAATAATGTATCTATATCAAAATTATAAATCTGAATAGGTTTTATGATTGAACGCGCTAATCTCAGGAACTACTAAACCAATTTCTATTTTTTTTCACTCTTGGATATTTACGTGATCCCTGAATTCTATAGGCATAACCTATATTTATATACTACGTATTATGTATGTATTTATGGACCTTGATCTATGACTGGTCTCCTGCCTTATTAAAGTTTGACCTAAATGCATTCCAAATGACCCTCCCTGACCAGAGTAACTTGGTAAGGTGGGGAAAAGCCTCTGAAAAATGTTGCTATACTTGTGGAGAGGCGATATGTACAGCAAGGCACATATTGGTGGGATGCAAGGTGCTCCTTAATAGGGGTCATGACAGAGTACTTGAAATCATACATGAAGCCATGAGCGTTTCAGTAGCTACAGCCCAAAATGGATTGACAACAAACAAAAGACAAATTAACTTTGTAAAAGAAGGCTCAACTTCAAACTCCAGGAACAAGCCTTACTCAATCCTGGGTACAGCACCTGATTGGACTATTTTAAGGGACAAATATGATAAGCACTACAAAATCCCAGAGGATGTGGGTGTTTCGTCATCCAGACTGGACATTTTTCTTTTTTCTAGAGCTACGAAACGCATAGTCCTTGTAGAACTTACCGTACCGTGGGATACTAATATACCTAAAGACCATGCGATGAAACAAAATAAGTATTACTTATTAATGGTTTATCCAGAAGTGCAGTAAGTTCTATACTAGAACGAGTATCTAAAGCTGCACTAGTAGGCTCATATCAGATTTGGCTGGGCAGGGAGAGAAAAACGAGTAGTGAAGGTGAGTGTTGATGTACGTCAGAAAGGGGCCCCTAAACCTCCGCCCGAGTCACAGTCACAAGTCTAGGGATCTACTCGAGTTTTCTCTCTCTGCCACACGATGGACCCGGCACCCGCACGGTGAATCCATGGAATGCTAAGAAGATCGTCTCTCACGGGAGAAGCCGGGGCCGACGGGTAGCAATAATATTTATTCGAAGGCAATCACTTGGCTCAGCTTGTTTATTTATTTATGGAACAATCCTGCTAATATTATGTAAATGTCAAAGTTTTAATGTTTGTTAATCAATCACGTCATAACGTTATACCGGATCAGGTTGAAATTTGGAGCAAAGCAAAATTAGTTTGGAAGAACACATAGGCTAACTTAACGGGAACAAAAACTACGCGTAAAACCGCGGATTGTTGTTGTGTCACCATCAGCTTTACATACAGCAGGGATTATAAACTGAAGGTAGATTATGTTTGATTACTTTATAATTACATAACTCCAGAGAAAATAAAAATATTTTAACTCACTTAGATTTTTTGAGAAACTTCTTCAAGACCTTCTCATCGTTGTTTCCATTGAACAAGTAGTTGTTGAACATGTTGTACCAGAGGAACTTGTCGGGGGCGTTGAACTGGTGATGCCGCTTGTCATAGTCCAACAATAGGGAATCAAAGTCGGGATTCGCCTGTGCCGCCTCGTGGACTGATGGGGTGCCAATGCATATGACATTGCTGAAACATTTATTAGCATCCCTTTATTATTAACTTTGTATTGTGTTTGTTTAATTTTGCAAACTAAAAGATTTTTTTTCATTTAAATAAGTACACGGCTCTACTGAGCACCTTTAAAAAGGTTAAAATATCATCACATCATGCCAATTTCTTTCTTAACTAAAACTATACATATAACTAATACAACTAATGTTGCCACACCCAATCAGGGTCATTATGATAACTATAACATGTACTTATAAATAAGACCAACAAATGTACCATAATATTAGCAATAAATGATTGAGTATTGAACCACCTACATACTTCCACTACATGGGCCAATAAGAATGTGAATCAGCTGTCAAAATAGTGAAATTTTGAGAGCTGATTATGTTTTTAAGTTTTTATCAGTTGATAGATTTTTGATCTTAAAGTGGTATTTTTAGACATCCTGATGTACATACACAAAATACCCCAACATTAATTTCAAACTGGATTAACTGAATTCGAGGAAGATGGCACGATAACAGAGAAGCTTATACCCATCAGTGGGATAAAGCTTTCTTCACATCATAATGATGGAACTAATTTCTGACCAACATGTCCTTCCTTAGAGTAGCAACCTTAACAATTGAATTGGCGGTGAAAATTGATTGGTAATTAGGGATTGGGAAAGATCTTCACCCAACTGTACAACTGTGAAGTTACTTAAATACTAATTACTTACATCAGAAAAAAAAATAAGAGAAAATAAACTGAAATTCACTGAAAATAGCAAATTGGAAAGTTCAATTTTGCTATTTTATATGCACTTTAGAGCACTATGAAAATGTTTCCTCCTATTTGTCTTTTCTTCTCCTAATCCAAAATAAATGTTTATTAAAAAAAAGCACCCAAATGACAGAGGTTGCAGACTCTGGGGGACCCCAGAGTCTGTTGGAGTATTTTACACTGTAATTATTAATCCTATTTCAAAGCTTACCTAATATTATTGTTTTTCAATATTCCCAATATGGTTCCGACAGATTTTTTAGTGAATATATACTGAGCCTCTACAGCATCATTCTCCAGAGTTGGCAGCCAAGACGAAGGGCTGCTGAGCTGCTCATCAAACAGGGGAGTGATCACCTGGTGCTCTTTACCATGCTTCTTGGTCTGGGAGTGTAAGAACAGCTCTTGGCAAGTGCTGCAGTATGCTCGGTCTGAGTAATGACGAGACTTGATCTGAAATATACAACCATCTTGATAAAATAGTCTTAAATTTTCAAGATTAAGATATAAACAATTTTTAATTAGTACCACAATCATTCATAAATTTTACAATTTTTACCAAACTATAACATAATTAAAATTTTTGAATACACCCACATTATATGTATCAGGAATACCCACTCAGGCTCAATATTCGATAGTTTCTTATTATGAAATTAAAGTTAAAACATTTCCATTACAGTTTTTGGAATGTTAACCATGAAACAATATTGCCATTTTGAGCTACAAGCAGTATAAGAGGAATACAGACAAGTTGGTATTTGATAATACTGGATTATCAAAATGTGCTATATAGACTAATAGACTGCAGGCCCGTGAACAAAATTTATGGGTCATATGATACACCAGGATACCTATGTAGGATGATAGAAGGGTATAAAGTAATAAGATTGAGCACTATGCCGTCACTTGTAAGCTGTCCAACTGAGTGCTGTTGAAGAGGGGGGGTTCTAAACCTCGATCATTTCTCCTTGCCGCATGATTTTTGTATGGCGTTGCGAAATAATGTATTAGAAGTGGTATTCCAGGTCTAGTACCTAGCCACACTGATTAAAAAGCATGCAACTACTTATCATACACTTTTTTGACCATGACTATGTGACCCCCCTGGAACCAAACCTCATATCTGCCCTTAACAACAACATCATGTATTTCAGCAGAATGTTCTTCTGGAGTTTGATCACTAAGCAGTTTGTTTTCCAGAGTTTGATCTTGCAAAATCTTTTCTTTCCCATGATAAAAAGTAGCCTATATGCTAACCCAGACTACGATCTAACTGTGTTCCAATTTTCATGATTTCAACCCGATCCCTTCAGAAGTTCCGTCGTTATTGTACGACAAATATTTACATTTTTATTAGTAGGATTTGTGGACATTTTTCATACATCATCTTGTCCTGTACTGTACGTGAGGCATAAGCTGAGCTTTGCATTTGTGTGAGTGTACATGGATAGTGTAGGTGTGACAACCGGCCTTAGGCGCGGCGCCATTCTGTCTCGCCGCGCTCCTGCCTGATTGGTGATCACTCACACTAATGCAAAGCTCAGCCTATACCTCGCGGACAAAATTTCAAGCTCCTGCATGATTGGTGATCACTCACACTAATGCAAAGCTCAGCTTATACCTCGCGGAGTGTACTAAGCAAAGCTTTATAATGGGAGCCAGGTAGGTTATAAGAACAACAGAAACAAAATATAACCTCATTGAGATGCCGCCACGCAGCTGACTTATCAATAGTGGGAATGAGGCTGTAGTACTTTTCGTTACGTTTCTTAACGCCTTCCTTCTGCCAGTCCTCTTCGTCGATGTGAACAGTACATTGTTTCTTGTCTCTACACGAAGCACAAGCGAAATATCTGCCTTTTTCAGTCGAAAACAATAGAGTCGGTCCGTGCAAACACAGGGGGGTGAGAAGTTACGTCTTCTATGACAACTTCAACGGGTGCCGACTTTTCTGCAGTTGTAGCCTTTGATTCTAACTTGCGTTTTTTAGCCATTAGTTCTTTTTTATATCAAATCTATTATACAATATTATAATAAAACACGCGTGTTTTGCTGTGAATTGGAAAATCGAAATTGGACTAACCACGTGAAATTGACATTGTTTTGACAGCTTAGCAAGGTTCGTTGACTTTGACTGTTGACTTTCCCTAAAATTACAAATTGAATGAACGAAACGCTCAAATCAAAAAACAGATCAAATGAAAGCTGTGCCCCATACACAATAAAATCATGGAAATTACCGAATTCGATTCGATGAATCGAATCGGTTACGCGATAGATTTCAAGATTTCATTTATTTTTTTAATGTTGGCAGTTCATAATACCGGCGATAAGGCGAACTTCTTTGCTTTTTGTTAATTTTGAAAATTATTTGACTTATTTCATTTACAGTTCAAGGAAAACAACAAAGCACCGAAAATGAACGGCTTAGTTAAATCTGCTCACAGATTAATACAGGGTTGCGTGAAGAGTTCTAGCCTAACTAGCGTTTTGGTGTCCAGATCCCAAGCTCCTGTGAAACGTGATTTTACCAGAGGAATATGGCACATGAGCTCCAGAAGCCTGGACGGTACTTCAGCTGCCATGGGCATTCTTCAAAATCATTCCAACACCTGCAGTTGCGGTTGTGGAATGAAGGCCCTTCACACAAAAGGTATTTGAAACTCTTGGCTTTTTGAGGTTATGATTGCACCATGTCCCTATCATTGCCATAGTCTCTAAGAAATTGAATGAAAGACTATGTTATAATGAGATTTTAACTGTCCCTACCAGACCAAGAACACGTGAAAACTACCCCTACAGCCAAACCCCTTGGTGAGTCCTTATCCCATGTCCTTTTTCCAACTTCCATGGTAAGTACTGGTTGAACCCATACCAATAAGTACAATTATTATATAATTTGATATATTCCTGGAATGGGTGGGATTATATTCCATTATAACCCTTCTTGTAGCAATAAATAGTAAAGTTATGTATCCATAGTCCTAAAATTGTTATTGATTAGAATGTATATCTAGAATTCTTATGTGTTTTGTAGATAATTTATATATTTGGCTTATTCTTAATACTTAACTTTTGAACTTTGATTATTTAGAAACTTAGTTACGTGTGCTAGCAGATATTGTCTTGCCTATTTCATGTCAGTGGTCATTCAAATTCAGTAAACATTCTTTATATGACACTAGGAGAGAGAGAACTGGTTGAGTTCCTGACTGAGGAGATCGTAGCAGAGCGCAAGGCACAAAAGGTGAAGTCTCTGCCTGCTGAGGTGGAGGGGTTCACTGTCAAGAGCGACGGAGCTGAAGTCGTTTTAACCAAAAAGCTTAAGGATGAATCGTAAGGATATAATTTTTTTACTTTGTTTTAAAAAAATGCCTGTAATTTCATACTATCATAGTTTAAAAATGAATCAAATGTACAAAAGAAAAACTCTGTTTGCAAATAGCTATGTGAGTTTAGTGCTGTTATGGGAAGGAGTATTACTTCTCATAGAACGCAACATCATCCCCATGTCAGAACATTAAATACAAAAGAAAAAATCTTAGATCTATTTACATAGTGCTGAATTTTTTCTTTTGTTTGACAAACAAAAATGATAAAGAAATAGTGCTTTTAAGTTTCTGGTGATATCACGTCTATGTACAATTTTTAAGTAGAATAGTCTAGCTCTCTAGCCCAAATCCCCACTCAGGAACTTTGAAGATCTTTTTTGATTTCTAATAACTTGATAAAGCAAAAATTATGGGCCTATATGTGCATATTTTTCAATAAACTATCTGACGGACTAAATAGAATGGTATGTATTTGTTTCATTCCAATTACGAAGCTAAGTGTGGGAAAAGCCCAGTCAAACCATTAAACTAGTGTTGATTGTGTCCTAATTTAGAGTACAGAGGAAGTCTGAGTCTTGGGGAGGCTTTTGAGGTCTTTGGGAACCAGTATGATCATACTTACTTGTCATCTTGTCTTAGTTACTAAAAGGTTATCCGGAAGAAACCACCTTTTGTACCAAAAATGTTTTAACTTTAAGTTTAGTCACTGTTTTTCTGTATTGTTTTGTAGTGTATGGTCAAGCTGGCCTAATTTGGCGACTACATTAGTTCCTGCTTCAAGTTAAAAGCTTCCATTATACTGTATCTCCATTATCTGATTCTAGTGTCATAATAACGTTCAACGTGAACCACACGGTGGACTCGGAGGAGCTGGGCGAGGGCGAGGCGGCGCCCGAGAAGCAGGAGTTCGCGGAGATGCGCTCACGGCCGCAGTTCGAGGTGGACCTGGTGCGCGGGGCCACCACGCTCGGGTTCACCTGCTCCTTCTTACAGGAGCCCCCTACCTCCGAGGAATACAGTGAGACTTCTGTTTTACAACTTATGTTACGGTTGCTCTAGTCGGAAGACTGACGACTGCCGATCCGAGATCATAGACATCACATTTTTACATAAAAACAAGGCTTACGTAAATACAAATATTAAAATTTGACTTCGGAAGTATCTTCAACAACTGAAAAAAGTCGAATACATTTGTTATGTATTTAATGAAATCAAAAGTCAGTTTAGCAATGCATCTTTTACACACAGTTTGGATAATGGAGTTTTTGGAGAAAGTAACATATTGTTCTGATAAAATTGATAGTTCCGATAATGGAGTTGGAGGTTCCACCGTATTTGAACATGTAGCTAGAATCTGTAAATGACAAAGAATATATAAATTTCAGATGACGTGTTCGGAATTGACGAGGTCACGCTGTACCAGGGAGAGTGGAACGACAAGGTGTATGCCGTCGCTGGCGACGTGCTCGATGGGGTAAATAGAATAAACATAATAACTATCAGCGCCATACACTTTCACCTGTGTAGTTCCTGATTATTATTTTCCTGGGATATTAAACAGCCCATGTGTTATTTCAGACCATTAAGTGTTTCATAATAAAGTTCCGTTTTCACGTTGTACACCCATCATGTGTAACCAAGATGTGCTAAAACATGAAAAATCTTCATGTATACATTTTATTTGAAACTTAAAATTTCCACAAAATAGCAATATTTCAAAAAATCTTTGGTTCTTCTACATTTGAGCTAGCACCTACAATACCACAATTTTCGTCGCTTCACGTTGATCACTTCTGGCGCGATGGTCCACTACACCGATCTCAGATCCTGCGGTCGCGGGTTCGAGTCCCGCCACCGGGTCACCCCTTTTCTATGCCACACTTGATACTATAACACAAGTAGTTGTCAGGTGCCAAAATTGGGGGAAATAAATGCACGGAGTTGAAGTTGATTTCTCATATAGATGAGGAATATTCAATGAAATGCTACAATTTTTTATTTTGCAATTGGCTTGTTTACTCACTTGTGATATTTTTTTAGGACTGCTGCAACACCACAGTCCAAACGGGATGTATGGATATGCGCACATAACATAATGAGAAATAAGCATATTGTTAGGGTCCTAATAAGATTTTTTATAGTGCAAAAATACTTATCAAAACAGTTCTCAAACTCGCCGAAAGTGGCGCCAATGTTTCGTTTTGTTCGAGAAATTTGATAAGCATTATGTTAATAATTTAACGTAATATTATGCCGACTCCTAATTCCTTTACGAAGTAAACCCTGGAACATACATGAATTTGTACAGAACTGATAGTCTTTGTTCTTTGTACTTAGAAAGTTTAAATACCTACTTTATCTATTATACATATTTAATCACAACAGACGCGATAAAACATTTTGTTTATTAGCAACTGGCCGCGTCTATGTTTGCGGTAGATTATGTCTTATTCTGATTTAATTTTAATAGATTTAGAAGTGTTTTGCGGGAAAGTAACAGTACAGAACAAAGAGTTCGTTTTATGTTCTCTAGTACGAAGAAGCGTTGTAGCGAAGAAAGTTGCGGCTTTTAAATTCGGAGGTTCTTGCCATAGGGGTGGGTTATCGCGGCTTCTGACAAGTTTACGTAACGTCCTCACAAAGTTGCATGTTTACAATATCTAATATCTTTAAACAAGCAATTCTTGTATGTATGTACAATTGTACAAGAGTTCTTGTATATATTATGTATGTACAATTTTATATACATGTGTAGATGAATTTGAATGTCGGAAACGACTTAAACAATTTTCATGAAATTTAATAGGCCCCGGGGCTTTCGGTGACGATAAATCGAACTAGCTAGGTTTTTTAACTACATCTTTAGAAAACGACGTTTTATTCGTATTTTAAGCAATGAAAAACCGAGCAAAGCTCTGTCATCCAGGTACTTATTAAGTGTGATTCTAATGTATAGTGTTTTCTCCCCACAGTACTTGTACGACCTCCTGATGAATCTTCTAGAAGAGAAGGGCGTGAGCAACGAATTCGTGCAGAAACTCTCAGACTTCAGCACTGCCTACGAACACGCCGCCTACATCAACCTTCTCGAAGCGGTTTCTAAATTCACCATCGGAAAGTAAAAATCCAGAAAAAAAAATCTGTGATCCTATAAAGAAACAAACAAATGGCGCCAACCAACCAGAATTGTTAGATTAAAAAATTAGGGTTGTAGTGTTGTAATATAGTTAACAAAAACGGATAGATGCTACCAAATCAGCATTCGATTTGTAGGGTGTGTTCTGTCTTTTTAGTTCTGGCCCAGTATTCAGCAGAGACCGTCTAACGCCAACTGCTATAGTCCTTTTAAAAAAACAAAAGTTACACAACAAACAAGAGTTTGGTAGACGCCATAATAGGAAAGAAAAAGTGTTTGCTATCTTTTTTTTTTAAACGCCGTTTATCGAATATTCGAATAATACAAAAGGCAATGTTTCCTCGTTTATAAATAGAGGTGGTTGTTGTTTGGACGCCATGTTTGTTTCAATATCAGGATGAAACGGAAAAATGGATTTTATAGATAGATAGGTCAGTCCAGTCGACTTAGCGCAGCTGCCATCTTCGAAATTTAGTAGGAAAAAATCGTACTACTGGCTCCATCTCGTGGACGCGTGTGAAATCCTTTGTTTTTTTAAGATAGTATTGCACTGCATTTGGTATCCTCTACTGCCTACCGCCTTTTAAATCCTTTGGCAAATTTATTGGAAATGAGTCAGTTATCAAATATTTTTCAATGTGTAAATAACTATTTATTATATAACACCTAATTAAAAATATAATAAAAAGACTCCACTTATGGGGTCCATGTTACTTGAATTCGTCGATATGAGAGATATGGCGCTAGTATGTAGTTTATAGTTCCAATAATATCCACTGAAATAAGTCGAAGGATGGCGCTAATGTGCTAAGTCGTAAGGTGTTTTGGGTTGAAGTCGCTTTTGGTATTTTTGCAATCAGACTTTGGAAATTTATTGAGATATAGTAACAGTTTTAGCCAAATCTGATGTGAAAGATCCTGGTAGTGACGGAAAATTGACCTTATTTAGTAAACAATTAGTGAGTAGTGGAGAACCAAAGTGCAAAATAAATTGTTTTAAAATAGATACCGAACATGTGATTAAATAAACAATATAGTTTTTTTTCTTAAAAGAAGATACCCTTTTGTTTGTTATTTTAGATAAAACTTCTTTGTTTTAGACTAACTGTATTTTATAGGGGTTTCTCTGAATTGTTATTAAAATAAAGCATTTATTTTGCCCTAGGACAGCTTTAAAGAATTTTAGTTGACAGGAGTTGTACGTTAGTTATGTTAATGTATGAAAAATAAAATGTTGTTCCCGTAATCTATCGTCTTTTATTCAAATATGTAGCATTCCATCATTTCATCTTATAAGTCCTTCGAAAACCAAGCTTACCTTGGAAATGAGAAACGTAATTTCTATAAAAAAATATGAATAACTGAAGTATGAAACGATTGGTTGTAAAGAAAACGTCTTCATCTAGACTCGAAGTCTGAGCACTTTATCACATTGACCAAGTTTTATTAAAAAAATTGTTTATTCATAAACGTACAATATCACGTCGCTATAATATTGTTTTCTATGACGTTACCAACATATACAGTAGTTTAAATTATTGCATATTAATATTTGTATAATACTAACAGTCCCAGCTGTTTTTTACCCGCATAGTTCTCGCTCCTGTTGATCCCCTGGATTGAAGTTAAATTTCAGCCCAATCCGTTCATACGTAAAGACGTGATTGAGCCACAAACATCCATACATTGAAATTTATGATATTAGTAAGTAGCTAGCAGCGCCCCGCAGTTCTACCCGCGGATTTCTTGTTTCCGTCATTTCGTCATTTTCTTCTAGGCTATAAACTGGATAAACTTCAGAGTATCGTGATGTGTTGAGATTCCAGACTATAAACTGTTGTAACCATCAGGGAAAACCCAAAACTTCAGCCCGATCGTGCTTGCGCGGAAGATCGAGTTGCTCGATGGTCCGATCCGATCATATGTTACGTGACTGAGCAACAAATGTCAAGACATCCAAAATTCAAATATTGACATTTATAACATTAGTAGGGTGGTATAGCAACAATACAAAGAAACAACAATAGCAAAACATCAACGTGTCTGTGCGCAATTTTTTTTGGTTCTTACATTTCTGTCAATCGTGTGAAGTGTCAATTTAGTTATATCCAGGGTTTTTTTTGTGAGGACACAGCGTGCAGCCACAAAAATTGCTTGTAGGTATATATTATAATTTTTTGTTTGAAACTACAAAACACGTCCACATAGGCTAACCATCAGTGAAATGAAGGCAAGGTATATATTATGGCATCATCTCCGCATTCTCCGCGTGCCTTGTACATTACAGTAGGTAGGTATGGTATATTCATAATTATTATAGATAGGTACGTGTGTGACGGTCTTTAGCCTAGTACCATAGAATAGATAATATAGACAAATGCTAATACTCCGATGCCTGATGCACCCAGTACAAATCATATACACAAAGGTAGGCAGATAACGGAAAATTAATCGATAATATAATATCTTGATTGGTATGTACATTGTACAAAATAGCATCTGATGATATGTTATCTTCACGCGACAGCCATTCGAGCCGACCACTCCCCCTATTCTGAAAACAAACTATACCGCCAGAACTGTGTCATCCCTAGATCACGCTTATTTGTGTGGAAGTTTATCTTTATTTAATAAGCTTAAATATACATTTTATGATAAAAATAAAGATAACGTACTTGATGTTTATAAAAACACGTCGCGCTTATTTTAATTCATTCAAAGTTTGCGCGCTGTCGTAAACAGCTGGCTTTTAACGTCAAACAATCAGCCTTGGCTGTGTTTGATTAGATCAGCTGACACGAAAGAAAATAAACAAACCGTTATCTGTCCTCCTCTAACTACAGAGTTTATCGATCCACAGAAACAGATAGAACTATTTTGCTTTCGATTTACACACGATATACAACAAACGCTTTTTTATAGAATGACACAATGCATTCTCAAATCAGAAACGAGCTTTGTCGTCAAGCTTAAAAACTGACCAATAGCGGTTCCTAATCTTGCATGAACATCGTGCAGTACGCTGTCAAAGCTAAGTGACTCAGTCATTGTCAGAATTGTTATCAGATCAAGATGAAGCGAATCATGTATTATTACGCCAAGATGGCGGCCATGAGGGTGGTCTCGCGCGAACATACATTAAAATCGCCTAATAAGCTGTACGAATTGTGTTTAACAAATTTAGTGAACTATTTGCAAAAAGCTAAGTGTGATAGACAATTGTTGCGGACATTACCGGACAATGTTCTGATGGATGTTTACATAAAGGTGAGTTTACCATTGATTCTTTGATAAAAACAGAATGCCGCACGAGATTACCGTTATTATTGTCCGAAGTGGTTCTGTTTGCGATAAAGATTATCGGCGTTATGATCGAGCGATTGCATGATATAATTTTGCAGCTGAAGAACAATGTTGCCTGTTGGCAAATGGTCGATAGATCCGACCGTGAACCCAGCGTCAGAACGATGATGTGGGAGTCAGTCGCTAGGCGGCAGCCTCTGGGTGCTCTCGCAGGACCCATCAGCATGTACTTTCACTGATCAAAGCAACACACACATTCATTTTATGTTACGAAACTGCGGTATAAATTATTATCTCTAGCTTGAGCACTTACGTATCTACGTACTATTTGGTTTATAAATATGTACTAATTATTTACCTAACGCAAAGGCCAATATGTTCATCAATGTTTTCTTAAATTAAATTGTTTAATACTCATTAATTAAACTCAGAAATACCTATATTAAGATATTAACAATTTATTCAATATCAAGATGTAGTAGTGGGTAGAAACTTGTAATTTGATTTTGGTAGTCTATTTAAAATCTCTAAAACATCCCATCATTCATCATCAACCACAATTTTTAATTGCTTGAGCAGAAATGGATGGAGTCTAATAGAAAATAAATTAAAGGTCTTACTGCCTATTTTATTAGTCTGTTTATTAAGAAAAATAAGTCTTTTCTCGTAAACAAAAGCTAGTTTTTAAAAGAAGCATCCACTCAGGAAAAATAACGGCGACTCCTGCTCTGTCCTGTACTGGGTGATAAGATTGTCCATTGCCATTCAGGATACAAGCATCATGGGCATTTTTGTGCCCAATTCAATGGGGGCGAGTAATTTAATAAATGGTCGAATTTCTATTTTAATTGTGTTCTTGAACTTGATTGACTGCAATTAAATGTTTAGTATAAATTTGTTGAAGTAATATTTTAAAGTTATTTTAACATCACATACCTTGATAAATAAAGACAAAAAAAAAGTTATTTTAACATGTTCATTTATTTTACTAATAATAGATCTGTATCTGAAAAACACTTCTACATAATTAGCTTTTGCTATCCTCACTCCATTAGAACAGAGGTTAAAAACTCAAGTCTAAATAAATATTTAATTTAGTAAAAATAGTCTTAGTGCTTGCTGATGTTGAAACTGTAAAGGTCAAGTTAAGTAATATTATTTTTAACACATTTATATCTGTTTAGCATCTGCAACTGATAATAATACTTTTTTGGTTGTGAGATTTATAACATACATACTGTAGTTTAAATATTATCTGTGTTACTACACTGAAACAAATATTTTTAAAAAAGCTGCTCCAGACAGATATAAGCTGAACAAAATATTTGCAAAATGTTATTATTTATTAATCGGTTATTTTAGGTAAACACGCCTCCATCGTAGACCGCATTGTCGTTTAACATCAGGCGAGATGGCGGTCAAGTGTAAACCTATAAAAGTTAAAAAAATGTATACTGGGTAAGATTCAAACCCACAACCAATGTCTTTGCAGGCAACCTATTATCAATGGCTAAGGCTAGCCAAATATAGGACTTATTATATTATAGAGATGCAGGATATTAAAAGTATGCTTGATGGCATTATAACTACCCATAAGAGTACAATGACACACAATTATTTGAACTTAAAGAACCATTAGCACTATAATTAGTAATTTTTTACATTTGTATTTTGTATATTGGTGCACATTTCACAACACCACCTGACCCTAAACTAAGCAAAGATTGTACTATGGGAGCCAGATACCTGATAAAATATTTGTATATTTATAAATACATACTTATTATACAACACCCAGGGACAGAACAAATATTTGTATTCATTACATTATTATTTGTACTGGGTAAGAATCAAACCCACAACCAATGTCTTTGCAGGCATATCTACTAACAATGGCTAGGCTAGCCAAATATAGGACTTATTATATTATAGAGATGGAGGATATTAAAAGTATGCGCTTGATGGCAATACAACTACGCATAAGAACACAATGCCACACAATTATTTGAACTTAAAGAACCATTAGCACTATAATTAGACCTAATCAGCAAAATGTATCACATTGAACATTAAAGTTTTATTAATTACACTTTCTTCATTGAAAGTTGTTAATTATAATTAAACTAGATAGTGATTTTCCACAGCAGTAACATAATTTTGATTATGATACTGATAGAGACGATCTTAGCATTCCATGGATTCACCGTGCAGGTGTCGGGTCCATTGTGTGCCAGAGAAAACCCGAGTAGATCCTGAGATTTGTGACTCGGGTGCAGGTTTAATAATTATAGAATATTTACCGTAGTTACATTAGAGTCCTTGTCCATGATATTACAAACTAAGTTTCATAATCATTTCAAAATATTGGCTCAGTTATTATTAAGTCCCATAGAGTGATAGGATGTGGGTACAATTCCCGCTCAAGATAAATATTTGTTTTTAATGCAGATATTTATTCTGTGTTACCTTTTATTAGGCTTACCATCATGTGCTGAATGTCAGGTCAGGTTCAGGTAAATGTTCTTACACAATTATGTAAGAATTATGTCAGCTATCTGGTCGCCATAGTAGCTTTGCTTATTGTTCGAGATGGTGTAGCGTGAGAAATGTTTGCTTATTGTTCGGCTAGATGGTGTAGCGTGAGAAATGTTCACCAATGTTGATCTAGGTATCTTTTCCGAAATTAATGTTGATATTTTTTTAATGCTATAGAAATAAATTACTAGTACTTAGTATGTAATCGATAATATTTTTTAAATTGCCGTCATTGTATACCGTATCGTAGATTAATATCAGACTTGGTAGCGGTCAAGTGCATACCTATTACTTAAAAACAGGGCAGTCATTGCGGACTAAAGTATTTTAGAAATTATTTTATGTAATTAATAACAAATGCGAATATTACGTCTACGTAGGAAATCAAAAGATTGTTGATTGTCAAAAGATTGATAGAACAACCATTAACAAAAAAAGTTGTTCCTTAATTTCTAAATACATATGTCTGTTTTGTGATTTTTTTTAATGCTATAGAAATAAATTACTAGTACTTAGTATGTAATCGATAATATTTTTTAAATTGCCGTCATTGTATACCGTATCGTAGATTAATATCAGACTTGGTAGCGGTCAAGTGCATACCTATTACTTAAAAACAGGGCAGTCATTGCGGACTAAAGTATCTTTAGCATAAAAAATAACTATTTATACATTATTTTATGTAATGTATAATTATTTATTTTATGTAATGCCCGGTGTAATGTTTTCAAAAATAACTATGACGAAAAGCTGATATGATAAAATATACAAATTAATAGAATTATAAATAAATAGGCACTTTGTATGTAACAAATGCGAATATTATACGTCTACGTAGGAAATCAAAAAGATTGTTGATTGTCAAAAAGATTGATTGTTGATTGAGCTAAAACCATAGTCATAACATAATATAATAATCTAGACACCAGCTGCAACGCCGTCTGACTGATTTGTGGATCTAAACCATCCAGGGCCCTACCCAGACGCATACGAAAAAAATCATTCAATTCGGTCCAGCCGTTTCGGAGGAGTTCACTGTCAACACGCGTACAGAAGAATTATATGTATAAGTATATATATAAAGATATCCGTAGTCTGATAATTTTAGAATCCGTTATTTTTTATTTTATGTTTATGAAAAAGAATATAACATGTTGAGTTCTTGAACTGTTTAGTTAATAGTTTAACAAGACATTTTTTTACAACGGGTCCTATGTACCCATTGTCTCGAATGGTCACTTACTGCCTGCCAAACTTTACATACTACATATTTACTGCTTGCCGACTTTGTAAAGATCATACAATTATTATTTATGTAGGCTACATCTTTGTAACACATCTGTATTCTGCATTTATCCAGTAACATAATTAACAACAAAATTTCAGCATAATACAATGTTGCCTTGAAGGTTGAATCGTACAACAAATCTTGATATCGTAAAGTTGCCTAAAGTTGTGAATTTCTTCGAAGCAGGTAACAAGATGTAAGGGACATATTTAAATTAGTTTTTCAAGGTGAAGTTCTCAATTTACTGTAATATTTTGATTGAAAAATAATATTCGAGGAATACTAAATTTTACTCACAACATAGTATTTGTACAGGTAGCGGGCCGCGATGTTACCCGCGCATTTAGATCATGTACTCTATGTACTATACCGGACTATAATCTGTGTTCCAAATTTCAACCCGATCCGTTAAATCGTTTCGCCGTGATGGAGCAACAAACATCCAAACTTTAACATTTATGATATTAGTGGGAGTGTATGACTTATCTAGATGAATACACGTTATCAGTAAACTGTTGATTATGTAATGTTGCTGTGTCCGTAGCCGCGATGGCCCAGTGCCGAAAACGTCCGATTTCGTAATCATAAGGTATTAGGTTCGAATCCTTCCTGCTAATTTTCATCACCACTGGCTTTAAGAAGAAAAACATATTTAGGAAACCGACAAGATCTAATAAAGATATGTTTCGAGAGCATGCGTTATCCGCCGACCCGCACTTGACCAGCATTGTACATTTTTAACGATAATAGGTTTACATTTGACCGCCGTCTCGCCGGATTAAGTGCAATCTCCTTTTGAAAAAAGATAGATACTCTTTTCTTTCTGTTCAGACGGCCCTGTGAGTGATAAGGCCGCCTGTTGGGGGTAGCGAAGGCTCCGAGTCCCAGCAAAAATGGGTGTAAAAAAAAGGCGATATCAGCGATTAAGAACAGATTTGTCCCTTTATCATACACTAGCTGTCCGCCCCGGCTTTGCCCGTGAAAAAACTAAATAAAATATAAATAAATATTGAAATCGGTCCAGTAGCTCTTGAGATTAGCGTGTTTAAACAAAAACCCCTTCAGATTTATAATATTAGTATAGATTTAAGTTTGATTTGAGAATAAAAAAGTGGTTGGTATCAAACCAGCCAAACTGGTAGCACCAATCTATATCATGGCTCATGACACTTCTCAGAAGTACCCAATTATGCTCGATTGGGGCACAATGTGAGAGTACCGCTCGATTGTTAGCCAATCAGGATCGTTATGTATGATTTGCACTTAACTGTGTACTGTGCAAGTATGGTATGCAAGCGTTCAGTCATGAATATGGAATGCCTCAAACACAAACAACGATACAAAATCGGCGTTCTCTCTTAATAGAAGAAGAAATTCAAGATATCACAGCCACCTTAACCACCATACCCGAACCCAACCACCATACTAAACCACATATTAACCAGAATTTGATGCCGCCCTATTCTTTCTACTGTCGGACAGACAGACGTACTAAAACTGCAACAAAAAGAACAAAATTAAAAATTTTGACTAACCCCCGACTACCTCAGATTTGTTATCTGTACAACATTCTACTAGTCAAGCCCTTTCATTTGATACCCATATTAAGGGAGTTGTGAAAAAAATATAATAATTCGCCATTTTGTGGTGGCGGCCATCTAGGATTTGATTTTTTTATAGTGTATAAGTATTCTATTAGTCAAACCCTTTCATTTGATACCCATATTGAGGTAGGTTGTGAAGAAATATTTTGTCCGCCAATTTGAGGCGGCGGCCATCTTGAATCGGTATTAACCAAACATAGGTAAGAACATTCGCACGGATATTAACTTTCAAATAAAATAAATCGCATCGGAATCGGCCCATCCGTTTGAGCTCTAGGGAGCCACACATTTATTTTTGTGGCGAACCGCCTATAACCCCCACAGATAGACACACACAGACAGACAGACATCGACGTCAAACATATAACACCCATTTTTTTGGTCGGGGGTTAAAAATTACTCACTATAAAATAAAGTACATAGTAAGATGGTAATGTACTCAAGTGATCTGTTTATTTTGCCAATGAACTGGCATATGGAATAACGTAATTTTACATTGCAATACATCGAGATTGTATGTATCAGGAAAAAACCTACTGCATTATAAGTATGTGTTTAGTTGTTACAACGATAGTGGAATCATACCGTTTCGTTCGGGTTATCGGGACGTGAATCATGAATCGGTGTCGCTTCTAGCTTCATATGTACCAAACTCGAACGTTTAGCCAGGCAATGGAATATGCGGCCCGAATGGTTCTTTTCTATGCGTACAATCTGGGTGATTGGAAATTTAGAATGAATCGGTTTCTTCTAGGTAAGTGCGGTCCATCTTTTTTTTTTTTTTTTTACTTTTATAGGTTTACACTTGACCGCCATCTCGCCTGATGTTAAACGACGATGCGGTCTACGATGGAGCGTGTTTACCTAGAAAAAACCGATTCACTCTCGATTTGAAGACACCAAGATTATAACTATCGGGGAAAACCCACTCAGGCAACTCATTCCACAGCCTAGATGTTCTTATCACAAACGTAGAGTCAAACCTCTTCGTCCGTGTCTTTGGAATATCCACCATGAAACGGTGCCGCTTCTTTGAGTTACGAGAAGTACGATAGAAAAAAGGGCAAGGAGGTATTAGATCATGCAGATCAGTTGCACACTCTCCGAAGTGTATCCGATAAAAAACCGATAAGCTAGCTATCTTGCGGCGATGTTCAAGACTATGAAGTCTTTTTCGCGCTAGAGTGTCTTTGCCTATGAGCCTTTTGGCACCCCTCTTTTAGCCCACATAGTCGCTTTACATCAGACTAGGTGGCGGTCGAACCTAAAATTATCTTCGGTTAAAATATTGGCAGTCTAGTTAGTGATAGGCACTGCCGATAGAAGTATCAACTTGAAGACTGAGAATTTCATAATTAATGTAGCCCGATGTCACCTGAATATCTTCAGATATACTGAGGCTATTAACCATGTCGGTGAAGCGAAAGCAAGATTCAAAGATTTTGTTCGGTGGGAAGATGGCTCGTAAAACGTCGAATGTTTACCAGTGGATTGTAAAAACAGGCTGACGACAAGATTTTGTGTTTTCCTGGGGTGTGTTTAACGAGATGGTAGTGCGTATACTAACTTTTTTTCCTCCAGGCCACGTGGTTCGACAGCGTAGTTCGATCAATCGGACCACGTGAACTTTTTTTTCCTCTTGGTTCGATCAGTCGAACCATGTGCTTTTGAAATTCCTGATAGTTCGATCAATCGAACCACGTGAACTTTTTTTTCCAGCTGGTTCGATCAATAGAACCATGTGTTTTTAAGACTCCTGATAGTTCGATTTATCTGACTATGTGGACTTTTTTCAATAGGTTTGGTTAATCGAACTTAGTCAACCCTTGTAAAATTGCTGAACTTAGATGAATACAACAACACAATAAGCATATTTTAAACTTCATTTAACCATGTTACATTTTTACTTTACTTCGTAACGTTTCCAAGGACATTATAACTTTATATACAGTAACTAACATTAATAAACTCTTTTTGTACAAAAAAATTAAAACCGTCTTCAAAACCACAAACAGGCACATACTTAATCCCAAGTTTTCTTAGTCCGAGTTAATTGTGCCTGTGAGTATACTTCGATGAATCGAACCAGATTAACTTGTCATAGTGGTTCGACAATGGAGTCGAACCACGAGGTCCCAAGAATTAGTAGTTCACGTGGTGCGATTCTAAAATCGAACCATGAGGAAAAAAAAATTCACGTGGTCCGATTGATCGAACTACGCTGTCGAACCACGTGGCCTTGAGGCTTTTTTTACATTTTTACTATATTATATATATAGTAAAAATGTAAAAAAAGTATGTGGTATACATAGTACACACATATCTTGTAGGTATTAGCTACGTATCTGACTAAACGCCTTTTCATACCGAACGAATATATTATATAATATATGTAATATATCACATGATTCCAAGAAGTGTTTAACGCGCAAGTACCTCTCCGCTGCTCCACTGCCACTCCGACGCTACGTTGCTACATTCGGTGACAAGTCGGTGACGCGAAAAAATCCGTTAATATAATAATAATAACGTCCCATAAAAAATCCGTTACTAAAAAGTGCTCAACTCTGCTAAAAAAGTTATTACAATACTTCAAAACGAAAATACTTTGCCAATGTAAGGTGTCTAAGCGACCCTTGACAACTGCAACACTAGGGCTAAAACCCTCTACACACGAGCCCTAAAATCAGAGGAAATTACGTAAAAGTAGTGAGGAGGAGCCTACATCGCGCCACATGATTGGTGATTTATGGTACGATGTAGGTTCCTCCCCACTACTTTTAGGTAATTTCCTCTGATTTTAGGGCTCGTCTGTAGAGGGTTTAAGTCTCTCGCCTCTATGAGCTAGCTTAAAACACCGGCACGAGCACCGAGAGTGCGTCACCGCCCGCATACTGATCGATTTCTGTGTATTTCACTGGCGAAAGTTACGAGGCGATTTTCGGTGATCGGACGATGCGATCCCGTTATTCTTTTCATACTGCTCCCATTTTTTATATCCTTGCAATATTACTCATTTATCAAGTTCTTACAACACTTAATCACACTAACACTATAACGGTGTAAATGTGGGTTTGTAAGTTTGTATATTATTCACACGTATAACTGCGGAACAGATTTGAAAATGCGTTCTGCACTTAGGAATTTATTACCCGGATGGACAGGTAGGCTACTTATTATCCCCTTAAGGGTAGGATTTCATGGAGCGGTTTCAAACCGCGCCCGCGCGCGGGCGCGAACCGCGACGGGCGACGATTTTTTTTCAAAACTCACGAGACCGCTCGTTGTGGCGGTTCGCGCCCGCGCGCGGGCGCGGTTTGAAACCCGCAACGTTCGCGGGCGAAAACCGCGCGGACGTGCGGTTGGAAGTCAGTAGCATAGCGTAGGGAGGGCGGTAGGAGCGGCCTGCTCGGGCGGCACTTTTAGGGGTGGCAAATTTTACATTAAATAATAATATATTTATGGTCAGGTTTTTCTGCCAAGGTAGGCATTTACGCTGCCTCGTGCGCTCTGATGCCCTACTTTGTGCGGAATCGGTGCCACAGTGCAGAAATAACACTAAAATATGGAATAAATTGAACTAAGTACTAGTTTAAACTTAGTTTTAGTTCAAGATTTGTTTACAATTGTGATAAGAGTTTTGTTTCTTTATAAACTAGGAAATATTTCTCTACACTCGTAGGTACACTAAAATTAACTTTTTTCTTTTTGACGCTTTAAGTTGAGACCGGCATTACCAATTCCATTCATTATTTAAAATGTTGCCTTATACTTCGTAGATTTGTCCAAAAAAAAAAAAAATTGTGCAGAAACTTAAGTAACGATACGGTTGCGTTAATGCCGATGATGGTGGATGAATATGATATGGTCTACGACGGCGCTTACTTGTCTAACAGAAACAAATTCACTCTCGACTCGAAAATCCCAAGGTTCGAACCATCACTAAAAACTCACTCTGGCAATGCGTTTGACAGCCTAAGTAGTCTTTCTTATTACAAAGGTGGAGATAAAACTCTTTGTTAGATTCTTTAATCAATAATTAACGATGTTGATTTTTTCGAGAAACACGATAGAAAACCTTTAATTTAAAAAACCCGACTGCAAAAAATCAACACATAAAAAACATTATGTACTATGTGATGATACTTTGGCGATTGACACTAATCTAAGAATATCTTAGTTATAAAAATCCAGGCGTTTGGAAGAATCGTAGAAATAAAGAAATTTAAAACATACCAGATACACTCGAAAACCATAATTCTTCTTTCAGTCGGGTAAAATGGCAATAAAGGAAATAAATAATATTTTTTATCGCAGCCGCAAATTAAAAAAAGCTTATATTATCTGTAATCTGTACTTATATGTATCTTATTCCACAAATTGTTTTAATTTCTTATTCTATGACGATTTCTGAGAAACTTTTTTTTGACTCCGACGATATTGACCAAGAACTTGTCAGAGTTAATCTCTACTCGTAGAGTCTTGCGGGAGGAAGCCACGAAATCTTTTGCGATGAGGCGTAAGAGCAAGATTAAAGTCGAAGCGTTCGAAACAGACTCTGGAAATGATGGAAGAAGAAGAATCTATTTAAGCTGTGTGGCAAATTGTATAGAAGACCAATGAGTACAATCAGCCCCTTGACATAGCGTTTGTGGGCTATGAGAAAGCATGACGGATTACTCGGTGAAAGTCTGGTTGGTCATGGAATCCCTACAGCGATGTCAAATTGACTGCCGAGAAGCCGAGATATATCGAGGTAATGAGATATTTGTATAACGCCGCAACTATGACTGTTCAAGTTCGAAACTCGCTGGATTAGACTGGACGTGACATTTATAATTACGGCAACAGGCGTATCTCACCAAACGATATCGTCGTAATGGCCGAAATGCTGGGGATCTACAAGAGATACTGAAGGGCCTTGTTTACGCCTCCCAACGCATCGGTCTCCAAACGAACCTATATAAAACCGTGCACCAGTTGAAAAGCGTGCTGTGAAACGAGCAATGGTTGGTGTTTTTCTGAGTGATCGTATACGAAACGAAGTAATCCGTCAGTGAACCAAAGTTATTGACATAGCTCAACGTATTAAAACAAGCGGAAGTTGACTGTGTCCTCGAGGTAAACCATAAGTTTAGCATGTTTCAGTAAAACTTGACATAACTGATGCGTTGGCAATGAAAAAGTCACTAAAATAAACACAGGTTTTTTACCTTAACCTTAAATCATACATAAATGTTCCGCCAGGCATTAAAAACTCACTAGATCTAGTGACAAAGTCAAATTCATTTAGCCTCATTATTATATTACATTATTTATTATAACTAGTTCCCGTTATTTTCATGTGAAGAAAAGTAGTCCATATGTAATCTATCTAATCTGCAATAAACTTATATTTTATTGCAGATAATAAGATTACAAGCAAGCAAATACTTGATGTATTCGAGAGGTAGAAAAACCCTATCCTATTTTACAGAATAGTCTACAAACACTAAAAAGTACAAAACATAAAATAAAAAAACATAAAAAGTTACGTTTAAAATAACCGACTTCAAAACCAAAAAAAGGCATTCAAAAGCGAAAAGTAAATTAACAAGGGCAGCACTATTTTTGTTTCTCCCGCCCCTCAACCGACTGCCAGAACATTGACTTATATAAAGAAGGACCAGACCAACCGTACGAAAAAAAACCACCGCATTGGCCCTAAAAACATTTTTAGGGCCAGTGTGACTCAGTTCACAGCGTTCAGTAGGCGGAAGGAAACGAGTATTTGGTGGGCATTAAAATGCATAATTGTGTGCTAAAAGGTTGCAAAAACTACGACACAAAAGTTACAAAGAAAGATGGGATATGGTATCATCAGTAAGTATTTAACCTTAATTTTCTTTTGTTGCTGTTTGTTAGATTAATAGGCATACATTTTTAAAGTGATATTATTTTTTCTACGGATTTCCACAAAATAACCGCCATTGAACGCGTGAAGTGAACGAAGTAGCCTTGTACAAACGTGATTTTTGTTGTTTTATTGTTCTCGAATTTAGTGCAAGTGATTTTGAATTTTGGGATTTAATAATAAAACAAAACGTAATCCGTCTCATTCCAAAACACGGACTAATTATAGTACTGGAATTAAGCCAGGTTTAAACCAAGTCTAAGTCTAAGCGTTATTACAAAACAAAGTTTTTCTCTAAGCCGCGTACTATCTATGATCCTAAAGATTAACAGTCAAACCGCTAGTTTAACTATGAACTTACTTCGGATCTGTCATTTTAAGGTTAGGACAACACTTGTTTCTTCCATATTTAACAATTTGAACTCTCGCAATAGGGATGTTACACGTTAATGTTAATTTTATGATAGTTTGCATTAATAGAATATCGAAAATCACATTATTATAATTTAATATTACGTAGTAAATTTATTATAAATGATTTTAAATCCTATATTTTTAATCTGTTGTCACGTGACTGGCTACACCAATATGAATTCTTACGTCACTAGTCGCAAAACAAACTGCCAAAACTGATTAAACTGTTTACATTTCTGCTTTTTATTATAGTTTGCGATCTTAGCGACAACGATTTTGATTGTTTATATTCAACTAAAGATAAGAAAACACATAACCTGAACATACAGTCATGAATCGCGACCAGTATTTTGCGACTAGTGACGTCATGTCAGTCGTTAGTGTTTCAAAATTAGTCTAATATTGTATATTAGTATATTTACTTATCGAAAATACTAATATTTTGAAATGAAATGTAATTTTTACGGTAAACAAGGGTCAATATTCAAAATAAAAGCAGTTCCAAAATTGTTAATATTGTTGTATAACGTTGGGCTATCTCAGGCTTAACCTTGGACTAAGTAGTCTTTGGATAGTCTGAGTTTTGTAATAGGAACACATTTTAAACCTGGTCCTAAGTTTAATACCGTATCAAACCTGGATTAGTTAGCCCTGGTTTAAATCTGTACTACGAGTATCTTAGTTTTTGGAATAAGACTGAATAGGTTTAATCTACACTTAGGTTTGAGTACATTACAAAGAGAAAATATTTGTAAATACTTTCGAATTTTTGTGTTTGCATTGAATAGGATTCAAAACTAATGAACCGATTTGAAAAAAAAATAATGATACTAGTACATTAATAAAAATACTTTTTACTATGTTTATTATTGTATTTAAATATTTGAGAAACTATTTTGAATACCTATACATATGTAGTTCGTTTAGAGTTTTCACAGAAACTTGAAAGACATTTAACAGCTACATGATGCTTTTTGGCTGTTGGTGTGCACACGTATAGTAAAAATTTTATTCTCAGAGGTATATTATTCCAATTGCAAATAAAAAAATGTATGAAATTACGTTTTTTTTTGTACAATGTTATGCCGTCTTTTGTCGTCAACGCGGCACTCACGTAGTTCGTATGATTTACAGATCTTACTGTTTTGCTTGTATTAAGAAGTTTTCTAAAAATGTATAAGTAGGGCGCATCCTTCCTTTTGAAATCATTGGCTGCAGATGGCTACCGCGCCGCTGCGCGCAACCGCGCGGTCGCTACGCGGGCGCCGCGCGGCACCCGCGTAGCGACCGCGCGGTTGCGCGCGCAGCCACGCGGGCGCCGCGCGGCACCCGCGTGGTGGCGCGGTCGTAAACCGCCTCGTGAGTTTTGAATTCAATTTTACATACAAATCTGCATCCTACAGAAGACGCGGGACCGCGCCCGCGCGCGGGCGCGGTTTGAAACCGCTCCATGAAATCCTACCCTTAAGCTCCTACTTAGTATCCCTTATAGCCCCCATAAAATTAGTGGTTGTTAAACCCACATAGTAAAACATCGTGAGGAAACCGGCTTGTTTTAAGGAAGACATCTTTCGAGGATATTCGTCCTCCGCCAATCCGCACTTGGCAATGTCATTTTCCTAACGCTATAAGTACTTATTCCCCAAAGTAACCTTGATTCTCTTGGGTCATATGATATAAAGTCGAATAACTTTCATGGAAATTTTTTTTTCTGCTCAGCAGTAACAAAAAATAAAACGAAGTTTTAAAGTGGTAGACGCCGTAGAATTTTCATTGAACTTGTGATCTTTCATGTTACTGTTATAAAAAATAATGTTAGGGTATGCGCAGACGAAAGAATTGTTCAAGATGAGCGTCGCTTGTTAAAAGTTTTGTACGTATTGTACGCTGTACTTACAGTGTCGTAGTAAGTGGTAAACCCCTGGTGTAGCTACCACCGTATCAATGATACCGGCCTCTCCGGCTACAGAGGTACAGAGGCTTCTAGCTTTAGCACGTTAGCAAAAATTACTAAATGTTATTCACAATATTTATCCTTTATTTGGCCCCCCCAACTAACACTGATACAGGGCCCTTCCGAGGCACGCTATGCCACTGGTGGTAAAACCAAGTTTTGGTTCTCCGAGCTATGTTTTGAATAACGGAGTCGTAGTCTATGAGCTTTTTGGTATGCACTCTGAATCCCAATCCTTCAGTTAGTTTCACTGTGAAAGATGTGATCATAATGATTTATATATTATTGAAAACGCGTCTCCATTACCTTAATACATCCATACTTTAAAGACAGTCTCCTAAGCCGTGTCGTCTGTCTAGGCCCTATTATAATACAAAAACACGCGATTACGTAACGAATACGCAACTCACGTGAGTGACACAGATTAAATCATCAACGAGGGAGAGAAAATGTGCAAACATCCTATTTGACGGCAATATTTCAATAAACAACTTTCTCGGAGGTAACACTGACCTAGCGTTACGATTTCGTAACCTGATGACTTCGGAACCGGTTCAAACCAAATAGAAGGTTGGAAAGAAGTTTTGAAGAAATTTGTGGGTAATAAAAGGTATATGTAGTCAGCTTACGTTAATAAGCCCTTGCCTCTTCTGCCCAAAGTCTGGCAGTATAACAGTATAGCATCTGCTACTAGTTGCCTTTGGAAACACTAAACGTAACAAAAATATGTGTAACTTTTTAAATCTAATCCTATGACCATACAATGCCTCATTCGCTTGAAATTAAAGAGAGAGCACTAGCAACCCCATAACAATTTTAGTAAGTCGGTCGATAGGCAGGTCTCGATATATCATTTGGAATTAAAAATATCTTAAGAAATATCGCCAAATTAAAAGTGAACAGCTTACTAAAAAGACATCTAACTACAATTGCCGTTGCGGCGATGGTAGTAACAGATGGTAGACTGCTCTTAATGATGGATGAATACATCGTGAGGATACCTACATCTTCCTAGAATATTTCGAGGTCATGCGTCTACCTGCAATCTGCACTGGCCCAGCGTGGGGGATTAGGGCCTTGACCTTTCCCTGCGAGAGAAGGCTTCGTGGCCCAGATCTGGGAACATTAGTGGGATATTTATTCCTGGATTGTTCTTCAAACCGGCCTTTTAGCTCTCAGATAAAATTAGCAGCTCAGCTGTCGTTGCAGTGTCGTCTTATCGCTTTGTAGCAAAGCACATAAAAATATAGAATTTATACCTAAGACAAAGATAATCAAAATTGGTTTCTCACACTAGCTATAATTTTCAACATTGTATACAAGCATTGTGCCTACACTGTAAGCTTCCAAGTTTCACGTCTAAACTATTATATCTATTCTGCGGTTCCACACTATGTAATTTTTTATCCACTTTTTATCCATACTTTATCATTGAAAAGCGCGTAAGACTGACTGGTATGTTATACTTTTACTATATTACTTTTACACTAGTTGCGTTCTGCGGTGTAACCCGCGTCTTACCTTCCAATACGTAAGGATTTTACCCCTTAAGGGTAATTTTTTTACAAACGTTGCATGTCATATTTATCTAAATGTATTAAAAACCAGAAGAAGTAAGTTCCAGCTTGAAACTTACCTCTAATTCGCATTAAAACGTTGCGCAGGCCCTTTCTCAGGCTATATAGTAGGTATATCTGTACCAAATTAAATCTAAATCGGTTCAGTGGTTTAGACGTGAAAGCGTAACTTTTGCATATTTATAACATTATTGGGGATCATTAGCTAGCAAGCAAGCTAAAGTGTCTCGACCAAAGAGTACATATACTTTATCTAAGGGCTCGACCATATTGCCAGAACTGATAACCGTTGGGGTAGACGAGTCCTGGGCTGGAGACCGCATAAGTCGTTTAGGATGTCGTTCTGCCAGGTGGAATCCTATGTCCGGCAGTGGGTACTTATAGGCTGATGATGATGATGGTGGTGATTAATAATATATACTACTGTAGTTGTACATGTGTTTAACCGTAATAGCTTAAAACAATGACAAACCGTTCGACAAGATATTCTACCATCAAGGAGCAATGTGCAAACATGTGTTCCGATTTGAAGGGCAATGTTTCCAGAAACATTTCAGTGCATTGAGGTAAATCTTCTATATCTGAGTGCCGAGCACAATGTAGTGTTACAAAATGATTGGACTCTTCATGTTCCAATAGCTGCGTAACACTGCTGTTATAGGCAGGCGTGTTTGCTTACCATCAGGAACAGGTCCTACTGATCCCTTCGATCAATAATATAAAAATAAGAAACTTATGTTAATTTGGGATTACAAACACTTCAAGTTTATTTATATGTAAAGATAGGCGGCAGTCTTTTTAATTTACAAAAAACCTTTACCTGTCAAGGTCTGCCAAGTTCCGAGTTCCATACTGCAAAACCTAGACCACTGTGCCGTATTAGAAAGCTACGTACCTATTAGGCTACTAAAGTAAACAAGTCTCGGAAAGCGAAAGTGGATTTTGTAGCGTGAGATAACTCGATTCAAGTGGGAAAAAATGTTTGTTCACCTACTTACTCTAAAGCTATTCAAACGGTTGATTTTCTGGTTCAATTTTTAAGGTTATCTTTTTATTTATTGAAATTATACTTCTATTTGAGCTTTAGGGAAAAATGATGAGAAACATTTTCACGATGCGCCCGCGCAAAAACCCACACCTATTATTATAGTTAGCTAGACAAAGATAAAGATATATTCATTTGTGTACAACTTGAGTGAGTCTTGCAGAAAAGATTGCACTGGTGTTATAATAGATTGTGTTGCCATGTCATGCTGCGCCAGTTAGGCGTACAAATGTCAAATAAACACTACAAATATATACAAATGAATAATGTAAAAATTTTAGTACTCATTCTTACTAACTTGAGTTTAATACTTCTTGCGTTAAATATTTTTTGACGTGACAACGTCTTATAAATTGGTTTGCCGGGTGACACTTCAAGAAACTGCGTTACGCTCCGCTCACGGTATGCGCTCACAACGAGAGCGAGTGAGAGGCACGCGTCCCTTCCACTCGGGCATGGTTAGCCCGCCTAAGAGCGAGAGAGACAGACATAAAAAGTGAAAGGCACGCGTCCCTTCCGTAAAATTATTTTACCACTCCAAAGTCGTTGTCACGTAAAACTTTCGCCCGTATACCGACTTTACAGGCAACCAATTTTTTTTTATAATCTTTATTTATGCGCTTTTTCGCGTTGCGAAAATGTCGCGCTAATTAATACATTATTAATATTATAACTAGACTTAAGAAATTAAGTAATACACTCACACATTTCACTCACTTTTACGTTCCATAAAGCACAAACAAAAACACCATCAAGTTAAATAAATTATCTTTCTATTCTATGGTTGGTTTAGACTTCTTAGCGCGAGGAATAATAAAAAGAAGTATTAACTTCTTGCGAGCGCAAATAAGTGCACAGACACACACTTTTTAAAAAGCGATCAATATTACACCACGCTGGCCAAGAGCGAGCTAGCGTGCACGCGTGCACTCGAAAGACATCTGGTTTTGGAACACGCCGGTTTCCTAACGATGCTTTCCTTTACCGTTATAGTCTAGAGGTAATTGCGAGCTCATACATCTGCAATTGGGAATTTACTCAAGAGGTACAGGCGGGATTTGAACCTACGTACGAATCGGACGTTCCTGTTACTAGGCCATCACGGCTTCTAAACTTCTAATATCCTATGTTCGTGCGGAATAAACTATTTCACCGTTCAATATGTACGTGATCCTTGAAGCGAAGGCGAAGCCGGGCGGACCGCTAGTTAATCGTATATCTGATTGCGGATAACAAAGCGTGATGAACGATGACTTAAATAAATACGCATAGATAAAAACTTTATTAAATAATTGTGAGACAATAGCATATACATTTTAAACTACCTACTTCGTTATAATTAATTTCGTTAATAGGATGTGAACAAATAACTGTAAATAAAAAAATACTACAAGATATAGTAGTAGGTAGACATCAATAACATCCGCATCTCTTTAATTTGACTAAAATCTTAACAATTATGCTGAAGATCGTATTATGATTTTTTAAAGTAAAAAAAAAACATCCTACTTAAACCATCTTTCATCATCATCATCAGCCTATCTTAGTCCACTGCTGGACATGACCTCTCCCATGGCTCGCCACTCAGCCCTATCCTCAGTTATACGTCTCCACTGCCTGCTGTCTTCCGTATATCGTCACTCCATCTAGTCTCAGGGTGTTCTACACAGTTCTACACTATGTTTGCCGATTCGTGGTCTTTAGCATCTTTCATCTTTAGCACTAGTTTATTAAACTTAAAAAAAAACTACAACCGTTCAGTCAACAATAACATGTTGACTTGTTGATATCGTGTACAAACATTTACGTACTTATTCCTTACGTACTTACCTATTCTTTTTTCGGTTTACATCAGCCTGTTAAAAACGCAAAAAAATATTCTCAGGTATATTGTTATGTTTTTGTCATAAAAACTTGTTAATTTGGTTTAAGTACCTGTGAATTTGTAACATTGTTCTTTTAGTTTTACCTAAATTCGTCTTTGTTATTAGGACGTTCCCTTTGAAAATCCTAACAATAGGCCTAGGCTGAAAGATATTTAGAGATACGTAATATAAAATCATAAAGCTGAAGAGGGTTTTTGCGCGTTCAAACGCGCTAATATCGGGAACTACTGGACCGATTTAAAAATTCTTTTACTGTTGAATATGTACGTAATCCCTGATGTCTATAGGCTACATATTTATTATGTACCACGGGCTCCGACTAACTATTCTTAAGTGACGTGCCTAGTTCTAACATACCCCTCTCGTGCCCATATCAATGTCAAATGAGCTTTATTCTCAAAATGGTCAACCGCGTGTTATAAAGCGTTTCGTAGATGCGTGCATGTTTTGTGTATGTGTGTAGCATTTGTCTTAGTTTGTGTTTATACAAACAGAGATTTGTTGCTCTTGTGTGAGTTCAAGTTTACAAATGTCTGATATAAACGTTACCCCGCGTCCCGAAAAACGAAACTTTGTGAAAAAGTTTATAAGCACGCCAAATGTCTTGCGTTCTCCTATGGTTAATTCCTCAAAACCCCCGACGACACTTTGGACCGCTAGTACATAATATACAAGAACAAAATTAAAAATTTTGATTAACCCCCGACTTAGATTTGTTATCTGTACAACATTCTACTAGTCGAGCCCTTTCGTTTGATACCCATATTGCGGTAGTAGTGAAAAAAAAAATATAATTCGCCATTTTATGGTGGCAGCCATCTTGGATTTGAAATTTGTTATAGCGTATAGTACTCTGCTAGTCAAGCCCTTTTATTTGATACCCATATTGAGGTAGGTTGTGAAGAAATATTTTGTCCGCCATTTTGTGGAGGCGGCCATTTTGAATCGATATTAACCAAACATAGCTAAGAACACCCGCACGGATATTAACTTTCAAATAAAAAAAACCGCATCGAAATCGACCCATCCGTTTGAGCTCTACGGTGCCACAGACAGACACACACACAGACAGACAGACAGACAGACATCGACGTCAAACTTATAACACCCCGTTTTTTGGTCGGGGGTTAAAAATGAAATGACGCGTCCGGTGTCTGTTCGCTTACAAAGTACTGTAGTAGGCTTTAAATGAAATACAATACAAGATGATCCATCAAACGATGAAACACGGTGTGATACAGTCATAAATGAAAACTAAGGAAAAATGTGTTTATCAAAGGAATTACGATTTAATCCGTTGTAATATCTACAACAAACAATATAGTGTGAATGTACGAGTATTGACGCAAGACGCCAGGCCTCCATCATCCCCGTATCACGTTCACCGCACTGACAATCCTATCTTATCGACTATTACACAATCATAGTGATGGCATGTGGCGCTGTGGCCATTACATGCTACGTCCGTCATCATCATAATCAGCCCATAGTCGTCCACTGCTGGACATACGCCTCTCCCATAATTTAGACTGGCCTCGTGGCTTAGTAAGTCTGACTGCGAAGCTTGCGAGGTGGGTTCGATTCCCACCCAGTGCAAATATTTGTGTGATGAATACAAATGTTTGCACTGTATCTGGGTGTTTCTATGTATAATGAGTATGCATTTACAACTACCTCTATATAAGTATTATATCAGCTGTCTAAACCTACTCCAATTAGAGTAGGCTTTAAAAATTGAAACGTCAAAAAATGTTCGATGTTCGAACGAAACGAAGTACCGGAGTAGGGAAGTCCCGAGTTTATTTCGAAATACGTTTTTCGTGGAAAGAGAGTCGAGGTAGACGTCCAGAGCCTCCTATACCACGTTTACCGATTCGCGGTCTCTAGTCCAGAACTCGTCTACCCTAACAGTTATCTATTCTGCGTTATATTAAAGTACCTGAGTGAGCTTTGCTCGGTTACTTAGATACATACTGATTTTCTAAAAAAAAATATGAACTTGAAAAAAGACCGCGGCCGGTTGGATTCGAACCCGGACCTACCATATTTCAACCACCCATCTTCCCGACTGAGCTAATATACTGTCGCGCGCCATCGCGAAATTTACCAATTTACCATCGCATTCTAATCTTTATATAACAGTTTTTCGTTGTCTAAAAACGCACATAAAACGGCGTTTTTTAAAAAAAACCTGGCTAGATCGATTTATCGTCCCCGAAACCCCCGTATACATAATTTCATGAAAATCGTTCGAGCCGTTTCCGAGATTCAGATTCTATATATATATACTTACAAGAATTGCTCGTTTAAAGGTATAAGATGACCGGACCACTGCCTCTTCAGCTTGCGAATGCGCTAAGCTATGTTGATGACCTTACTCCTCAGACTGATTATCTTATTACGAATGCAATCTCTCTGAGAAACATGTCGCTGTTACGTTGCCGTCCATAAATCCTAATGCTGTCATCAAACTGTTATCCGCATCTCTACCGCATAACTAAATCCGCTATTGCTTAGCTGTTGCCGTCTCTATCATTAGAATAGAATATAATATTTTTTATTAACATATTTAAACAATCTATTAACATTATTCACTCCAATATTGTTAAACAATGAGTAATAGCGCTTAAAATATGTTTCGTCATAAAAAAAAATAAACAATTACAATAATATAAATTAATATCTCAAGATTGCTGTAGAGGGGCAATACCATTAATGCATTCGAAAATAATAAATGAATGGATAAATTAACAAAATTATTAGTCATTAGCATAGTCATTTTAAAATATCAAATTTGGATGTCATATGAATCGTAATTAATATTCATATACTCTTTTATGCTGTCCAGTGTTCTCTCTAATAGAAGTTTTTTTACTTTATTAATAAAAGATGTTTCATTAGTGATGGCTTTGAAACTCTCCGGCAGTTTATTAAATAAAATACATCCCATCTGTAAGGGCGACTTTCTTGATACAGCTAGTCTGCATGGTATTGGTAGCAGAACAGTCTTTTTTTAGACCTGACCTTCTATCATGTGTCTCGCCTCTATCACATTTTTCTAAGTTATTCCTAGTATGTTTAATTACTTCCAATATATAAATAGCGACTGATGTCAGGATACTAAATTTTTAAAAATGGTCTCTATCATTTCAAGTGAAAAGAAAAGAGACAGCTATACCAAAGCTAAGACAGTTTTAGTTGTAGACAGGGCTGTAGACCCTCCGTTTTCACTTTTTAGCTGGAAAGGCCAGCTTTTCATTTCCTTTTGCTTTATTTCAAAGTAGCTGCTCCCCGCGGTGTTACCCGCGTAGTTACCGTTCCCATCATTCATGTTATTTTTATGGGATATAAAGTCTTTAATCAGTGTGTCCTACCTGTCATGACTTACGGTGCCGAAACTTGGACACTGACAGTCAAAGCGGTCCACAAATTTAAAGTCGCGCAGCGAGCTATGGAGAGAGCTATGCTTTTGGAGTTTCTCTGAAGGGATCGTGTTCGGAACGAAGTGATCCGTCAGAAAACCAAGGTAACCGACATAGCTCAACGCATTAGCAAACTGAAGTGGCAATGGGCCGGTCATATCTGTCGCAGAACCGATAACCGTTGGAGTAGACGTGTTCTTGAGTGGAGACCAAGAATCGGCAAACGTAGTGTAGGACACCCTGAGACTAGATGGAGTGACGATATACGGAAGACAGCAGGCAGTGGATGGAGACGTATAGCTGAGGATAGGGCTGAGTGGCGAGCCATGGGAGAAGCCTATGTCCAGCAGTGGACTAAGATAGGCTGATGATGATGATGAAAGTAGCCCATGTGTTCTTCTATGCTATAATCTATATATGTTCCAAATTTCAGCCCGATCCGTTCAGGCGTTACGACGTGATTGAGCAACTAACATTCATATATTTACATTTATAATATTTGTAGGACTAGCTGCGTTCCGCGGTGTAACCCGTGTTTTAACAGGTTTTCACAATAATTTAATTTTAGCAGACACGATTTGTTTAATTAAATATATCTCACGAGATCCATTAAATTTAACGGATTGAAAATCATCTGACTTTTCTTATTGTTATAGGTACAAAGCGTATCAGTTAATTATCAGTTTTAAAACAAAAAGTCTAGATTGAGTCTTCCAAAATAATTGATAATTTTGTTTTTTTTTTCATGAAAATTACGTTGTGTCAAATAAACCCCGTTGAGGTTAAACCCCCTGTGCAAAATACCCAAAACACTGGGCAGTATTACCCCGCTGAATAGCGGTAGCTATCCTTCTACATCATCAAATTCATTTTTCATTAAATCAAATAATTGTTAAACACAATAGTTTCAGTAATTTTAAATACATAGTTTGTATGTCTATCTCAACGACTAATTAGAGCTATCATTCATTTACATAAACATACTGAAGATTTTTGCTCTTGCAAACGTTATTGTTATTAAAATACGGTAGAAGTCTTCATTACCGTGTAATGTGTAGTGGACTATTTACAAAGCGAGGTGAATTGAAGAGGCCCAGCGCCTTATTAGATTGACGAGGCACGAGCACTGAAATGTGGAATTTTATAACTAGAATATCGATGGACGTACGAAAATTAAAAGGTTTTGATGTTGTTGAATGTTGAAATGTTGGGATTTTTGCAGAGTCCGCCTGGGACCTTTGCCAACTATTCTTCCTCCAAACAGTATGCAAATATCACGTGTTCCGATTTGAAAAGTCATTGTTTCCACAGAAATTATAAGGCTCTAGCTGTAACCTGCCACGCTTCGCTGTGTCATATTGTGATGCAAAAATTAGATAAAAACAATCCTTGATGCGGATTATATATATGTCATTGTAAAATTTCAGCTCGATCGGTGCAGAACTTTTTGAGTTTTTGAAGCGGCGTACACAAACCAACATAACATTTTTAAATATAGAAGATAGAGTTAACCATCTTATATATCTGGGTAACTGCAGTGCTAGGCTATATAGTCTAGTACTCTTCATTTTCCAATAACTGCGTGACTCTGTTATGAGCAGGCGTGTTGCTTACCATCAGGGGCATGTTCTGTTCGTCTCCTCACTCTATTCTAGAAATATATTACGATCAAGTACCAATATGCCATCGAATTACGGCATAAACCTTGAAACGTCGAAAATAGCTTTAAACGAAAGTCGGAAGTAGTGAGAACGCGGAATCGCAAACTGGTAGCAGAACGGCCGACCTTTAGATCAGTGCTCGAAGAAACCTGACTACACATAGTTTGACTTCTTTATTAGGAACCGGTTCTAAATTCGGCTAAACTTATTTTTCCGCTATTTATTTAACATAGAATGAATAAGTTTGAAAGATTAAAATTATTCTTAGAAGCAATGTTGCTGCTTGCGTGACTATTTCTGGAGTTTTGTTCGGTTCTAGAAAAATCTTTCGTAGTAATTTTTTTAATACATATGTATATGGTAACGCGATTTCACCCTGATTCGTTCCGTTCTTACGAAACGAAGCAAGACCTTTTCAAACTTTCGTAATACGTTGATATTCAATGAGAAGTAAATCTGCACTTAAACCATCTAAAAAATTGCTCATGAAATTGTTAATAATCTCGCTTTAATTATGACCGAAATAAAGGACAGAACACTCACAATATCATAAACAATAATTGTTTAAGGTGGTAGACCCCTGTTGAAGTCAGATAAGTTACTCATTGGTAAGCAAACATTTAAAGGTCAAAGTATAAATAGGCAACAAGTATGTAGGTAAACAGTATAAACAATAAAAAATATTATCTATTGTGAAACTGTTTTATTGTATCACTAGCTGGCTCCACAGTGTAACTCACAGCTTAACAGATACAGTTCGTGCAAATTCATAATTTTATTGAATATCCCAAGGGAATCACTAACTTAGCCGGGATAAAAAATATCTTACGTGTTATCCATTCAATGTATTTACTACGTATTTAATTTCAATCACATCGGCTCAGAAGTTACAAGGATACGTGGAAACAAACATACATACACACTAACAAACTCACAGACTTTCGAGGCTCTTTTCTCGACTTCTCTCGCCTTTCTAATATAAATTACTACTTACTACTATGAACCCGATATGTCCCAATATTGGGCAAAGGCCTCCCTACACTCTTTCCATTTGACTATGACTATGACAGTGCAATGTCATACCAGTTTCGCTTATATTGGTCTACGTTGTCCCGCCAACGTCTACCAACAGTCCAACACGCCAACGTCGTTCTAATGTAGTGTTCCCAAAGTTGACAACAAAGTTTGGGTATCTATTTGAGGCAAACTGAAAACTTGTCATATAGCTCCAACACGGAGGTTCAGACCTGGCTGGTGAGTAGCTGGAGAGTGGTGAGAGACCTTAATAGTGGTAGAACTGTTCGCAGAGTCCGCCTGGGGAAGTACCGCACATTTGCCAATTATTCTACCGCCGAGCAGGATTGTAACAACATCACTGTATTCCGGTTTGAAGGGCAATGTTTCCAGTTAAATTACAGGGCTTACAGATAAAACGTCTTATTTAGCTGGGTGACGAGCGCAGTGCAGTCCTAGCGGTAAATAATTGGACTATTCAGGTTTCAATAGCTCCGTGTCACTGTGCTGTTATGTGGCAGGTATGTTGCTTACCATCAGGCACATGTCCTGCTCGTCTCGTCACTCTATACGATAACAAGAACAAAATTAGAAATTTTGATTTGTACCTTAGATTTGTTATCTGTACAACATTCTACTAATCAAGCCCTTTCATTTGATACCCATATTAAGGGAATTGTGAAAAAAGAAATGTAATTCGCCATTTTGTGGTAGCAGCCATCTTGGATTTGAAATTTGTCATAGTGCAAAGTATTCTACTAATCAAGCCCTTTCGTTTGAAACCCATATTGAGGTAGTAGTGATTTTTTTTTATAATTCGCCATTATGTGGTGGCGGCCATCTTGGATTTGAATTTTTTATAGCGTATAGTACTCTACTAGTCAAGACCTTTCATTTGATACCCATGTTGAGGTAGGTTGTGAAGAAATATTTTGTCCGCCATTTTGTGGAGGCGGCCATTTTGAATCGATATTAACCAAACATAGCTAAGAAAAGCTAAGAACACCCGCACGGATATTAACTTTCAAATAAAAAAAACCGCATTGAAATCGGTCCATCCGTTTGAGCTCTACGGTGCCACAGACAGACACACACACAGACAGACAGACATCGACGTCAAACTTATAACACCCCTTTTTTGGTCGGGGGTTAAAAAATAACATTTTGAAGACTCGAATTCGCAAAATTTCAGGCATCGTCTATCGCTCACGTCCCGCTCCGACGCTACGCTGCCACGCCGTGTCGGTGACGTGAACCACATATCATTTTCTTCTACCGAATAAGTGTTCAAATGGCTGAAGAAGTTTCCACTTCCAAATTTTCTAAATTCCACTTTAAAATCAACATCCACCAAGGAGGTGATCCCCACGCACTCCTGTGTCTGTTTAATTGACATTTAAATCATTATTGAATCATCTACGAGTAGATAAAGTTAATATCAGCGTAAGTATTCGTGATACCGATAATCCTCTCACTATCTGACGATCACTGTCAACCGCTGCGCGTTAGATACAAAGACGTCGAAAGTATATAATTTAAGCTACAAATACAAATATCTTTATTGCTGTTTGTAGGTAAGATAAGATGATACAAAACATTTTAAAAGTTGCCCCATACAAACTGGCCTCTGCGAGAGGCATGCAATATGTCTGGCAAGACAATTTGTTAGTCTTAATTTATAAATAAAAAAAATTAAATAATAGTCAGCTGATTAAAGTCTTCTTCTTCCTCATCTTCTATTAATTTCTGGTTTTTATTTATGTCATCTGATTTTTCATCTTAGATTAAACTAAACTGACTAGATTAAACTGCGTCAGACCTGGAATCTAGACTTCAATTCCATAAACAATTTATGGCAGGTGCACAAGTAAATACTGCTGGGTTGGGTGCGGGAAAAAAAAGGGAAGACCGAGACATGGTAAAAACCTTTCTACAACAAGACGAAAATGACGGTTACAAAGTGCACGCTATGAATTTAGAAATGCAAAGTGAGTGGTTAACCATAGGTGAGTTCTGTATCCCATTAGCTCTAAAATGGCGCACCTTGATCTATGACTGGTCCCCTGCCTTATTAAAATTTTATCTAAATGCATTCCAAATGACCTCTCCTGACCAGAGTAACTTGGTAAGGTGGGGAAAAGCCTGAAAAAATGTTGCTATACTTGTGGAGAGGCGATATGTACAGCAAGGCACATATTGGTGGGATGCAAGGTGCTCCTTAATGGGGTCATTACTCACGGCGTCATGACAGAGTACTTGAAATCATACGTGAAGCCATGAGCCTTTCAGTAGCTAGAGCCCAAAAGGGATTGACGACAAACAACAGACAAATTAACTTTGTAAAAGAAGGCTCAACTTCAAACTCCAGGAACAAGCCTTACTCAATCCTGGGTACAGCACCTGATTGGACTATTTTAATGGACACGTATGAAAAGCACTACAAAATCCCAGAGGATGTGGGTGTTTCGTCATCCAGACCGGACATTTTCCTTTTTCTAGAGCTACGAAACGCATAGTCCTTGTAGAACTTACCGTACCGTGGGAAACTAATATACCTAAAGACCACGCGATGAAACAAAATAAGTATTACGACCTCCTAAACGAATTAACAAAAAACGGCTATGTAGTTAGTTTATACGCTGTAGAAGTGGGAGCGAGAGGTATACCAGCAAAATCTCTCTATAACCTACTGAAAGACCTTGGCTTATCCAGAAGTGCAGTAAGTTCTATACTAGAACGTGTATCTAAAGCTGCACTAGTAGGCTCATATCAGATTTGGCTGGGCAGGGAGAGAAAAACGAGTGGTGAAGGTGAGTGTTGATGTACGTCAGAAAGGGGCCCCTTAAACCTACGCCCGAGTCACAAGTCTCGGGAACTACTCGAGTTTTTCTCTCTCTGCCACACGATGGACCCGGCACCCGCACGGTGAATCCATGGAATGCTAAGAAAATCGTCTCGTCTCTTTGCTTCTATTTGGTTGTGATATATATTTGTGTGAGATAAATGTTTGGTGAGCACAATTTCGCCAACGTCTTGTGTTTCATCAGGATATTGTGTTGTGTTTTTGAGTTTGATCAATATGTCCATCCAGGGTCTAAGGTCTTGCATTAGTAGATCTTACAGAAAAACAAAAACTGAAATCTATGGTTAGATACGAATGAAAGTTAGTTTTCCCCTTCACTTATATTGTACTACCAGCGCCCCATGGGTTTACCTGCGTTGTTAACCGCTTCCGTGAATTTCCTGAGGTGAAAATAGTAGCTTGTGTGTTATTCAAGACTATATTATCGTAACAAGTTTCAACCTGATTTTATTCAGCAGTTTTAACGTGATTGAGCAACAAACATCCAAATTTTCGCATTTATAATAAAAGTAGGTAGGATGCTTGCATAAAAAAATCATCATCATCCTACAAAGACAAAATAAGATATCAGATTTTGGGGATAGAAAGAAAACACAATACATGTACCGGCTGCTTCTATTACAAGAGTAGGGATAATGAATTGTTGTCGACGCTGCATAAGCAGCCCACTTTGTGTTCCCACTGCTGGGACCCGGGGACGTCTTCAAGTCTCCGAGTCTATGAATCCCAGACCTTGACTCCCTTCTTGTAACAGTTCAAGGAGAGAGTCCAGGTCATATAACACGCTGCCTAAGTGTGGTAAACTACGCTTGACACAAGTACAAGAAAGGTTTTCTGGAACATGCCAGTTTCCTAACTATTCCTCCTTCACCATTGAAACCAGTGGTGATGGCAACCTTGTAGATCTGCACTTAAAAAGATAATTAGTGATGCAACCGGGATTTGAACCTACGTTTTGACGATTGTTAAATCGGAAGTTCTGGCTACTAGGGCACCATGGCTTGTTCAACAACCACCAGACCGATTTCGATAAGATTTATATGGGACCATTCGGGAAGCATACCCATCCGAACACGAAAAGAAATTTTAAAATCGGTGCGGGGGTTCCCGAGAAATCACGTAGCAAACTTAAAAAAAAAACATTGTGGTCAAATTGATAACGTCCTCCTTTTTAGAAGTCGGTTAAAAAAGACTAGAGTTCTAGACTTAGTACAAATGTTGTTGTGTAACCTAGCAGATGGCATCCACAAAAACGAACATTTCGGCTCATCCATCAATAACAGATTTCAGGAATCAAACATCTTCCGCCTGCTATATGGTACAATGAAAACCCGTAACTCAGCCAAACGACGTTCCTCTCCAATCTCAACCGTGTTACAATGTAGTTAAAGACGCAGTTAGGTTGGCAGCTGGTCGGCCGGTTCGCCTTCACCCAAAATGCTAATGCCCAGCGGTAACTGCGCCGATTTCTAACGGTAAAGGACTCTACGCCATATCTGTTACAAATTAACAACAACTTGTTATTGTGGACTTGTTTGTGTTCACTTACTTTCTCAAACGGTTTATATCCGCAATTTTTCACAAAACTGATAGATTGACGAAATTACCCAACTAGATCAAACCACAAACACAATCTAAATTTTTCGTGTTCAAAATTAACATTGCATAGCTCGGGTCCAAACTCAATGTCAGTTAAAATATATAACAAACTGCCCTATAAAATGAAAGAAATTAATTCTGATGAAAAGTTTATCAAAACGTTAAAAAATAAACTACTTGTAAAAGCTTACTACACAATAGAAGAATACTTTGCTGACAAATCAATTATCGAATAAGTCGATCCGCATGACATTAATTATATTGCCACACTCAATCAGGGCCATTATGGAAAACTATTGCATACTGTATGTTTAAATAAGTTTAATAAGTTACTTTCATTACTGTAATTTGTCGGATATTTTTTTAATTACATGAAATGTTTCTGAATCATTTATTGTTCAATGTTCAAATGGCAGAATAATGACGGGGTTGGCTAGTCAGTATAAAAGTAGTAGTTTTAAATTTTTTTAATTTTAATTTTTTTTAAATCAATTATTGAATAAATCGATCCGCATGACATTAATTATATTGTCACACTCAATCAGGGCCATTATGGAAAACTATTGCATACTGTATGTTTAAATAAGACCAACAAATGTTCCATAATGTTAGCAATAAAATGATTGAGTATTGATATTCTAACCCAGTATTCTTCTACAGTAGTCGCCGTGATCAAAAACATTACTTCTGCACAATTGGGATGACGATCAAAAATATATATTTATCTCATCTGTATCTGTATTTGTATAATTAGTCCGTCATGTAGATTTTGGAAAAAATGGTAATGTGGAGTCGTTCCCATTCTGCTTGCAACTCTGAGTATTTTCCCAACTGCAGACAACTGTGTCATGACCATTGGCTAAAAATGGTGAACGGAGAAAACGGCATGGTCCTAGAATCTTTTGAGAGAATCTTGAATGTTATGGATCCGCCAACCTGTAGGTACTGGGCCAGCGTGATGACTCTCTCCTTGTGAGACAAGGTCCTAAGTCTCAGCTGTGGGAATATTTGGGTTGAATAGGGTGAGTGAGTTCTTTCTAGAAGCCATTGGTATACTATTAGTCACGAGACTGCCCTATTTTACAACCGTTTACGATTTCCCGATTAATCCTAATTTTTGTCTGTTTTAAAAATATCAATATCATTTCCTGATTAACATTGTGAACATGTAATACTCGTAATTCCGTATAAAAATAAAATTAGTGATTTATTGATATTTTTATAACCGAATTGCGTTTATGACTACTGGCGTAAAGTTTATATAGGTACGTCATAACAACATATTTAGTTAAATTAACATAACGAGTAACCTGTATGGTTTGACAACAGGACAATTCCATCACTACGTACTTGAAACCAGTGCCAAATGACGCATGTAGGATTGGAACGACAGGGGCGTGATTCCCAAAACCAATAACCAAAACGTAAACACACGCTGTTGTAACGTCAGCTAGGATTGACCTGAAAGGCAGTTAGCTATTTTTTCAATTGCTAACATGTGCTATGTGTTAGCCAAAACGCAACAATTGGGTACATTACCTACTTGACACACTCATACTAATTAATTATTATTATACATTACAATAATTATTGAAATAGTTTAAATCACTACAAATAAATATAAACATTTACAACACACACATACAATAAATACAAAATTGTTTACATACTCATACCACTACTAGTGTAGGTTAGATAGTAATCATGATCATCATCTGCAGCCTGCAGACCTATGTCCAGCAGATAGTGATACTTGGGGTCAAATTATACTGGTAATACACTTATTTTTATTGTAGATCATCAAGATTACGACTACAGACTCAGGTATATAAAAGTTAAAAAAAAAGGTACGACTGTCCTGAGTCCTGAGATTTTAATTTATATCCCATCAACAAATAGGCTTAATTTTTTGGCCTTTAGCCTGAACAGCTACGTAATTTTGTAATACAGGAACGATTTGTCCGTCTGAGGATGAACATTCTATAATTAGACTCACCAATTTGTATCGACTTGGTACCTCGCATCAGTCAGCTGTGTGTTTCTTGATGTTATGCATAGCTTTGGTTCGAGACCATCTCTTTACCGGGATATGGTAGCTGCAGAGGACTTTCCCCCGAAAGCCTATGGTGCCCACAAGGCTTTGCTTTGTTATAGAAATGAGATCTGAGTGTCAGCCTTACCGCAAGCGTCAACATTCTCACACCCAAAGAGTTTATATATACTACGTAAAGAGTGACAACAAAAGCTTTACACCGAAAGCACGGGTCTGAAGAGTCTGAACGTTCTTGTCTTGTCGCTCTTGTGGAAGTGTCATACTTTTTTCGCGGCACATCACTCTTGCCATAGCTAACATACACCTCGTCTGCTTACGATTGGTACAAGGGAACCGTCCGTAAAAACCATGATCTATTTACTTTAAATAAGGGTGTATTACTTCATATTTTATATTGAGGAGTCGCGATGCTCGTCGTATCCTACCACAATGTACTCGTAACTACAAATTGAAAGGAATGAGGCTCGAGCTTCAGTATGCGTCGCTTCATTTGAAGTATGCATTGTACTGGCTCTTATTCTTTATCTAAGGTCACACCACCCTTCTCATCCTTATGTCACGCCTGGGTTTGGTTTTAATCATCTTTTGCGCAGTCACATTCGTTCAGCTCGGAATGTACATCTTACTGTTGTCGTTTGCTATTTTTAGTTTTTCTGTATTTTGTTTTTGGGATGAATTTAAATTTGCAATTAAAGGAGACTCCGTTATACTTGTTTCGTAAGAGTTAAAGGATATTTTGACTCCGTTATACTTGTTTCGTAAGAGTAGTTTTTAGAAACAAATATTTTCATATTTTTTAAATGAATCTATCCATATAACCTAAAACAGTTCTGCTATAGATCCGAACGTCTCGAATGCAAGATGCGCTCAATGAGTCAATGCAGCAACAATCGCCAACAACAAAAAGACGGTCATTGATCTCAATTTCAATTCGCGAAATCACTCATTGATCGAGGCGAATCTCCATGAGATGACTGTTAGTCACTGAATGCATATGTCTCCTTTGGCGTTCTCAATGTATTGAACAATGGCTTTCATTACTGTAATTTGTTGGATGATTTACCGGATATTTTTTTAATTACATGAAGTGTTTCTGAATCATTTATTGTTCAATGTTCAAATGGCAGAATAATGACGGGGTTGGCTAGTCAGTATAAAAGTATTGTAGGAGTATCCCTTACTCATTCAAAAGCCGTTACTGGTAGATACAACTTAAAAAGGTTTTTTTTTATAATTCAGAGTGACGAGACGAGCATGAGTCTCACTGCCTAGCACTGCACTGCGTTCGGCACACAGTGTTACAGTAATAGTAATTTCTTTGGAAACATTGCCTTTCAAATCGGAACACAGTGATATTTGCACAGTACGGCTTGGCGGTTGAATAACTGACAAAGGTTTTGTATTTCCGATGCGGAATCTCAAAACGGCCGAACTCTGCAAATATATATTTGTATTTTAGGTACGAAACGTTTAAACGCCTTTTATCAAAAGTAATTATTCTAATATAAATGCATTTGATTATCTTTTGCCCGCGACATAGATAACAATGGCTTACTAACATATTACACTCTGACCTGAAGCCTTACAAAACACGCGTCTAGTTCCCCGATTACGCGTTCTGTATTCAAGTATTGCATAACGTAATTAGATATGTATTTAGATTTTCCTAGTGTCAATGATAAAATGTAGTGGAAACGTAGATAATAAAAAACATTGTTGGACAATTCACACTCAACACCATCTCACCCCAAACTAAGCAAAGCTTGTACTATGGCGGCCAGATAGCTGATATAATACATATATAGTTTTAAATACATACTTATTATACATAGAAACACCCAGACACAGTAAATGTAGTGGTAAAGTAGTACAAATGTGGTGCAACAGCCGAAAGCAACACGCAATAGTAGTAAAGACAAGAAAATTTAGCTTGCGTTTGACTAAAACTACAACTTTTACCAACTAAATTGATACGAGTACACTATGAAACGTTTTTATTCTCTAAAATGACTAGTGATCCGCTTCTGATTCGTCCGTGGTACATATATAGCCTACAGCACTTAGGAATCACGTACATTTCTGAAATCGGTCCCGTCCTTCCTGAGATAAGCGAGTTTAAACAAACTCTTCAGCTTTATAATATTAGTATAGATACGTATATAGTATAGTATAGATACGGTGAGGTACATCACCTTCAACCATTTAGTAAGTAATAAAACAAGTCGACCAGTGTTTGATAATCAAGGAAATTGGTTGTCCAACGCGGACCTATGTGCGATAAAAATACTTATACTAAGTCAACACAGGTGTGATGTGATGTACAACTTTTGCTATTACGTAGCTTGACTCTGAAGTCATAAAAATTAGTAGATCGCTTTTTCTATATCTTCTTCTAGTATATTGGTTAGCGCGCTCTATTATGGACTGCATCGTCGATCAACATCAGGCGAGATGGCGGTCAAGTGCAAACCTATTATTGATTAAAAAACGCGCCCCATCGTAGACCGCATCGTCGCTTAACAGGCGTGTGGTGGGAAGGCGGTCTAGTGCTAGCCTCCTCCTCCTTGGGTCGATACCCCAATTACTGAGGGTCGTGATCTCTCTTGAGCACCTTCTCTCTGATTATCGACCGCCATTGGTGACGATCTGCGGCGGTGTGGACTGTGTTGTGGACAGTGGATTCGAGTGTGGTGCGTATCTGGTCCGTCCAACGCGTCGGGCTTCTTCCTCTTGGTCTCTTTCCTTCGATTTGGCCTGTGACTACTATTTTTTCTAAATTGTCATTGTCTTTCCTAGCAATGTGGCCGAAGTACTCGATTACCTTCTGCAGGCATGTGGTGGATAGCCTGGTTTGTATTTTAAGTTCCTTCAAGATGGACACGTTGGTACGATGAGCTAGCCTATCCTACTAATATTATAAATGTGAAAGTTTGTATGTTTGGTGCTCAATCACGTCGAAACGGCTGAACGGGTCGGTTTCAAATTTGGAACTCTGTGAGATTATATAATGGCTCATAGGTTACTTGCGTTTATTGCGGCATGGGAATGGGAATCACGCGGGTAAAACCGCAGAAACTGCGAATTATAAGGCTGGCCTGGTGGCTTAGTGGGCAGTAGGTCTGCCTGCGAAGCCGTGGGTCGTGGGTTCGATCCCCACTCAGTGCAAATCTTTATGTGATGAATTCAAATACTTGTACTGTGCCTGGGTGTTTTCTATGTACCTATAATAAGTATGTATTTAAAAATATATAAGTATTATATCAGCTGTCTGGCTTCCATAGTACAAGCTTTGCTTAGTTTTGGGGTCAGATGGTGCTGTGTGTGAAATGCCCACCAATATTTATATTTATCGATACAAAATAACCTTTGGAACTCAATAAAAACCGCCATGTGGAATAGCTGATTTATTTTTCAGATAAATAAATAGAAACACAAATATATCTCTGGGTAACGAGCGCAGTGCAGTGGCTAGGTAATTATTTGGACTCTTCATGTTCCAATAGCAGCGTGATACTCTACTGTTATGAGCATGCGTTTTGTTTGCCATCAAGCACATGTCCTTCTCGTCTCTATACTATGTATAAAAAAACCTCTGGATAAACTCGTCTAACTAATTCTTCATAATGATGAGTACTCTTGAACTCTTTCACCTCAGTACAGGTTCTCAGTGCCTTTGCGACCTTGTCTAGTTTTGCGGCGCCGTTGCATTATTTTAGGACACAAAGCAGTGTGGCCTTCGATCGATACAGTCACGTATGCACATTGACACATGCACTCGGTAACAATACGAATTTAAATTAACTTCTAATGTGTGCGCGGCGTAGTCGTGCAGCTAACCGCTTACTGCGGCTTCGGTCCGATTCAATTCCTATGTGAACTGAGAGGTTCTATGTTCAACACGTCTGCTGTGTATCTGTCATCGTTAAATTGTCAACACTGTGAGATTGTAATCTCATACAAATACAAATACAAAATCTTTATTGCTGTTTGTAGGTAAGATGAGATGATACAAAACATTTTAAAAGTTGCCCCATACAAACTGGCCTCTGCGAGAGGCATGCAATTATGATATATATTTGTGTGAGATAAATGTTTGGTGAGCACAATAGGCATGTCGACTCATTTTTGATTTAATGTGCCATCAAAAGGCTACCCAATAACTAAAACATAGGTGAAAGAATTACTTTGTTATCTTAAAAACTTCCCGTGATATCACGATTTTAAAATCACAATCTTGGACTCTCCCAAAAACGCTTCATACAAATCACTACAGAAACGTGACGTCACATTGCCGTAGTTTCTATGCGTCGCGCGTAAAGTTTGTATGGTAGCTATATTAAATATTGCGATTAGGAAACTGGTTTCATAACAAAAGTTAGGTACTTGAAATTGAATGGGTTATCCAATGGTAAATACATTTTCTAGTAATTTTGTACTTTTAAAATGGACTTACCCATCCATCTTTGAATGATCATAAAGTAAGTTATACTAAAAAATATCAAAATTAAAATTGGTACACATTTTATTCTATTTAAATACTGTCATTATATCAAATAATTTAATATAATTGCAGGACCTGTCGACACGCCTATTTCGCCAACGCGTTTCAACGTTTCTCACGCGTTAGATTGTAGTGTAGTTAGTTTGTCGTTTCGATTATAATCTTACAGTTTTACATTTTTTTTGTGATATGTCTCGTAGATCGTAAATGGATGAACCGATTTTGTTGTTACACTTATGTCACCTCTCTTCTAGACTTACGCTTGACTGCCGTCTCTCGTCGTCTTTGGAACATCTTTCGATCTGGCGCCGCCCGCATACAACGATTTCCGGCGACCTTTACCAGACGGTAGCTGCTTATGCTTACGCTATCAGTAAAGTAACAACTGGCCACCTCATTGCTAACAGCAATATCTTCCAGGAAATCTTTTTTTTTTAATTTTGTTTATAATTTAGAGTGACGAGACGAGCTGGAACAGCACAGTGACACGCAGCTATTGAAACATGAAGAGTCCAAATAATACACTGCACTGCACTGCGCTCGTCATCCAGAGATCTAAGATATTATATCTCTAAGCCCTGTAATTTCTCTGGTAACATTGCCCTTCAAACCGGAATACAGTGATGTTTGCACATTACTGCTTGGCGGTAGAATAACTGGCAAAAGTGTGGTACTTGGTGTGGTACTCTGCTAAGAGTCCTACCACTACAAACTATCTTGACATTGAAAAGAGATATGACATTAGAAAGACGTTAATATAAAACCGAACGCTAGCTAGTGCAATTTGCAGGGTGCAGCCGAGCGAACACGTGATCTGAACACCTTTCGCTTTTCAAGGTGAATTTCTCTAGGGGACACATGTTAAGGCGATGCGTCAACATGTCAGTGCTAAATATTAAATTGTAACCTATTTTGGTTAGTTCATAACCCAAAATAAAATTAGCAGTCACAGGGACTGCCGATAGAAGTAAAAATTTTAATTCGAATTTAGGAAGAGTACGAACGCAATCATTGGCCCGTTTCGATGTGATTGAGCATGAAACATACAAACGTTCTAATTTATTTTATTTGTAGGATACAGTATAAACAGACGACAAACAAGTCCTATGAAGATCGGTAAATACAAAAGACCTTTACAATTGCGTTGGCAACCGCTTACAGCCTCTTTAAATAACCTCCCGTGGTTAGAAACACGGTGCGTGAGAGTTTATCCCGTGTTT